>OY970821.1:6212500-6812500 GCA_963853835.1 Calendula officinalis | reverse complement strand
ACTGCCTTGTTATTACTGATGATTTTTCCAGATATACTTGGGTCTTCTTTCTTAGGACCAAAGATGAAACAAATGAAATGATCAAAAATCTGATTGTAAAGCTGGAAAATACAAGAGATCTCAAAGTGAAAGCAATTAGATGTGATAATGGAACTGAATTTAAAAATACTAACCTAATTGACTTCTGTGTTCTTAAGGGCATTGACAGGCAGTACAGCTCACCAAGAACTCCACAACAAAATGGTGTAGCTGAAAGAAGAAATAGAACCATCATTGAAGCAGCCAGATCTAT
Source organism: Calendula officinalis (assembly GCA_963853835.1). Taxonomy (NCBI): domain Eukaryota; kingdom Viridiplantae; phylum Streptophyta; class Magnoliopsida; order Asterales; family Asteraceae; genus Calendula; species Calendula officinalis. The sequence continues at coordinate 6,812,208 of OY970821.1, read as the reverse complement.
GCTTGCAGATTCAAAATTACCAATAACTTTTTGGGCTGAAGCTGTTAATACTGCTTGTTATGTTCAGAATAGAGTATTAATAGTTAAGCCTCACTTTAAAACACCTTATGAACTTTTCAATAAAAGAACCCATCAATAAGTTTCTTAAAATCATTTGGTTGTCCTTGTACTATTTTAATTACAAGAGAACAAATTGGTAAATTTGACTGCAAAGCAGATGATGGAATATTTGTAGGATACTCAACTCAAAGCAAATCTTACAGAGTGTTCAACAAAAGGCTAAGGATCATTGAAGAAAGTGTAAATGTATCCATTAATGAAAATCTGATGAATGAACAAGGAAATGGTCCAGATTGGTTGTTTAATATTGATAATCTAACCAAATCTTTTGATGTCAATTATGAGCTTAATACAGGAGATTCAAACAATCAAAGCCAACAAGTAGGACCATCATCAAGTGGAAGACAAGAAATCATGAAGTATATCTTAGTTGATACTGATCCCACAGTTAATACCGAGGACAGTAGTAACTCTGATAACCCTAATTTCATTGACACCAGTAACAACACAAATTCTGAAGATACTACCGATCCCAGTAGTAACTCCGAACCTCAGAGTTGTGGTGATGATCTACTCAATACTGATGTCAGTAACAACAATGACCCTCCTAAGGTCAATGAAGAGAACGTTACTAGTGACACCAGTAGTAATGATGAAATTCCACAAACTACAAACAATCAAGAAGAAACATGGACAGATGCACAAATTCCTGAATCAAATGAGTCAAATCTAGATTCTCAAATCTCTGTTGACAAAATCCCTGGAACCAGAACTGAAAAGAATCATCCTTTGGACCTAGTCCTAAGTGATGTCAATTCAAACATGCAGACAAGAAGCAAATTTAATTCTTTATTAAATTCAAATGTTTGTAACATAAGTTTAATATCTAATGAATGCATGTATGAATGTTTTCTGTCACAGGAAGAACCCAAGAAGATTCAACAAGCTATGAAAGATTCAAACTGGATCATAGCAATGCAAGAAGAACTTCTTCAGTTCAAACTGCAAGCTGTATGGACCCTTGTTCCTCTTCCAAAGGGAAAAAGACCCATTGGCACAAGATGGATCTTCAGAAATAAGAAAGATGAAAGGGATATAGTGATCAAAAACAAAGCAAGACTTGTAGCCCAAGGATACACACAGGAAGAAGGAATTGATTATGATGAAGTATATGCTCTTGTTGCCAGAATTGAAGCCATAAGAATATTTCTGGCATATGCTTCATATAAGAAATTCAAGGTATACCAAATGGATGTAAAAAGTGCATTCCTTTATGGAAAAATTGAAGAAGAGGTGTATGTATGCCAACCCCCAGGTTTTGAAGATCCAGAACATGATGACTATGTGTACAAGTTAGACAAAGCTCTATATGGCCTCCATCAGGCACCAAGAGCTTGGTATGACACATTGTCCTCATATCTACTGAAGAACAACTTCAAAAGAGGTTCCATTGACAAAACAATGTTCACAAGAAAGGTCAAAGATGATATACTACTGGTCCAAATATATGTAGATGATATCATCTTTGGATCAACAAATGATCAACTTTGCAAAGAATTTGAAGTGTTAATGCAGATCAAGTTCAAGATGAGCTCAATGGGTCCAATGAACTTCTTTCTTTGACTCCAAATAAGTCAAAGATCAGATGGTATCTTGATCAATCAGTCTAAATATGTCAGAGATATTTTAGAGAAATTTGTATTCAAAGACAGCAAAAGTGAAAGCACTCCAATGGAAACACAAAGTCCTACATCCTGATGTTGATAGGTTCATTAATGTATTTAACTGCATCAAGACCTGACATTATGTATAGTGTTTGTGTATGTGCCAGGTATCAAGTAAGACCTAAGGAATTACACTTGCAAGCTGTCAAAAGAATCTTTAGATACTTGAAGGGAAAACCCTCTCTTGGTCTTTGGTATCCACATGCATCACCATTTGAACTAGTAGCCTACACTGATAGTGATTATGGTGGTGAATGTCAAGATAGGAAATCCACTACTGGTGGATGTCAGTTCTTCGGATCAAGATTAGTGTCATGGCAATGCAAGAAACAACCAATGTTTCAACATCAACTGCTGAAGCAGAATATGTAGCTGCATCTGCTTGCTGTGCTTAAGTATTATGGATTCAAAATCAACTACTAGACTTTGGTATCTCTATCCTTAAAACTCCAATTTTTATAGATAATCAAAGTGCTATCAGTATTGTGAATAATCCAGTAAAACACTCTAAAACAAAACACACTGAAATTAGATTTCATTTTATAAGAGATTGCAATGAAAAGAAATTAATTAAAGTAGAGAAAATTCATACTGATAATCAATTGGCAGATCTTTTTACAAAAGTATTTATTGTAGGAAGATTCACCTTTTTGGTTAGCAGTATTGGAATGATTTTAATAAGTTAAGTCTCAAAAGAAAATAATTTGTAAAGTGTTCTATACAATTTTATTTATTTTACTACTGGTTATTTATCACTACTGATCGCATACTTCTACTGTAATCTAGTACTGATAGGGTTTCTCAGCAGAATTAGGTTAAGTATAAGAAACAATGGTTACTACTGATGTTTCTACTACTGACACTTAGTTACTACTGGTAGACCGTTATCTGGAAAATACATAAAGTACATTACTGACCCTCATGAAAATAGTCGTTGAGTTATTATTCGAAGGATATCTTGGTCTTTTTGCAGGATTAATCAAAAAATATAAATAGCAGACTGAGATTAGTTTAGCATTATCTTCTCCTCGATTTGATAAACCCTACGCTAAACCCTAATCTCTGCAAAATCCGATCAAAACCATGCATCAGTAACAACCAAATTCCTTCCACAAATCTGAAATTCTTGCAAAACCTAATGGTGATTTTCGGTTAAAACAATTAACAAAACGCAGCGGAAAGTATTTATCACCATGAACGGATCTAATATTAAATCATACAATTAAACTAATAAATAAATCAAAGAGATTGGATGAACATTTCATACCCTTGAAGCCTTTGATCTTGTTGTGGATTCGGATGGATTTGATGATGGATTGAAACCAAGTATTCAATTAGAATACCTCTAAAAGAAATCCACACAACACAAGCAAGAACACCAATGGAGGATGCTAGTCCTTAAATCTTGAGAGCAAAAAAGAAACAAAAAACACCTTCTTATGTGTGTTATGGTTTACGGCCAAGAGAGGGGTCAAGGGAGTGTTTATGGACTCATTCAACACTCATAATGGTGCCATAAAGACCCATTAAAGATTTCCATAAACCATACTTCTATTTTCACTCTAGTCCCTTGTTATTTGTTTCTTCTAGTTTGCTCACAATAAAATTTCAATATTAACAATTAATATTAAACTTATTATATACAAGCATGAAGCTTTTATATATATTAATAATTAATGTAATTACACTAATTACCCTAATTATATAATGGTGTTTAGTGTTTAAGTGTGTGACCCTTTAGGCTTACAAACAACTAGCCATATAACTATATGTTATACGCGTGAAGCATATTCCAACAGCTCCCACTTGCGCACGTGATAACATCAAGTAGTTATACAAGCAAAGGTTAGAGTCTAGCAACCCGCCAATGCCCCTAGTAGTACATGAGGAGTTTCATAAAATCTTTGTTCAAAGTTTTTCGAGCAGTTATCCTTTTGTTACTGATACTATGTTGAATTTTAGACAAGGATCAATGTCAATCTAAAATTTCAACGATTCTGTTTCTCGATCTATATAATGAAGTAGATTACCAAAACCAATCAAGATTCATCTTGATTACCTTTTGGGTGTGGCCACACATACATCTATTCAAAACCATCGAGGGGCCCAGTAGTATCTAATCCACATTTGTGGAGGAACAAATTCTTTATTGACTGCACGTGTCTGTCATATGCTTAATGACAAACCCGATAATGGTTGTTATAGCAGCCTTATTCAGGTCAGCGTTTAACCACATCAAAGTTTGCCCCTCTACATACACAAACCAACTTGCATCTCAAGTCAGAGGATAAGTGACAAAGCCTTTGTGAGATTCACTTGTGACATAAATCCAGGAAGTGATTTCTCATAGGTTGGGTCAGTCCAATCGTGCATCGTTATGAACGACATGTGAGTTTGATTTCATCATCCTTAGTCATACTAAGATAATGTCGTCAATGCCCTCCGATTTGTCTTAATAATATTCCCATATTATTAATATGACAATGGACAATTTAGAATATAAAACACAGTAAATATTCATGGATATAAACATGCAAATATAGAACACAGTAGATATTCATATAAAAATGATCATATCAAATATATCAATTTATTCCAATATAAACTGCTCACAGTTCCATTATCCAAATACTAAAACAGATTTACATGAAACTACTAGCTTGTCGAAGTCCAATGTTCCATTCATATTCAAGATGTTTGGTACAAGACATTGAGTTCGATAAAGCGTCAGCTAGTTAGTTATCTGTTTGAACTTTAAGTGTACGAATTTCACATATCTCGAAAAATCATTCGAATGTAGTGAACCTTCGTAAATAGGATCTAGCGTCATCACGACCTATTTCAAAACCAACATAAGTATAGCAAGTATACTTAGTTTCAGTTCAGTATCTCCACCATGACCAAGAAACATATATCCAGTACTTTAAAATACTTCTATGTGTTCTTAACATCAATCCAGTGACTCTCTCATGAATTCTGTTGGTATTTTCTAGTAAGGTCCCCTAAGGACGTTACATTTTGCCTAGTGCTCCTTACAGCGTACATGATGAATGTAATAGCCGATTCATAGGGGATTACATTCATCCGCTTCACCACATCAGGTGTGGAAGGTCCTTGAGTCTTACTCAAGTTTACATTGTGTGGCATACGAGGACTTCCTTGTTTGGGAGTACCACTCTAAACCATTTAGAATTTTTGTCAATGTAAGCACTTTGACTTAAACCAATTAACCGCTTTGATCTATCATTATAGATCTTTTCTTCAAGTATGTATGTCGTGTCCCTTCAATCCATCATGTGGAAACATTTTCCAAGCCAGGATTTTCATCTTGTAGCATGGTATATTGTTTCACATGAGTGACATGTCATCAACATGTATGACTTGAGAAACGACAACGCTCCCACTAGCTTTCATATATACACATACTCAGTTTGTGTTTTAGGTGAAACAAACGTTTTGATTTCATCATTAACCAAATTTCATAGTCATAGTACACTACTTTGGCTATGAGAATCCTAATGTCTTTAGTAACAGGCGAGAAGGTTTCGTCATTGTCAATCCAGTAGGATTGAGTGTAACCTTTTGTTACTATGAGAGATTTATAGGTGTGTATATTTTCATCCATGTCAACAGTCTTACTGTTTTGAGAAAGATCAACAAAGTTCAAAACTTGATTGTCTCTCATGGATTTTATTTTCGCATTCATAGCTTCAAGTCATTTTTTCGAATTCAAAATTCGATAATGCAACTTGATAGTTAGGGGGTTCATAATGATCCTCGAAACTTGCTCCTCAGCATCGACATAGATCTATATCGTTCAGGTGCATGAGGTGTCCTTGCGGATCTATGAATGGGAACAACATCATCCTGTGGTCCAACATCTATATGTCCAGCCTCAGAATGATATTTGCTAGTGTTACCAGAAGGTTGTGTCTCTTCACTTTGAATCTTGTCAAAGTCTATAGTGCTCCCACTTGCTTTGTGAAATGAGACTGTTCTCAAGAAACTCAGCATACCGAGTAATAAAAATTTGTTCTCAGTTGGGAAGTAAAATAGTAATCGAAGATATACTTGATAGATATGGGCTCAAGTTTGTTCGGCATGTCTCGTTCCACGAGATCCTCACAACCCCAGATCCTCAAGTAAGACAAATTAGGGACTTTCCCACGTCATATCTCATATGGTGTCTTTTTAACCTTTTGGTCGGAACCATATCAAGTATTCGAGCAGCAGACTTCAGTGCATGCCCCTCAAAAGGATAGTGTAAGAGTAGTAGGACTCATCATAGATCGCACCATGTCATACAGGGTCCGATATCTCTTTCCAGACGCACCATTATCTTGTGGTGTGTATGAAAGAGTGAATTGTGAGACAATATCACGATGTGTGGGATGATCCAGAAACTCTTGACTCATGTACTTTCATCCTTAATCAGGACTGAAAGCATGAGTTGTCTTGCTAAGTTGATTTTCTACTTTTACTTTAGAAAGCTTTGAACGTTTCAAAGATTTCATGTTTATGTCTAATCAAGTAAACATAACCATAGCGACTGATATCATTAAAGCTTCCATGTTGATGTTTAATCAAGTAAACATAGCCACATCGAATGATATCATCAGTGAAAGTAGGTGGCACCTTCCCTAGTCTTAGTTCTAAAAGGGCCACATACATCAGTATGCATGAGTCCAAGTAGATTTGTAGCTCTTTCGCCAACTTGGGAGAAAAGCTTTCTTGTTATCTTTCCATAATATACAAGAGAGGCATTTTAAATGATTCATAATCATTTGTAAAGAAGCCCGTCGAGTTTTAGTATCAAAATGCGTTTCTTGTTTATGTGGAAAAGATGACGATGATCTAGGTAAGTAGAATCCAAACCAATTTGGATTCTTGAGTGCTACATTTGTATATAGAACTATCGTTTGAATTAGGATCATGATTAATTTCAAACATACTATTACAATGAATAGTTATAAAAAAAATGTTATTTTTCATAAAACAAAATATCATAATCCATTATTCAACAAACGATAAAGCTAAACAATGCATAATTGACAATTGTTCAAAACAATAATTAACGCATTAGGAAGGATAAGATCACAGCTTCCATTCATTTAGCTTTCTACTTCACATTCAATCTTGCACATTTGTGTAAATGTGAGTTCCACAACTAGTGTCATACACTCAAGATTTATCACGAAAAGTATAGAGTTCTATAATGAAGATACCTAATGTGCTAACTAGAACACATTTGTCCTTCATCAACTCTGCCACGTAGGCAGGACAATTCCTCCTTCAATGGCCAGTTTCATCGCAATGATGGCAAGAAATATCCTTTGCAGGGTGCTCCTTTTTAGCAGGTGGGGGAATCGTAGGTTTGGAAAAGTAAACTAGCTTACCCTTACCTAGACTCTTGCCTTGTGCTTGCGGTTTACCTTCCCTGATTGCTAGAAAAGTATTGGGTAACCCTTGCTCAACCAGTTTTTATCATAGCATGTTCAACGATTGTCTTCCCCATGCTATGTACTTTTAAAACACTTTTCAAACTGGTCATAGTCCTTGGATAGTGAGGTAAGAATCAAGCTCATTCCAAGAACTTGTGGTAAGGGGTAACCAAGACATTCCATTGGATCAAGATAGCATTGCATATTCAAGATGTAAGTGCTAACTGATTGGCCGTCCTCCTGATTGCAATGAGTAGCAACTTCTTGGTGTTCGTTAAACGTTTCGGTAAAGGCTTGACGAACAGCAGCAGAATCACTGACAGGAGGTGCCTCAGGTAAGGCCTCTTATAGGTGTATCAACTTTCTCATCTCTAAGGACAATCCTTAGAATTCGATATCAGAAGATAAAGTTGATATTAGTCAGTTCAGTTTTCAAGAACTGATTTTTGAGTGGAGATACTTAGGTTTTGATGTTATTGTTATCTGTATAACAACCAAAGTTCAAAAAATAGTATTTTCAATAATAATTTCTTTTAATCAATTAACTACCCAATTAATTTTAATTAAAAGCTAAGATCCCATTGCGCTTCTATCACCGCATCAGTTGATCTGCTAGAGGTGATAGATCCAATAGGTAGGTGACGATCAACAATTGCATTACAAGTGCAACTCTTAGAGGTATGGGACTTCATGGCACCTAGTGAACAAGCATCTAGGGTCAAGTGGCATGTTTGTCGCATCGTCGCCTCGAGTCAAGGTCTCACCGTTAACTCGATTAAGTCATCCAATGTGAAATCATGTCAAAATAGCTCTAGGTCTCACGCGTAGAGAATAATGACCTCGGATCTAGATTCAAACCACGTCTCACGTGAATTCAAAAATAGAAGCAAGTGATTTACAACCGATTGGACGGCGTGACTTAAATTTTAGGTATGTTAAATTTTAATTAATAAAATTTTATTAAGATATGAATGAATCATGTACTTCATTCATATCACTTCATAAGTCGTTTAATAAACGGTAAAAACATTTAACGATTATTAAGGTTTAAGTTTCAAATCGTATTTAAACTTAGTTTAATCTCAAAACAATTTTAGATTAAAGGTTTAATCATCAATGATTAACTATTATTTTAAGTTTCAAATCATATTTAAACTTAGTTTAATCTCAAAACAATTTTAGATTAAAGGTTTAATCATCAATGATTAACTAGTAATTATCGATGATTAAATGTTTGGATGTTTTAATGTTTGTGTCAAAAAACCATTTTTAATTGTTTTATTTACTTGTATCTAATAGGAAAAGAAAACAACCACAAACATAAATAAAACATGCAACAAATTTTGTGCAAACCTCAACCGATGAAATCCTAGGTTCGGTCACGTGAGTCATCACGACGGACCGAAGGGTCAAACTAGGGGACGGGCCAACATGAACCCAAACGGGCCTACATAAACCCAATGGGCTCCCACTTGCTCCAAGACATTCTTGAGCAAGTAGAACCCAAAATTGTGAAAAAGTGTAATCTGCCAGAAAATTCCAGCAGACTTTGAAGCCCGAAAAGTCACTGAAGGAGTCTTCGCTGGTCTTCCCGGCCTTCTGGAAAGTTGTATCCCACGACTTTGCAAGCATTTTAGGCTTTTGAATCGCCCAAAACGGAGTCCGTATGCCTCTGGAAAACCTGTTTTCGTACAGCCCTCGCTTTTGTGACGGAAATTGGTTGTTTTCTTCATTAGTCTTCAATATTTTTTATCAACAATTTACAATAAAAAGATAAAATAAATACAATCTATTCTATTACTTTTACATTACAAATTGCCCCAAAAATGGCACCAAAAATAAAAGAAAAATAAATGAAACAAATTACAACAATTAAGCCAAAAAAACAAGGCTTTTCCCAAACAACCAAACATCAACCACATTCATTCACAAATGGTCTAGGCTTTCATTGGTTTGCACAAACAAGCAACAATTGACAAGGCTTTGGCTTGGGATATGGCAAAAATACATGTTTTGCCATATCAAAAACATAAGTAAACAAGTAATTCCAAGCCAAATAATCAAAAAATTCAATAAACTAGATTAATTTTTTTTGATTTTGATTTTGTAAGAAGTGACAATAGGGTTCCAAAAATACGTTATTTTAACCCTCATAATTATACAAAACCGAAAATTAAAATAAAAACCCGTAGGGTTTAATTTTCGTCCGTTGGTTTTGTTAAAAACACGAAAATCGTTTGATTTTTGCCACTTTTCACAAAATCTAGCTAATTATATGATTAATATAATGACTCGTGATACCACTAATGGTGATTTTCGGTTAAAACAATTAACAAAACGCAGCGGAAAGTATTTATCACCATGAACGGATCTAATATTAAATCATACAATTAAACTAATAAATAAATCAAAGAGATTGGATGAACATTTCATACCCTTGAAGCCTTTGATCTTGTTGTGGATTCGGATGGATTTGATGATGGATTGAAACCAAGTATTCAATTAGAATACCTCTAAAAGAAATCCACACAACACAAGCAAGAACACCAATGGAGGATGCTAGTCCTTAAATCTTGAGAGCAAAAAAGAAACAAAAAACACCTTCTTATGTGTGTTATGGTTTACGGCCAAGAGAGGGGTCAAGGGAGTGTTTATGGACTCATTCAACACTCATAATGGTGCCATAAAGACCCATTAAAGATTTCCATAAACCATACTTCTATTTTCACTCTAGTCCCTTGTTATTTGTTTCTTCTAGTTTGCTCACAATAAAATTTCAATATTAACAATTAATATTAAACTTATTATATACAAGCATGAAGCTTTTATATATATTAATAATTAATGTAATTACACTAATTACACTAATTATATAATGGTGTTTAGTGTTTAAGTGTGTGACCCTTTAGGCTCACAAACAACTAGCCATATAACTATATGTTATACGCGTGAAGCATATTCCAACAAAACCGACCAAACTCCCTGTAAAAGGTTCATCTCAAAAGATCAAAATCACTCAAATGGCAACCCTAAAATCACTCGACATCAAAACTGATCTTAAATTTTCCGAATTCCACAACATGTGTGCTTTCTTGAGAAATCCAGATGGTACAAAGGATTTTCGTCCCATTGTAATGTTCTTAAAGAACTCATATATCAAATTTGCTCTCACCATCAATCCTAAAGCATATCAACAACACTTGGTTGACTTTTGGTCAAATGCTGAAAGAATTGAAGATTCAACCATGTCCAAAATCAAATCAACTGTAGATGGAAAGTCTATAATTATAACTGAACAAACAATCAGACACCATCTTCAACTCAATGATGAGTCAGGTATGTTTTCTTTACCAAAGGAGGATCTTGTTGAAGTTTTACAAAAAAAATGGGGTATGAAGGAAGACTAGACATTGTAACATTTCAAAAGGGTCTTCTTTCACCCCAATGGAAGTTTTTAGTTCATACTATTCAACACTGCATCTCTGCAAAAAGAAGCACTTGGAATGAGTTCAACAAGTCAATAGCTTCTGCTATTGTTTGTCTGAGCACAGGACAAGTCTTCAACTTTTCAAATATGATTTTTGAAGGAATGCTTGGAAATTTATCATCTTCAAAATTTTTAATGTATCCAAGATTCCTAACTCATATAATAAATTGTGAATTACAAAATCTTTCTGTTCCTAAAAACATTTTTACTACACCAGAGTTAAATAAAAAGGTGTATGCAAATATGAGAAAAAAGTTTAATTTTTCTGGTAAAGATACTCCATTATTTTCAAACATGATCTTTGATCAACCCCCCACTGGAGAAGGTTCAAGTCACCCCATTGAACCCCAACGAACTCCACCATCAAAAACAGCCCAAACAGAACCCATTCAGTCCACTCAGTTAAATGCACCAATAGATGTCCTGAATGTGTCCCAGGTACATGATATTACTCCCCAGAGTGCTACTCTTCACTCCGAGGAAGACCAGGCCATAACCAAACACATTTCTAAAACTTATAAAAGGAAGAGAACTTCCTTAAAGGACACCAGGGGACCAATTGAGTCAAACCCCAGACTCCAAGAGTTGTCCTTCAAGGAGGAGAGGGCATGAGGAAAGGGCTCTCACTACTGATGCCCCAAAGGTGGGAGCATAGGCTAGTGAGAACATCAATAGGACCCACACCTCGGCAACTCTTAGTGATGACTCAGAATTTGAGGAATTACTGAGAGGACCCCGGTGCCAAGAAACCACAAGGGGGGCACTACTGCTTCTTCTAGGAAGAAGAGAGTGTCCAAACAACCCAATTTATCACCTAGTAAGGGTAGAACTGAACAACTTGAATTGACGGATAGGATGGAAAACCTTAAAGCTAATGTACCTAATGAGCCCAATGATCCACCCAAAGGGGCTGAGGGCAGTATTAAAACCACAAAATTGACGGATAGGAAGGAAAACCTTAAAACCACTGTACAACATTGTCTGACTCTATTGAACAATCAAGGGAAAACCATGACCTACATGAAGCATTACATAAATACCTTGAACAGAAGACATAAGAGGTTCGAGCTTAGGCTTCAAACACAATCAAATTTGATCAGGAAATTACAAAGGAAGGTTGCAAGTAGTGAGGCTCACCAAGTTGAGATCACTAAGGGGGAGAAAGATCAAATTCAAGGGATGATTGATCAATCCATAGCAGCAGCAGCCCTTCTAAAATTAAAAGAGGTCCATGGTAAAACATGTCAAAGTAATAATGAAAACCTGTATAAAGAAATGGAAAACCTGGATGAGGATGTATTTGTGTCTGCAAATCAATCACAAACTGCAGAACAAATAAACTCACCAGTTGCTACTGAATTCATTGAGACTACTGATCCAATGGAAATTGAAGAAAACATGGATCAAGAGGTTGTTACTACTGATCCTATTGAAGAAAAGGAAACTCCAGTAGTAAATGCACCAGAAGAAGAGTTTATGGATACTACTGATGCCCTAGCAGTAGTAACACTAATTGCAACCTCACCAGTAGTAAATGAAGAACAACAACAAGTTGTGGTGTATGAACCTGAAATTACAACAGTAGCCATCACACTAATAGAAACAACAACAATCACACCAGTAGCAACCACCTTGGTCACTACTGAAGAAGAAGATGAAGAAATTCCAGAGCTTCTTAAAAGAGAACAGATCATAATTGTTACAAAACCTAAAACACCGGAACAACCACTTGTCATACCTGACATTGATGACAAAGGTGATCGTGTTTTAAATAATCCGCGATAACGAATTTCTTTCAAACCTCCCGTGAATGGTCTTTTCTTCCATAGTCGGTGTCTCGCACACATAATAATTTATTTGTGCGAAATGGGTTGAACTCACCGGAGATTGGTGCTATAACACATGACTTTTGGTTGATGCTATGTGATGTTTTTAAAAAGGGTCCAAAACGAGTTAAAAGATATATTCGTTTGTGTAAGCAAACGAATTCACTTTGTTTATCACCTAATTGGGACATTACCACTCGTTGGAATTCAAGTTATGACATGTTTGTATGTGGTGTTCGTCAACGTCAAACTTTACAATATTTTCATGACAAACTTTTTACAAAGAAACGTGTTAAAAACAAATTTAGTGACGAAAAATGGGAGGTTATTAAAAAGCTAACCGAATTGTTTAAACTTTCTAAAGCTGTAACGGTTTTAGTCTCCGGTATTTACTATCCAACAAGTCATTGTGTACTAAAACAACTATATTTGATGGCTCATAAAATTGATACTTTTGATTTGGAAGGTGGTATTTATAAAACAATGGTCGCGCCAATGAAAACTAAACTAAGAAAATATTTTCGCCGCATACCATTGGCAATTACATGTTCGGCCTTGTTAGACCCAACTTTAAATAAAATCGGTGTCGAAACCACTATGAGTGCAATTTATTATGATTTGGAATTGCATTTGGTAAGTCCTACATATATTAAAAATGCACAAGATCATTTTTGGGAAAATTTTAAATCATTATTTGGGGTTTATTTTCAAAAGTATGGTGCACCAAATGCTTCTTCAAGTTCGTTTGTCCCAATTTTTGGTGATGTTGATGTTCCCACCGACCCATTAGCCCATTTATTTAATACTATAAGAGAGGAAACAACTAAACGGCAAAGGGGTGAGAGTAGTGAAGAATCCGCTAATGGCGAATTGTCGAGATATACGAAAACAAACTTCTTAGGCAATATGACCACTCGAGAAATCGAAAATTTTGATATATTGGCTTGGTGGAAAGAAAGGGAGCCTCAATTTCCCATTCTAAGCGCCATGGCCAGAATTTACTAAGTGTCCAAGCTTCTACGGTAGCTTCGGAATCGGCTTTTTCTGTTAGTGGCAGGATATTATCTATTAGGAGAACAAGACTCACGCCGGCGTCTTTGGAGATGTGTATTTGCTTGAAGGATCACTTGGATGCGGCGGACCGGATTCAAGACAAACAAAAGCTAGAGAAGGAACTTGACGTTGAAGAAGAACTTCTCGACATGGAAGTTGCTCAAGGTCTTTCAACCTCACTTTCCGATGAAGATATAGCTCAAGAAGGTGAATCGTCCCGAGCATCTAGCTCCGATGGGTATGAATATGAAGATAATAACCCACAAAAAGATAGCGACGAAGAGTGAAGATTTGTAGTTTATTCGTATTTTTAGTAGTAAATCTCGAATCTCGATGATTTTAACGTTTCTATGCTTTCGAACTTTCGTATTTTTATGTTTAATTATGTGTACTTGAATGTTTTTAACGTTTCTATGCTTAATGAATGTTTGTATTTTGCTAAAACGTTTAATGGTTGTGTTTGATATCGAATTGTGGTAAAAAAAAAGGGGTATTATAGTGTAACCGGTCAAAACCGGTTTTTTACCGGTTACTAACCGAACCGGTTACTAACCGAACCGGTAACCGGTTACACCGGTTGGGGTTTTCAAATGCCGAAACCGGTTACTAACCGAACCGGTTTTTGACCTAACCGGTTATTGCGAGCGTTGACCAAAACCGGTTACGGTCAAAACCGAAACCGGTTTTTGCCGAAACCGGTTACTGTGCATCTCTAATGTGTAACACACGGAAATGCTCAAGAGACAAAACCAAATGAATAAATGTTTTTCTACACTTATTATATATTCTGAAATAAGTGTTAACATAACTTTAAATAAAATACACACCTAAAGTTATTACACCATTAGCATACCAATACTAATAGTTCCAAACATACTCATAACGACTTTATACATATTCAATTTCGCTAACCCGTTTTGTGGATGGACAAAACGTTATAACATAATCATCCGAAACACAATTAACCAAAGGTGGCGGATTATCATATGCATAACTATAATACGAAGGGCACGCTTCCTTAAAAATCTTCGAATAAACACTCGGTTTGCATTTATTCGGTGTCCCATACTCGTTTCTGCAACAAAATTTGTCATTATCGAAAGCCAAACACGCACTTTTGCAAGCAACAACTTCACCTTTATCATTCAAAACCTCGAGTTCTTGAGGACATATATCGTTAACATCCTTTTTGCACCCTCCAATATGACATTTAGACAATGAAGGTATTGTTGTAACCGAAACCGGGATATTATAACCGTCAACTAAACTAACATCATAAAAACTCGGTTTACTCTTATCGGGTTGTAATGCAAATTGGACCAGTGTCACGGGTGGCGCCCCGATTAGCCCGTTGCAACATAATTGCCCGCCACAATCGCCGGTTTCACAAGCGGCGGTTTTGCCATAACCGAATTTGCAACCTGTTCTAGCCCAAATCCGGCCTACCCAATCGGCGGGAGCTTGTATTTTTCGTTGTCCACCTGGCGGAAGGTAGAAACCACCGTTGGCTAAAACCGTGTGTCCTTCGTTTGCGGCGTTTGCGGGCCATATTGGGTACGAGCATTTGTTGCTAATGTAGAAATTGCATGCTTCAACCGTCACTTTTCCTATAAATACCGGTTTTGGATAGTTAACATTTATTCGTTTAGACTGTATATATACAATTGATGCATATATACTCAAATAAAAACATAAATACGGTAAGGACATATAAAAATTTTTAAGTCAAATCGTGTAAGTTGATTCAACTAACATAATTCACATTTTTTGTATTTTCATTGTGGTGTTTAATAGCATTTTAAAACAATAGAATTGATGAAAAAACAATTTTAAAGTTGTGCATCCGTTTGCAGGTAAACATGTGTATCTGCAGCTATAAAATTTAGTACTTTTTATTTGGCTACCAAACAAGATTGGATTCACTTTCATGCTCCAGCAACCAAAGAAATATACCCATTAAATTTCTCAACAATAATGGATAAAAAGTACCGACATATATACATTTCTTTTTCTTTATGAGTTAATTTCATAAATAATCTTTCAACTAATCATATATTACAAATTTAATCATTTTTTAAACGTACAAACTTAATCATTTATTTACCATTTTAGTAAATCTTACTACAATACATACATATCCAATACTTTTACGGACAAATGGGCTCCAAAAAACTTTGGGCCTGTGCTGTTGATCGCCTCGCATATGCTCAGATCCGGCCCTTATAACATGATATAATTTTTAAAAGGGAACATTTCATATTGAAATTAATCTAGTACGAAGTATAAGTTTGGCCTTTCTAATAGACAATAATATATAGTATAGCATAATATAAACTATATAAAAGAGTGGGAACCGTGGGATTACCTGAGAAGAAAAGGAAGACAAAGAAAAGAAGAAATGGGTTGGTTGGCTTCATGTTTCTATTTTGAAATACTTTTAAGATTTAAAATGTATTTATAGAAGATTACAAGTGGTTGATTGTGATTAAAGAATATGAAATAATGGGATAATCTTCGTTTAAAAGACAAGCAAACACTGCAACATAAGGGATAAGGTGGCACTCACGATTGAATTACAATTTTCTTTTACAAGTTTAAATGTGAAGACAGTAAACTTAGTTTCCTAGAAAGGCAAAAACAACTAAATAAATAATTGATCAACTTTAAAATTTTGGAACTCGTGTAATTTCACAATATTAATCAGACAAAAATCAAAGGGCATTAACAGTTGTCACTACTGATATTTTAGGTTTATAGAATCAACGTCACATCAGCTGATACTCCAACTGAGAGTATCTCCAATGGTTAACCTCACAAAAGCTTATTGCTTTTGCCACATCAATATTTCAATAACCAAAAAGTTTTTCATAAATAGCATCTCCAATGGTTAACCTTTGCAAAAACTTTTTCTTTTACAATTTTTCTAATTTACCTTTATCTATTTCAAATGTTTTATAAATACCCCTATATATAATTCGACAATTTTTTAGCATATTACTAAATATAATATTTTTATAAAATGTCTCATATAAAAATATTATAATAATTGACATTAATATTATATAATTTATTTAATAACTAACAAAAATATAATAAAGAATTTATATATAATATATTTAAGGTTTAAAACGAAAAGTTATTAAATATGAGGGATCAAAAAAGACAAACATTAAAAGTAGGTTAAAAGGTTAGTAGAAAAAAAGTCTTTACAATAAGCTTTTAGAAAAGCTAGTCATTGCAATGGTAATAAGTCATGTAAAGACTTATTGAAATAGTAATAAGCTTTTAAAAAAGCTACTATTGGAGATGCTCTGACACTCCCCACTAACGGAGGCATGCCATCGATGTCGGTAAACCAACGGCCATTGGTAGCCAATCGGCAAAATTATTGTCACCCATCTGATTTTGATTTTTTTTAAAGTGGCAATGATGTATGTTAAAATGCATATCCAAACACCCCCCTTAACAATTTATCTAATTTGATAGAATTTTGGGTATTCAGGCAAAGGATAAGCTTGAGAAATTTATGGTTAGCTAAACTTTTCTTATAAAAATATGTGTTAGATATACCTTATGAGTACATGTTTTTATAAATTGACTATTTTCATTATAATATATAATCCATTTTGAGTTTTTTTTAAAGATGATTAATTTTAATTTTGGTGATATTAATTTATGTTTGAAGGATAAAGTAGTTGGTGGTGTTGAATCAAGAATATCTGCATGGACATTTCTTCCGGTTGAAAATGGAGAATCTATGCAAATATTCCATTATGAAAATGGTGAAAAATACGAACCGCATTGGGATTATTTTCACCGTCTTTCCTGACTCCGAGGTATTTTTTGTATTTGTTTTCAGTTTTGTAAAGTAATTAGTGTATTAAATATGATTACTAAAACAGTAAAACTACATTAATAAAAAAATGAAATAATTTGTTTTGAATCGAAGGATTTAGGTTGTAAGCATTTAAATACACATTAGGTGACATTTGACCCTCTTTGGTTTTTGCTGACTTTTTTATTTTTTTCATTTAACGTGTTACCGATAAATTACAATAGCGGATTGTTTTTTTTTATATTGATTAATGAGTTTATGATGTTTTTTGAAATTATTGCAGATAAAAGAATCGCAACCAAAAGCTAATGAAGATTGGTCTGAATGTGCTAAAAAAGGTTATGCAAAACTATTATGGCAAATATTTATCCAAAATTGCTACCTACAAATTCTTATTAATTTATTTGTCCATCTGTGACGAATCAAGATTTCTACAATATTATTAATTAGTTGACCATTTGACTTTCAGTGAAACTAATAGAATAGAATCAAATATATCGTAGATAATTATAAAAGATTTGTGTATATCTTGTAGATCTTTAAGTTTGTTAAACTTTGTACTATATATATTTGATCAATGCATATCTCTCACAATTAAGTGAGATTTACAAAACCCTAATATGGTATCAGCCTAAACCCTGGCACTTCTCTCGAAAAACAGCCGCCCCCTACCTTCGAATTCTGCTCTCTGATCGTCAACAATGGCTGGGGATTCCTCCACCGATACCCCTCTTTGTTTATCCACCATTCTCCATATGATCACTATCAAACTCTCCTCCACAAACTACCTTCTATGGCATAAGCAAATGCTTCCTCTTTTTGCTTATCAAAATCTTACCGAATACATTGAGGGTTATACTGTTTGTCCACCGGCCACCATTACTTCCGATGAGACAACATCTGCAAATCCTGCATATGCTACGTGGATCGCGGCTGATCAACGGGCCTTAATTCTTCTGCAATCTTCGCTCAGCGAAGAGGCCATGGCTGAGACCATCGGCCATAACACATCGCACGCTGTTTGGACAGCCCTTGCGGATGCATATCAGCATGACTCTCTCGAGAGGACTCATACCCTCCGTGAATCTTTACGACACCTTAAAAAAGGGTCGACCACTGTCTCGGAATTTTCTCGTAAATTTAAACATATTTGTGATCAATTGCAGGCAATCGGACATCCACTTACCGATGACGATAAATTACACTGGTTTCTCTGTGGACTCGGAAATTCGTTTGAAACATTCTCCACAACGCAGCGACTTCTTACCCCACGACCGAAGTTTCGCGATATTATTTCTCAGGCTAAGAGCCATGAGATGTTTCTCCAATCGATAAACGATTCATCTGTTGCTCCTGTCGCATTTAACAGTGTTACATCCGGTCGTTCCTCTGATTCATACCGGGGTCGTGGCAGATCTAACTACCGAGGTTCCTCAAACCGTGGTCGGGGTCGTGGATCTAGAAGACCACCACATTGTCAGTTGTGCAGAAAAGAAGGACATTATGCTTCTCAATGTCCTGATTTATCCACCTTTGCCCGCAACCCCGCCACCATCGATGCTAATCTAGCTGAGGCATTCCACGCACATTGCAATACCTCCACATCGGATTGGTTTGTTGATACCGGAGCATCGGCTCATATGACTTCGTCTACATCAAACCTTGAGACTACAGCTTCCTATACGGGTAATGAATCGGTGTTCTTTGGTAATGGTAATGACGCTGTTATTTCTCATATTGGAAAAACCCGTTTATCCCCAAATATTAATTTACTTGATGTCCTTGTGGTACCGCAGCTCACCAAAAGTTTACTTTCGGTTAGCAAGCTTACCCAAGACAATTTAGTTGATGTCTTATTTTCTGATCCTATGTTTTCTATTCAGAATCGGCTTACAAGGGAAATTCTAGCTCAAGGAAAACGTAGAAACGGTCTTTATGTTCTTGAGAACGGGAAGCATGCATTTTTAGCTAATTTATCTTCTAAACGTATTAAAGCCTCTTTTGATTTATGGCATAGTAGATTAGGTCATGTTTCTAATGACATTATTTCGAATTTAAATAAATTGGGTTGTTTAGCTCTCACTTCTGTTTTACCTAATCCTAATGTATGCTCACCATGTCAACTATCAAAGAGTAAACGTTTACCATTTGATAACAATTTAAAACGATCATTGCATGCTTTAGACCTTATTCATTGTGATTTATGGGGTCCATCACCAGTTACATATATTGACGGGTATAGATATTATGCTATCTTTGTTGATGACTATTCCAGGTTCACGTGGTTTTATCTCATGAACACCAAATCTGAATTTTACAATGTATTTGTGGCCTTTATTAATCTTGTTCAAATGCAATTCACACGCAAAATTAAACTCTTTCAATCGGATGGCGGTACGAAATTCATTAATAATCAAGTCCGTAATTTATTGTCTCAAAATGGCACACACCATCAAATCTCGTGTGCATACACGCCACAGCAAAACGGGCGCGCCGAAAGAAAGCATCGCCATATAACGGAAAGCGGGTTAGCCATCATGTTTAATTC
This sequence comes from Calendula officinalis, assembly GCA_963853835.1. Lineage (NCBI taxonomy): Eukaryota > Viridiplantae > Streptophyta > Magnoliopsida > Asterales > Asteraceae > Calendula > Calendula officinalis. Next base: position 6,792,234 of record OY970821.1, on the reverse strand, counting down.
ACATGTACCGGCGATTTTTTGGGCTCATGCATTTAGTTCCGCAGCTTTTATTATCAACCGGCTTCCTACAAAGCTTCTTGAAAATAAATCACCGTATGAGTTATTATATTCTTCTATCCTGAATTACGGTAACTTTAAAGTTTTCGGTTGTTGCGTGTACCCGTATTTACGAAATTATTCATCTCATAAACTTGCTCCAAGAAGTGCTCCTTGTATTTTTCTTGGTTACAGTGCACAATATAAAGGTTATAGGTGCTTTGATTCATCAACACAACGTATATATACAACCCGCCATGCTATTTTTGATGAAGCTTATTTCCCGTTCAAAGACAAACATCCGCAGTCTCCATCGGCCTCATTACTTTTAACTACATATTGTGATGATTATGTGATGAATAACACACATGTGGACCCATCAGTGCAGCCATCATCTACTGCACCCGATTATGTGGTCCTAAAAATAGTGGCCTCTCCTCCTTGTGACTTATGCATGGCATCCCCCTCGGTTGATATCGAGCAGCCCACTGTTTCTATTGAGCAGCCACAGGCACCTCCGGTTCATGAGCCACCACCGATGGAACCGCCTGCACAACAAGCTGCTGCCCCGCAGCCCCCTGCTCCCTCGCACTCGATGATTACTCGTGCCAAAGCAGGTGTTTTCAAACCAAAACATGCTGCCAATTTATCACATGTCTCGAGTTCTCCCTTGCACCATGCTCTTTTTATAACTAAAGAGCCTAAAGGGTTTAAATCAGCAGCTAAGGACCCAAAATGGTTTTCTGCTATGTGTGATGAAATGAAAGCCTTAAGCCTCAATTCCACTTGGGATTTAGTTCCACGACCATCAAAAGCAAATGTCGTTGGTTCAAAATGGGTCTTCCGAACAAAATTCCTTGCCGATGGTTCTATTGATAAATACAAGGCAAGGCTAGTAGCACAAGGGTTTACTCAAGTTCCCGGCATCGACTACTAAGCCACTTTTAGTCCGGTTGTCAAGGCATCAACGGTTCGTATAATTCTTTCTCTTACCGTTCTAAATAAGTGGCCATTGCATCAATTAGACGTAAAAACGCCTTCTTAAATGGCGATCTATCAGACATTGTGCACATGGAACAACCTCCGGGCTTTACTGACTCACGTTTTCCTAACCACGTGTGTCGTTTAAAGAAAGCACTATACGGTTTAAATTAAGCACCCCGTGCTTGGTTTCAACGTCTAAGCACTTTTCTCACCGGCATTGGGTTTACTTGTAGTCGTGCCGATACTTCCTTGTTTGTTTTCAAAAAGGATTCTGATATTCTCTATCTCTTGGTGTATGTAGACGATATTATCCTTACAGGTAACAATGTTCACCGCATCAAACTCTTTATTGAACGGTTAAACAAAGAGTTCCTTATTACCGATCTTGGCAAGTTAAACTACTTTCTAGGACTCGAGGTTTCTTATCATGATTCGGGTCTCTTTTTATGCCAATCTAAGTATGCCCATGACATACTTACTCGAGCACATCTTTTGGATGCCAAACCCGCAGCTACACCATTATCGACGTCGTCTTACTTCACAAGTCAAGGCACTCCCTTTAATGATCCTACATTATACCGTTCACTGGTTGGGGCTCTTCAGTATCTTACCATTACGAGACCGGATCTCTCCTATGCCGTCAACCAGGTGAGTCAATTTCTTCATGCTCCCATGCAAGAGCACTTTCAGGTTGTTAAACGGATCATGCGATATGTCAAGGGTACCTTATCTTACGGGTTCTCCTTTTCTCATGCAACCTCTCCCACCGTCCTTGGTTATTCAGATGCTGACTGGACACGTTGCATTGAGACACGGCGTTCGACCTATGGCTATTCTATCTTTCTTGGCGGGAATCTAGTTTCTTGGAGTGCAACCTACAGTATCACGGTCAAGTTGTGAGTCTGAATATCGGGCTCTTGCCAACACTGCTGCTGAAATTATTTGGGTCACACACCTACTTCGAGAACTGCATGTTCTCCCATCCGGACGACCAACTATTTTGTGTGATAACCGCAGTGCTCTTTTCTTAAGTCAAAACCCGATATCTCACAAGCGAGCTAAACATATTGACATTGATTATCATTTTGTGCGTGAATTGGTTCTTTCTGGCAAACTGCATACACATTACATTTCAACACACCTACAGCTCGCTGACATCTTCACAAAGAGTCTTCCACGTCCTCTATTTGAAGATTTTTGATCCAAGCTTCGTGTGGGTCCTCCCCCTCTTCGCTTGCGGTAATAGAATAGAATCAAATATATCGTAGATAATTATAAAAGATTTGTGTATATCTTGTAGATCTTTAAGTTTGTTAAACTTTATACTATATATATTTGATCAATGCATATCTCTCACAATTAAGTGAGATTTACAAAACCCTAATAGAAACCAAGAAAAGGCGATGCATTACTATTCTTTTTAGTCTTCATCCAAACGCAACAATCGATGCATTAAGTTTAGTTGTCCAGTCATAGAAGGTGAAAAATGGTCAGCAACAAAATGGATACACGTAAGGAACTTTGACCGGTCAAATGATGATGATTGCAAGGACAAAAATGTAAATTGCCCAACATGGGCTGCTAGTGGTGAATGCAAAAAGAATCCTGTTTATATGGTTGGCCCTGCTGCTGCTGGTGTTGGTTATTGTAGGAAGAGTTGCAAAGTATGTTCATAGATAGATACAGATTTCCCGTCTCTATATCGATCTACCGAGTTTTATGTGTATTTTGTTTTGTATTCCGGTATGAAAATTTGGTATAAATCGAGTCTGATGTATGTAATCTGAATTTTTTTGGAAAGGGAAAGTATAATGTCTATATTGCCCTTTTCAGTTTTGAGCTATAATATTATGGAAAATGATAAGATGTCATGATACGCATAAAAAACTTGTACAATAACAAATAACTGTCCCTACATTTTAGGAATAAACCACTATCAATCAATGTACAAACGTTTTATGCATGTAACTAACTTTTAATTACAGCCCTAAAGGTTATATTAACAAAACCCTAAAATTATTATCTGTTTTAAATCAAACTCATTTTAATCTGTTACCAAGCCAACAAACTGTTGGCTGTCATGATGACATAATTTTCAGTTTACATAACAATCACATAAAGCACCTTCTTAATATTTTAAATGTATACCAACAAATAACCACTAATGTACAACTTCCATTGCACAAGGTACAAGTCACCATAGAATTAACATTTTAGTTATGGATTTGATTTTTGGAGCATACATTTAGTAATGCAAGAGGACCCAAGTGCATGAAAGAGAGAGAGAGTATAGTTTTTCATGTCATGTAAATTAAGGGGTGAATGAAGAAATCATGCAATATGTTCATTATTAGTGAGCCAATTCTACATGCTTTTGTTGCCTTAACACTTGTTAAATGTTCCCTCACATCCCACCATTATATGAATGCTTCAAAATTTGTATCACCAACAACAACACCAACCATACCACCCCATCTAACTGTATGTTCTTGAGTGTGTGTTATTGTGTGTATACATATAATTAATATACATTATATAATTTTGATCAATGGGAAGACGACCGCCTTGTTGTGATAAATCGCATGTCAAAAAAGGCCCGTGGACGGCTGAAGAAGATGCAAAGATTCTTGCATATGTTGCTAGTCATGGTATCGGTAATTGGACGTTGGTTCCTCAAAAAGCAGGTTGTTAACTTGTTTTTAGTATTATGTGTTTGTTTAATTGAACGTTGGTTAGTTTTTTTAAATGGGTTGTACTATGTGCTTGTGTACTTGTACAGGGCTTAACCGATGCGGGAAAAGTTGTAGGTTAAGATGGACGAATTATCTGAGGCCGGATCTTAAGCATGATAGTTTCACCCCTCATGAAGAAGACCTCATTTTGAAGTATCACCAAGCTATAGGCAGTAGGTAGGTTTATTCTCACATTATGTGATTATGATGTTAATAATGGGTTGGTTAAATTTAACTAAAAGAGAAGCATGTCAAAAAGGTTGTAATCATATTTATTTACACAAAGAATTTTTGAAAATAAAACTTTAAAAAAATGTGGAGATCGACCCGACTTATTTTTGTCATAATGCTAAAAGTTTACATCTTTTGATCAGTTACCAACTCACCACATTTTAGGTTTCTCTTAAATATGGCAAAATAAGTTGGTTGGACGGGTTGGGTAATAGATTATAATGTATGATTTTAAAAGGGTTAAAATGGATTAGGTTGGGTCATTTTAGGTTTCACTTTTGCACAAACATACGATTACAAAATTACAACAATTCAACATAAAACGTTTTTCTTCGTAAAGTGTTTAGGAGGCATCGTGCATTATAAATACATTTTGGGTGATTTTCAACCCATCTGACTTGTTTCCTTTAAACTAACTTCCTAAATTGTACCCGTTTATAAAATATAACCCTAATGGACTAATCCGTAAAGACTAGTTTTTTAGGCATAAACGTAATTTTCCAATGTGTTGAAAATCTTTTTAGGTGGTCTTTAATAGCAAAGCAACTACCAGGAAGAACAGATAATGATGTCAAAAATCACTGGAACACAAAACTAAAAAAGAAGCTAACTAAAATGGGCATCGACCCCATAACCCACAAACCATTCGGTCAACTTCTTTCCGATTACGGAAACATCAACGAAATCATCCCTCTAAACACAAGACCTTCAAACCACCATCACCAACCCTCAGATTTCTCACGTGCCGATAGCTCATTAACAATGATCGACCCATTTCAAGAGCAACAAACTCCAATGAACTTAATCACGGCTCATTTTCAAGTCATTAACGAAACCGCTTCATCTTCCACATCATCACCCAAAATCCAAGTGAATTTACCATCTTCTCCCTCAATTTGGAGTGATTATCTTGTTGGAGACCAAGAACAAGAGTGTACTAACGAGCCCGATGTTGGAATTTTATCAATAAATGGTGGAAATGTTGATAGTTACAACGGGTTGGGGGTAGATTGTTTGAAGAACGGGTTTGAGGTTGCTACTACTTCGGTTTCGTTTGTGGAATCGATTTTAAACCGAGATCGGGAAATGGAGTTGGATTTTCCTCAACTTTTGGACGGTTATTCCGAGTATTGAATCAAAGTAAAATCTTGAAAAATTCGTGGTTGTTATAGTGGTGTTGGTCATCGTGGTGCTAGACCGACCTATTTTCTAGTTTTCAGTTAAGTTAGTTTCTAAATTCTGAAATATGTAGTTGATGTTTTTTTCTTATTTTCTAAATACTTCACTAGTGTTGGTCACAAGACTTGCTAACCATTTTATCTTGACACGTGTCAACAATTAACAAGTCATTTTTTAGTAATTATAACACGATTATGTTGAATTGACCCACACTTGAACTCCGGCTGACATGCTAAAACGCGAATTTAATCATAATAACATTAAAATTATGTAATTCAAAATAAGTAATTATAACACGATTATGTTGAATTGGTTATTATAAAAAAGAAGCACCAAAAAGTATTGTTTGGATTTCTCTCAATGTGATTTCAAGATGTGTATACGAACAAGAAAATTGTGGTCGAATTTAGAAACCGAGCATTTTGTAATTGTTGTAATTGATTTCTTTCAGTTGAAGGCAGCATAAAATACATTCAGGCAGTTCTTCAGCCTTGCTACCCTGTACCAAAATTAAAAATCAAAAATCAAAATTAAAAAATTAAAAAAGTTACGCGCACGTAATTGTGAAATATGAAACAAAATGGACCTGTATAGTGAGTCCGAAATCAAGTATGCAATGTTTTAGTCGATCTTGAAATGCTTCAAAACCTTTTCTTGAAATGTAACTGAATTTGTGCATGTTCAAATCAATTTCAAAGTAGTTTTCTCCCTGCAATAAAAATAAAATTCAATCATCATGATATATAGGGTCCGGATCCGGTGAGGACTCTTTTTCCCGGTGAGGACTGCGAGGACACTAAAAAAAACTCTAAAAATGATCCAAAACAAATTTTTTTCAAAAAATTTCTTTTTTAAACATTAAAATCGCAGCATATAAGATCCAAAAAAAATAAAAAATTTAAAAAATGATCCAAAAAAAAAAATTTAAAAATGATCCATAAAAAATATGGATCATTGTTATGATCCACAAAAAAAATATGGATCATTGTTATGATCCGCAAAAAAAAAAGTGGATCATAATATTTTTTTCAAAATTTTTTTTGGTCAAATGTAGTAATAATCATGGGGAGTTATATATATTTTTTTCAGAATTTTTTGGAATGTTTTTGAGGTGTCCTCACCGTTTTTTGAGTCCTCACAGGATCCCACTTCATATATATTAATATTGCACGAAACGGGCCAGAATAATAAGTTAAAATTTACCAAGAAAAATTCATGTTGCGGGCGTGAGAGAACGGGCTTCTCATTATAAGCATTCATAAGTTTCCTTTCAGCTGAACTCAATTGAAGATCTTCTAAATTTGTGACCCGACCCAAAATCTTTAATCTTTCCCTACATGGTGCAATTGTATCTACTGGAAAACCTCTGACTCTTTCCACCTCATCATCGATTATTTTCTGTTAAAAAAAAAAAAAAAAATTGTAAACTGAAATTTCGTGTAGATAATGTTTATGACCATCGTACCCTTAGATTTTCTTGAAAATGAAGCGGTAGCGACTCGTAATTTTCAGATAACTTGAAATAAAAAACAAAACTCATTCCTTCTCCATCATAATCATGTTGAAATAATGCAGGAGGATATAAAGGTATCTGATACAAATAATAAAAGATAGTTCAACACAACAATAAGAAAATAAAATAATAATAATAATAAAAAAATTAAATTACATAAAATCATCCCTGTGGTTTGTATAAATTTATGATTTTCGTCCCTCGACTTTTTTTTTATCACATGGATAGGTATTTTTTGCTTTAGGGACCGTTGGTGGAGCAAATTTCTAAATTAGGGACTATTTCCGTAACTTCATACAAACCACAGGGACTATTTATGTAAATTACTGAATAATAATAAGAGATTGACATACTTGAAGATTTACAACAAGCAAAGGAGGGATTTTTCCATTTCCAGATGATTCAAGTTTAGGAAGTTCAAGAAGGCGAGCAATATGATCAATTTTACGGGGAGATAAAAACACATCAACGCCAATAGGGTAAAAAGCAGCATTATTTGAAGCAGATTCTTTCTTTTTATCTCTGTAAAATTCACAAGGGACAGGTGTCACTTTCTGGTAAGGGTAATGAAAGCTTGTTTAGATTTTTGGAAATGTTATTATTATACCTTAAATAATTATGACCTCGAACTTTAAATGTACTTGGATCGAGTGGTGACCAACAATCTGACATGTTCTTGTCTATTGGACAAAATGGGACTTGTGAACCTGCAATTGGTCTTTGCAAAACATCTTTTGGTGCCACTGAAAAACAGATCAAAATATGTGTAAATTCAAAGAATAACATCGAAAAAAGTCAATTGGATTGACCCAAAACATATTTTTATAACAACAAAACAAAAAGTTTTGGTTTTTTAGATATCCAGTGTGCTAAATATGATTAAAAAACTATATTTTTGCAATAAAAAACTGACTTTTTTAATAAAAATGATTTGGGGGGTTTTATGCATTAAAGATTATACATAATCTTAATCGACCCGTTTCCTTAGTGTGCTATTTATAATTACAAAAATCTATATTGTTACAATAAAATTCTAATTTTTTCTAATAGAAATGATTTAGGGGGTTTTATACATTAAAATTTTAAAAACCCAAATTGGCCCGTTTCCCTAGTGTGCTAGATTTAACTAAGCAAACCATAATATTACAATAAAAAGCTATTTTTTTTTAATTAGACAGGAGGTTTGTTTTATATATTGAAGATTAAATACAACCCAAATCATCTCGTTTTATTCCTTTAAAGATTAAAAGCTTACAAATTGAAAGATTTGAGTTTGACTGTCCTTCGCGCCATTTAAAAGAAAGTCTTGAAGAATTTTTCTTTTTTGCACTTTGCGGGCTGGAACACGTTGATCTGCTCTTCACATCTGCTGATGTGGTGCAATTAAGACAAGGTAAACAACCGTTTTGAATCTCAAAAATCTGATATCCATTTTCAGGTGGTTGTTGTTCGGTTGGTTTTGTTAGTGAATCAATTGTAGAGAAAGAAGAACCAGCAACATGCTCAGAAATTCTTGGAGTTACTGTTGCACTAACTGAACTGCTTTGAGATACAATATCTGGGAAAAAGATTTAAAAATATATATATAAATAAAGGGAGCTGATTCGTACAGAGCAACTTTTATCCATGCAGAGCAAATTCATCTCAAATGACAATCATGTCCTTCCTTTACTTTTAACACATTTTACATTTCACCCCTCCCATTAAGGGCATGATTGTCATTTGGGATGAATTTGCTCTGTATGGATAAAAGTTGTTATGTACGAATCAGCTCCCATAAATAAATTGTGAACTTAGTTTCAAGCAATGATTGTTTAATGAATGTTTAAAATTCAGGATTTACCGTCTTGAGTGCTGTAAAAATCTTCATCACCTTCAGACTCACTCCCTGTTGCAGTATCAAACCACTCTGTACTTCCTGATAAATAAAAACAAATAGTTTAAATTCAAATGAATAACCTTAAACTCTAAAGAGTGATTGAAGAATCATACATGTGATCAATTGTTTAAAGTTAGTTGATATTAGATTTATCACAAAATTTATTTTGTTTCAGCAATTTGTTACCTAATCTTCCTGAGTCAGAAGAAAATTACTCTAAACAGTTACATTTACTGATTTACATAATCAAAACCGAAACCATAATCAATTTACTGGACATATAAAGGTACAATATTAACAGCGGGAGGTACAATAACACGTGAATCACCTGTCAATTTAAACCTCAATAATTACTCACACTCACATCCAAACACCCCTTTAAAGTACACACAAAGAAAGCTGGACAGAGTCTTCGGTAATATATAATAATAGTCAACTAATGAATGTGAAAACCAGAAAACCCTAATTTAGAATCTCTAAATCAGCTGAACTTTTAAAATCAACAAAAAAGATTAATTTTTTGATCAATTTACCGTGAAGTGTAGGGTTCCGATAAGTACGATCAATTGAATTACAAGCATCAGCAGAAGGATCGACTTTACTACGAGATGAATAACGATTAGTACCAGCATTTGTCTTCTTCCTGCCTAAACGGCGTCGTCTTCTTCCATGAACTCTCGGTATCTGTTCACCATCTGGTCGATCGCCATGTTTCTTCTTCCTAACTCGAACACACCCCTGTTCCTTCGATCCACACACTCCCATTTCACCTAATTTCTCTCTCTCTCTCACACACACACCACACCTAAACACGTAGTATGATTTAGGGTGATCAATTCGATCTAGCTCATAAAATTGATTAATGGAGGTGAATCTATGGATACAAGAAGATGTATTTAGTATTTACACCGAAATTGAATCCGCAGTGATGATTTATTGTTGGATAAATATTATATACAAATATTAATTTGAAATTGATGAGAGAAAAAAGGAGGATATTTTAATTAAATCTGGTAGCTCTACTCCACCATTCTTGATATTTGTTGGGAAGAGATGATGAAGTGACTCAACTTTTATATTAATGTGAAACGACTTTTTAGCTACTTTTATTTATCACTTTCTGAAAAGGGGAAAATGCATAAAAGGGTAATGTACTTTGATTAAAAATTCATTTAAGGTATCTACTTTTATTTTGATCACTAAAGGGTAACATACTTTTATTAAAGTTTATGGAAAGAGTATTTACTTTGTTTTGATCGCTAAAAGGTAACAAACTTTTTTTTCTTCCTAATTTATATAAAAGTTTATAAGAATATATTTTTGTTTTGAACACTAAAGGAACCAACTTTCCTATACGAAAAAAAGAGATACATAACTTGTAAGTGAGAATTTTATGGATTATAGCACATATTCGTTAGATGAAAATTTGCCAATATAATTGATGGGAATAACGATGACACTTAAGGTTACCTTCTCAACTTAATATGTCACTTATGTATATATATTTTTTAAATTTATCCATTTGAGTTGTTTTTCTATTATAATTGAGAAACATCCAATGTATGATCCATCAACCTAGGCTTGTAAACGAACTAAACGTTCAACGAATCGTCCGTGAACATTTCGGCGATAGGTTAAAGAAGCCGGTCAAACGTGAAGTGTACGAATTGTTTTAAAAGTTGGTTACCTTTTATTGATAAAACAAAAGTAGATACCCTTCATTGGTTACCCTTTGGTGATCAAAATAAAACTACATGCCCTTTTTATAAATTTTTATAATTGTAGGTTACCCTTTAATGATCAAAATAAAAGTAGATACCCTTAAATGAACTTTCATCTAAAGTATGTTACCCTTTTATGCATTTTACCCTTCTGAAAATGATATTTAACAATGTTAATTTGTTAATACGGTATCTAAAATCATGTAAGTACCGCCATTTAAATTTTTATTTAATTTTATAGTTTTATCAGTAATTGATTTGTAATTTGTAGTTTTTATTTAAAAAGAAATTAATTTAAATTAATTCTTTAAGAAAATATTATTTTACTAATTCTTGTAAGGTTTTATCGGAATGTCTTTGAGCAAATTCAAGTCATAGAATTTATAAGAAAATTACTCACTGCTGTGGTTTTAACACACATACATTGTATATAACGACGCATGAGAAACATGTCCATGTCATTGTTTCTTTTTCTTCATTTTGAAGTCGGTAACACATATTGATAGATGTCTAAGTTAATAGCACCTATTTTTCGAAGGGGCTTTAATTTTCGATATGGTATGAAACTCGAAATCAACCTAGTACGGAAAATTTTCAAATTCAGTTTGAGCATAAATGAGCCCGGGTAAAAAACAAATATGTCAACTCATCCAACTCGGTTATATACCGAGTCGTGTTCCATTTGATTTGTGTATAAACCAGTCGACCCGCCAACCCATCCAATTGTATAAAAAAAATTGATTATTTTAAAAGATCTAATACTATAAAATCTCAAAACTCCGCCTAAAATTTTATTTTTGAATATTTATTCGGACTTTTAGTTCCTCACGGTTATATTGTATATGGGTATATTTTTTAGTTCTCACCTGACAACCTAGTTTTGATTCGGTAACTCATTTGACCCATCGATATGTAAAGTTATATGGCTCAGAGGTTTCGGATCTGGGTTACAACTCAATTTCATCTACTTTTTCACGCCTATTAGCAACTCGACTTAACCCAAACCAAATCGCCAATGAAGAAATTACATGTCATATAAAAAATAATAGAAAATTACAAAAAAAAAGAGTATGTAATCTAACACATTGACCTAGTTATTCCATAACTTTTTATTAGAAGGTCATCAATTAAAATTGTCTTAGAGAAAAAGATAAACATAACCGTTAGGATTTTAGTTTTCTAAATATATTATTATGAAGAAATGAACATTGACGTGTTTCTTTGTTTGTCCGTGTATTATTGTTCTCGGAAAACAAAAGCATATTAAACTATGTTCTAGGTGTGTACAAAGGGTAAATTCAAAACAATATATTTATAAGTAAATCAAGAAATTTCGCTATTTGTATAATAACTATATATTTTTAGTTGGTTTAAATTCGTTGAACCTAAGCAAACAAAAGGTATAGAATATACAATAATCGCACTTTTTCTGTTCTCGAAAAGAATTATAATATATTTATTGTCAGAAGATTTCTGATTTTCCTAAATTAACGCATATATTTACAAATTTCATACTTCCTCCGTATCAAAATAAATGACACAAATTAACTTACACGTTTTTTGAGGTAAAAGATTAAAGTAGAGGTTAAAATATATTAAAGTACATAATTAGTGGAGAATGAGTCCCACTTTTCTTGAATAAATTGATATTAATGAGTTTTAAAGGTAAAAGTAAGGGTATAAGGGTAATTTCACTTTATTAAAGTGGATAGTTAATGAGTATGGGTCCCACTATTTTTATCAAATAAGGAAAGTTTTCAAAATGTATCACTTATTTTGATACACCCCAAAATAGAAAGTGTGTCACTTATTTTGATACGGAGGAAGTATAAATAATCATTATATCACTATGTTTAACTAATTTCATGTGCGAATTGGTTTGTAAATCACATAAAATACTCTATGCATCACTACAATTGGCATGTCCACTATAATATATGCTCTAAAAGTTGTATATTATTGTATGTTTTTACTTAGGGTTTTGATAATAACAATCTTTATAAGACTTGTAATTGAAACTTATACATCCGATTATAACAAACTCTATAACTCTAGGAATTATTCATTTCATAGATTACTATACAACTTTTTATGCATTAGAAGAGCTGTCATTATCAAAACCCCTTTATTTATAAGGGTGAATTGATAGATATTTTTCGACAGTAAAATTTTGACTTAGTTATATAAGAGTTAATACTAAATTTATTAAATAAAATACATATAAGAAACAAATTTACAATTATAATTGTAAATAACAAAACATAACATGTAAAATGGGTAGAAACGTAGTTCTTTGAGTCATGCGATTAACGTGATTCTCTTAATTTAAATTAGTTTCGTCGTACTATATATGATCCACTGTATGAATACTATCCAAAATTCTTTGTGTCAGGATCGATTAACTATAGACAAGTTAATAAACACCTTAGATCTAATTGATGATAGAAGTTGCAGCGGATCAACACTATATCAATGTATTACGAACGATGAACTGTAAGAACAATATGTAAGAATATTAAGAACACAGTTTCACAAAAAGCTTCAATGTATATTATCGAGTTAACAATACACACGTACGTTTACAATTCGTAAGGAACTATATATAATAGTCCTTGAAGCTAAACTATTTACCCTAGTTATTCTAGGATACGATTTACATCTAATTATAAACGATATACATTGATTTACATTCTATAACTATCTCTGCGAAGATCTCGGACTTGATTTGTTCCAAATATGCGTTGTCAGTAGTAAAACTTATCACCAGTAGTAAATATGAAGATCAGTAGTAAACTTGGTGATCAGTAGTAAGTCCAGATACATCGTCAGTAGTAACTACAATGATCAGTAGTATCTTCAATAAGCATTGATCAGTAGTAACTTTAGTTATAGTATACACCAGTATCAACTTCATCAGTAGTAACATGTTCTGCCCCATCAGTAATAAACATAATTATCACCAACTGCAGCATCAGTACTAAGTTGATCTGTGATTTGCTCCAACAATCTCCCCCTAAACTTATTGATTATGTTTTAATCAATCAAGTTTCTTCTGTTCTTCTTCTTCTTTCTTTCTTCTTTCTAATGTTCTTTGATTTTGTTGAAGTCTTTGTTCAATTATGTATTTGCTGTTCTTCTTGATAAAATAATTCAATTTATTCTGGAACATAACAGCATCAAAGGGCTTCATTAGAGTGTTGATGAATATCTGATACATTTCCTTTTCTGAGTGAGGATATTCTCTTTCATATAAGTACAACTCACAATTTTTACTTGATCTTTCAAAGAAATACATATTGCAAGTTGGGAGAACATTCCATGCATACACATTTTCTGGATTTGTAAATAACTCTGGATAGTTATCTGGATAAAAAGCTGCATCAATCATTCTTGTTAAGTATCCAGCTCCAGATTCTCTCCAAGATTTCTTTGACATTCTTGGTTTTCCAATGATCAGAAGTTTAATCACATCACTTCTTGTACAGGATCTGATCAAAGGTAGCCATCCAGTAAACTTTTGAATGATTTTGTCTTCCCTTACAACTAATAGAGCATTATTGGGCAAGACTTTCCAGTTTAGTATTGAGTTATTTTGAAGTGGAGCAACAGGTACTTCAAGAACAGGTATAATTTTTTTTTGTTTTGCTTTCTTTTGAAAACTCTGTTCTTGAGCTTCATTCTTTCTTTTCTTTGTCTGGGGAGATGAGGATTCACCAATAGTAGACACACTATTATCTTTAATTAAATTTGGACTTATTGGGATTAAGGTTTTTGCTGCTTTCAATTTCTTTTCTTCTTCAGCCTCTTGTTCAATTAAATCTTTCTTCTTGGCAGTACAGTATTTGTCTATAATAGTAACCATCTTCATTCTGCCAAAAGATTTTGCACTGTGCCCTTTTGACTTCAGAAAGTCAATCATAAGTGCTTTTTGTTCAAACACATCATCTGTTAAGGGACTTTTAGTTCTTTTGCTTTCAGCTACTAGCTCTTCAAGCAAATCAAGATGTTCCTCTTCTACTTTTCTGTATCTTCGAAATTCTGCCAATTGAGCTTCAATCTGACCATCTTTCATTAACTCAGGTATTTCAGTCTTTTGAGGTTTTTCAGTTTTCTTTTTCTTTTTCTTTTCCTCAATAGCTTGATACATAGCTACATTCTCCAGAAATCTTCTATGTTTTATCCTCCATCTTGATTGTTTCTCTTTTCTAACATGGTCGATTTTGTTGACCATGTGATGCCCTAATGCCCTGTTTGGATAATCATCATCATATATTTCTTTTCCCTTTCCAACACAAGCAGGCAAAATTGATGGAGGTGGAGTGTATTTCATGTCAGGAATACCAGTCATTAGTAACTTTGGATAAAACAATTTTAGATCTTCTTCTGGTAATATTTTTGGGTGAGGAGGAAGGGTACATTCATCTACCTCAAACCAATTCACATTATCATCAATGTCAGGTATGATAAGTGGTTGAGTAGGAGTTGGTGGTTTGGTAATGATGACATGTCTTCTAGCATCAATGAGTTCAGGAAATTCAGGAATTTCTTCTTCAGTAGTAACCAAGGTGGTTATTACTGGTGTTACTTCATGAGTTACTACTGATAGGGCATCAGTAGTGTTTAGTGCAGTTAATTCCTCTTCTTGACTTACTACTGCTATATCATCAGTAGTAGGAGTTACTACTGGTATCTCTGTTTCAACTTGTTCTTCCATTGTAGCAGTAGTAATGGGCTCATCTTCTGTAATCATCATCTCTGGGCCTTCATCAACTTCTGTTTCTTTTAAATTCAAGAGGGAGGAAGCTGCTGCTGCAATGGATTCATCAATCATTGTCTGTATGTTATCCTTCTCCCCCTTAGTGAGCTCAACTGGAGGAGCCTCACTATCATCAATCCTCTTTTTCAAGTTCCTGATAAGCTTTGATTGTTGATGAAGCCTAAGTTCATATTGTCTCATTCTTTTGTTGATGATATTGACATTTCTTTTCATAGCAGCCATAGTTTTTCCTTGATTTGTTTGATAATAAAGACAATCTTGTACAGTGGATTCCAAGGAATCCACTTTAGCCGTCAATTGTTGGATTTTAATACTGCCCTCACTCCATCTAGCAAGATCATCGGGCTCACTAACTGGTACTTTGGTTTGAAGGTTTTCCATCCTATCCGTCAAATCAATACTTCTGCCCTCATCACTTCTTGGTGATTCATTGGGTCTTTTAGACATCCTCTTCTTCCTAGAAGAAGCAGAGATGCCCCCCCTTGTGGTTTCTTGGCACCGGGGTCCTTTGAGTAATTCCTCAAAAGAGTCATCACTCAAAGTTGCCGAGGTTTGGGTCCTAAAGATGTTTTCACTATCCTGTGCACCCACCTTTGGGGCATCAGTAGTGAAAGCCCTCCCCTCATGTCCTCTCTCCTCCTTGGAGGACAACTCTTTGAGCCTGGGGTGTGACTCTATTTGTCCCCTGGTGTCCTTTGAAGAAAGTTTCTTTCTTTTATAAATTGAGGAAATGTTTTTGGTTTTGTCTGGTAGGTCTTCCACAGAGTGAAGAGTAGCACTCTGCAGAGTTATATCAAGTTCCTGGGACACATTCAGGACTTCTAAGTTGGGTGATTGAGTGGCTGTTTGGGGTGGTGTTTGGGCTGTATTTGGGGGTGATGGAGTGGGTTGAGGTTCAATTTGGGTTGTAGCAATGATTGAACCCTCTCCAGTTTGTGTGTGATCTTGGATCATGTTAGGAAACAGAGGGGTTTCCTTGCCCGAAAACTTAAATTGTTTTCTCATATTAGCATACACCTTTTTGTTTAATTCAGGAAAGAGAAAAAGATTTTTATGTTCAGATAGAACCTGAATTTCACAGTTGAAAATATGAGATAGGAATCTTGGATACATTAAAAATTTTGATGAGGATAGGTTTCCAAGCATTCCTTCAAAAATCATTTTTGAGAAATTGAAGACTTGATCTGTGCACAAACAAACAACAGCAGATGCTATTGATTTATTGAACTCATTCCAAGTACTTCTTTTTGGAGAAATACAGTGTTGAATAGTGTGAACAAGGTATTTCCACTGGGGTGAAAGAAGACCTTTTTGAAATGTGACTATGTCTAGTCTTCCTTCATAACCCATTCTTTGTAAGTTTGAAATAATAGTTTCTTTAGGAAGAGTGGTCATACCTGTATCATCATGTAGTTGAAGGTGATTTCTGATGGATTCTTCTGTGATGGTGATAGTCTTTCCATCGACAGTTGATTTGATCATGGGCATTGTTGACCCTTCAACTCGTTCAGCATTTGTCCAAAAATCAATCAAGTGCTTTTGATATGATTTTGGTTTTACAGTTAGAGCGAACTGTATGTAAGAATTTCTCAAGAATTTGACGATTGGACGGAAATCTTTTGTTCCGTCGGGATTCTTTAAAAAGGCAACCATATTGTGAAATTCTGAATATTTCAGATCGGTTTGCACATCAAGAGATTGTAGAGTTGCCATCGTTTTGAATTTTTTTGCAGGAATTTTGTTACTGACTATGGGTTTTTGATCGTAAACTAGGGTTTATTGAGAGGTTTTGACAGATCGAGGTGAAGATAATGATAAACTAAACGATTTCCGCCTTTTATATCTTTTGATTTCACCTACAAAAAGACTAAATTGCCCTTCGAATCATAACATAACGGTTATTTTCATGGGGGTTAGTATGGTGATTTTGATTTTGAAGGACCAGTAGTAAATGATATGCCAGTAAGAAACGTCAGTAGTAACCACAAACATCAGTAGTAACTCATGGTTTTGACACCAGTAGTAACTAAGGACATCAGTAGTAATTACTAACACACAAGACCAGTAGTATATGTGAACACCAGTAGTACTGACATACCAGTAGTATTTATGTAAACCTAATACACATCAGTAGTAATAAGCTACCAGTAGTATTTTGTGCACATACCTACACACCAGTAGTACAGAAATACCAGTAGTAAAACACTTAAGTGAATAAATAATAATTTACAACAAAAACTTTACACATGATTTTAAGAGACTTAGTTTATTAAAATCATTCCAATACTGCTAACCAAAAAGTTAAATCTTCCTACATCAAATGCTTTTGTAAAAAGATCTGCTAATTGATCATCAGTATGAATTTTAACTACTTTGATTAATTTCTTTTCATTGCAATCTCTTATAAAATGAAATCTTATTTCAATGTGTTTGGTTTTTGAGTGTTTTACTGGATTGTTCACAATACTAATAGCACTTTGATTGTCAATAAAAATAGGAGTTTTAAGGATAGAGATACCAAAGTCTAGGAGCTGGTTTTGAATCCATAGTACTTGAGCACAACAAGCAGATGCAGCTACATATTCTGCTTCAGCAGTTGATGTTGATACATTTGTTTGTTTCTTACATTGCCATGACACCAGTCTTGATCCAAAGAATTGACATCCACCAGTAGTGGATTTTCTGTCTTGACATTCACCTCCATAGTCACTATCTGTGTAGGCTATGAGTTCAAAGGGTGAATCATGTGGATACCATAGACCAAGTGATGGTTTGCCTTTCAAGTATCTGAATATTCTTTTGACAGCTTGCAAGTGTAGTTCTTTAGGTCTTGCTTGATACCTTGCACACACACAAACACTATACATAATATCAGGTCTTGATGCAGTTAAGTACATCAACGAACCTATCATTGATCTATATAAGTGTTCATCTACATCCTCCCCCTCAATATCAGGATGTAGGTGTTTGTGTGTTTCCATTGGAGTACTTGCACTCTTACAGTCTTTCATATCAAACTTTTCCAAGATGTCTTTCACATATTTTGATTGATTAATCAAAATACCATTTGTTCTTTGACTAACTTGGAGTCCAAGGAAGAAATTCATTGGACCCATAGAGCTCATCTTGAATTTAATCTGCATCAGTTCTTCAAATTCTTTGCATAGTAAATCATTGGTTGAGCCAAAGATGATATCATCTACATAGATTTGTACCAGTAGGATATCATCTTTAACTTTCTTTGTGAATAGAGTTTTATCAATGGCTCCTCTTTTGAAATTGTTCTTTAATAAGTATGATGATAGTGTGTCATACCATGCTCTTGGTGCCTGATGTAGGCCATAAAGAGCTTTATCAAGTTTGAACACATAATCACCATGTTTTGGATCTTCAAATCCTGGAGGTTGGCAAACATAAACTTCTTCTTCAATCTTCCCATACAGGAAAGCACTCTTCACATCCATTTGATAGACTTTAAACCTTTTGAATGAAGCATATGCTAGGAATATTCTTATAGCTTCAATTCTGGCAACAGGAGCATATACTTCATCATAGTCTATACCTTCTTCTTGAGTGTATCCTTGGGCTACAAGTCTGGCTTTGTTCTTGATCACTATGCCTCTTTCATCTTTCTTATTTCTAAAGATCCATCTGGTTCCAATGGCTCTTTTTCCTTTTGGTAGAGGTACAAGTGTCCAAACAGCTTGTAACTTGAATTGAAGAAGCTCTTCTTGCATTGCCTCAATCCAGTTTGAGTCCTTCATTGCTTGTTGAATCTTCTTTGGTTCATCCTGAGACAGAAAGCATTCATACATACATTCATTAGCAATTAAGCTTATATTACACATATTTGCAGTTAAACTTTTGTTTAATTTGCTTCTTGTTTGAAGTGGTGAGTTAACATCACTTAGAACAAGGTCTAATGGATGGTTCTTTTGAGTCCTTGTTGTTGTAGCTTTATCAACCACTAGTTGATTTTCAAGGTTGGACTCATTTGCCTCAGGTAGTTGTTCTTCTTGAGATCCTTCATTGTCATTAGTATTTGGTTCATCATTATCTTGGTCAGAGTTACTACTGCTATCATCTTCATTGAGATCAGTAGTATTGAAGTTGTTACTGGTATCAGTAGTATCTTGAGAATCTAGGTTATTATTGGGACCAGTAGTATTTTGAGTACTATTACTGGTACCAGTAGTATTTGAATTACTACTGTCCTCATTCTCAGAGTTACTACTGCTTTCAATATTTGAGTTATTACTGACATCAGTATTAACTATGGGAGCAGTATCAACTATTATGTATCTCATCTTTTCTTGACCAGTATTAACTGATGATGTTCCTTCCTTTTGATTGTGACAGTTTGAATTACCTGTATTGAAATTCATATTAGAATTAAAGGATTTGGTTAGATTGTCTATGTTGAATAGCCAATCTGGACCATTTCCTTGTTCATTAGCAATGTTTTCATTAAAGGATACATTAATGCTTTCTTCAATTATTCTTAATCTTTTGTTGAACACTCTGTATGATTTACTTTGAGTAGAGTATCCCACAAATATTCCATCATCAGCTTTGCAGTCAAACTTACCAATTTGTTCTCTTGTAATCAAAATAGTACAAGGACAACCAAATGATTTTAAGAAATTTATAGAAGGTTTTCTTTTATTAAAAAGTTCATATGGTGTTTTAAAATGTGGCTTCACTATTAATACTCTGTTTTGAACGTAACAAGCAGTATTGACAGCTTCTGCCCAAAAAGTGATTGGTAATTTTGAGTCTGCAAGCATTGATCTTGCTGCTTCAATGATGGTTCTATTTCTTCTTTCAGCTACACCATTTTGTTGTGGGGTTCTGGGTGAGCTGTATTGCCTGTCAATACCTTTAAGATCACAAAAGTTAATTAAGTTAGTATTCTTAAATTCTGTGCCATTGTCACATCTTATGGCTTTAACTTTTTGATCAGATGAGTTCTCCAGTTTAACAATTAAGTTCTTGATGAGTTCACTTGTTTCATCCTTTGTCCTGAGAAAGAAAACCCATGTATATCTGGAAAAGTCATCAGTAATAACAAGACAATATTGTTTCTTTCCAATACTCATTACATTTGTTGGTCCAAAAAGGTCCATATGTAAGAGCTGTAAAGGAACAGAAATAGAGTTAACAATTTTGGACTTATGAGAAGTCTTGTGTTGTTTACCTTTTAGGCATGCAACACAATGATGATCACACATGAATTGTTTTTGAGGTAGTCCAATGACCAGATTTCTTTTTATTAAGTTATTCATGTTTTTAAAATTTGTGTGACACATCCTTCTATGCCATAGTTCTGATTCAGTGGTGTTTGCCTTGGATATAAAACAGTTGACCTCATTTGTAGAAATGAGTTCTCCCCCTATATCTAGGCAATACACATTGTTTCTCCTTGGAGTTCTTAAAACAACATATTTTTCATCTAAAATAAAATCAGGAGAAAGAATGATGCACTCAATGTCTGTGAAAAGAATCTTGTTCTTTTTATCACAAACTTGAGACACACTGACAAGATTGTATTTTAATTCAGCTACATAAAATACATCATCAAAGGTAATTTTTCCATTAGTAACAGTACCTTTACCTGTAATCTTACCTCCTTGGGGATTCTCACCAAATGCCACATATCCTCCATCAAATGACTTGAAATCCTTAAGAATTTGCAGATTTCCAGTCATGTGCCTTGAGCATCCACTATCAATATGCCATGTTCTTCCTTCTTCTGGGATCTGAATGCTCTGCACAATTGAGTAAAGGATTAGTTAAGTTTGGGAACCCAAGCTTTATATGTCTTGGGTTCATCCTTTGAGAAATAAGCTTTGGGAGATTTAACTTTAAACACTTTTGGTACCCATACTTGTTTAGTACTGGTGTTTTGTTTTACTACTGCCCTTTTGTAGTTACTACTGGTGTGAGAATTTCCTACTGACTTTGGTTTATACCCATGATTTTTAGCTTTTGAATACTTTACTACTGATGGACCAGTAGTATTTGGGTACTTACCATGTTTAGAATGACCAGTAGTGTTTTTAGAGTTACTACCAGTAGTATTTTTGAAATTTATTTTGGGAGCAGTAGTATTCTTAAAATTAGGGTTTGTACCAGTAGTATTCTTGTATTGGTACCATACAGCATTATAATTAGGGTTAACACCAGTAGTAAATTTGTTAGAGTTTCTACTGGTGTTGGAAAATTTAAAATATTGTTTATTTTGATTGGATTTTCCATTATTCTTGAAGTAATTGCTGTTCTTTGGGCTTCCAACTCTTCTGTTTTGCACAAACCTTGGTTTACTTCTTCCAAATCTTGGATCTTCAACAATTGGATTTTTAATTTTATTTACTACTGAAGGACCAGTAGTAACTTTTAACTTTTGAGTCTTAGCATTTTCTTTAAAAACTTTAAATTCTTTTAACTCTTTGCAGTTTATTGGATTGAAGTGACAATCCTTTGCTAAATGGTTCATTTTATTGCATATAACACATCTTAGTTTCTTATTTTTAGCACCTTCAGGTATTCTTTGGTCTAAGAGTTGATTTTTGTTTCTTTCATTCCCCCTTGTTAAAATTTTTGGTACATTATCTTCATTATATTTGGGAGATTCATTTGGACTTGGAACTGTGTGAAAACTTGTATCAATTGATTTTGGTGATTCACTTTGAGATATAGTAAATTCAATTGATTGCTCATTATCAGAAGAATTATTTGATTCAGATGTTTCATTAGATGATTCAGTTTGATTTTCAGTTTTTAATTCATTAATGATTCTTTCTGAACTGTTTTTAAGAGGTGGAATGATTTTATATGGAGGTGGTACAGCATGATATCCCACCCCATGAACAACTTTTTCTGTATTTTGATTATTAGTTAATTCATCAAGAATTTTAGTGCTTCTTTCAAACTTTTTAATTGTTAATTTATTTTGTTCAATTTCAAGCTGACATTCTTCTAATTTACTTGTTAGTTCTTTATTTTTTGTTTCATAGAACTCTTTCTCATCCACAGCTTGAAGCAATTCTTCCTTGATCCGTTGATCAATCATCTTGTACACCTTTATTTGATGTTCTTGGTCAGCAATCACACCATCAAACTCATGATTTCTTCTGATTGCTTTTGCTAAATCTTCATTTAATTTATTGTTTTCTTTTTCTAGATTTTTAATAATTTTAGCACATTCAGGAGTACAAGGTTTAGATTTTACCTCAGTTTTGTTTTCAGTAAAGGCCATGAGAGCTTGATTTTGAGCATGCTCTTCTGCTTGGAAGCTCCAGTCATAGCCTTGTCCTTGTTGTGACACAAGAGCAGTTGATTTTGATCTTTTGTCTGGTTGAGGACATTCTTTTGCAAAGTGACCAAGGTTGTTACAGTTGTAACACTTGACTTTAGTTTTGTCAAATCCTGCTTTGTCACCTTTGTTGAAATTTAGGCTTGTCCTACCAGTTCTTTTTAAGAATCTTTTGGTCCTTAGGCTCAGCATAGCCATCTGCCATTTAAGATCCATTTCCTCAAGATCATCTGGATTCAATTGTTCCAAGTCATCACTAATCAATGCAGTGTGCACATGACTAGTGAAGAAGGATTCTCTTGCAGTATCCTCAGAATCTGCAGTCTTTCCTGTGGAGGTTTCTTGTCCTTGACCTGTACTAGACACAAAAGCAGCATTGTTAGAAGAAATAGAAGGGTTTTTGTGATTTACCTCAGTTTCAAACACTCTGAGATCATTATAGAGTTCATCTAACTCCTTTTCTTCTAAAGCATCTCTTTGTCTATACACCACTGTGTACATGGCCCATTCTTCACTAAGAGACCTTAGGAACTTCATGTTGACATCTTCTTGGTCCATCTTTACACCAACTTGGTTGAGTTCACCAATTAGTTTGTTGAATCTGTCAAACACTTGAGTGAGTGTTTCATTGGGCTTTCCTTTGAAATTTTCAAAGTCTTGTTTGAGAACAGACTTCATATTCCTCTTGGTGCTCTTTGTCCCAACGAATCTCTTCTCCAGTGCTTCCCATAGTATTTTTGCATCATCATATTCAACAAAGAGATGTTGATAATCATTAGGAATGGCCAGTAAGAGAGTGCTTAGAGTTTTGAGTTCGATGCCTTTATCTTTCTTCTCCTTCTCACATTTAAGTTTGTCTGCCTCAGTTGCAGAGCTGCTTGCTTGAAGTTGACCAGTTTTGTTTCCTTCACAGACTACTTCCCACATGGAATAATCTGTAATAAGCATGTATTGCTTAATACGATTCTTCCACATCCCGAAGTTATTGGGAGTGAGAATGGGAATTTTGTTGGCCTGAGTGCTTTCATTATTATCAGTCATGATTAATAATGTGTGTGTTTTAAAGATTAAAACTTTTTGTTGTTCTTAACAAATAGTAGATCTAGAACCAATAAGCTCTGATACCACTTGTCAGGATCGATTAACTATAGACAAGTTAATAAACACCTTAGATCTAATTGATGATAGAAGTTGCAGCGGATCAACACTATATCAATGTATTACGAACGATGAACTGTAAGAACAATATGTAAGAATATTAAGAACACAGTTTCACAAAAAGCTTCAATGTATATTATCGAGTTAACAATACACACGTACGTTTACAATTCGTAAGGAACTATATATAATAGTCCTTGAAGCTAAACTATTTACCCTAGTTATTCTAGGATACGATTTACATCTAATTATAAACGATATACATTGATTTACATTCTATAACTATCTCTGCGAAGATCTCGGACTTGATTTGTTCCAAATATGCGTTGTCAGTAGTAAAACTTATCACCAGTAGTAAATATGAAGATCAGTAGTAAACTTGGTGATCAGTAGTAAGTCCAGATACATCGTCAGTAGTAACTACAATGATCAGTAGTATCTTCAATAAGCATTGATCAGTAGTAACTTTAGTTATAGTATACACCAGTATCAACTTCATCAGTAGTAACATGTTCTGCCCCATCAGTAATAAACATAATTATCACCAACTGCAGCATCAGTACTAAGTTGATCTGTGATTTGCTCCAACACTTTGTGTTGCTCAAAACCAGATAGAGAAATTAATGTTGTATGTGATTGAAGGCATGCCTTCTAATAACCAAAAAGTCTTAGTTTATAGTGTTGAGTGACAACATATTATTTAAATATATGAATAATGGAATAATATTAATGTTTATTTTGATTTTCAGTTAAGTATCCACCCCAAAATCATGAAACATAATCGAAACAGAAAAAGGTTTCTAGCTCTGTTAACCAAACAAAAAATTTACAACAAATAAACAATTCGGTTAATTAATGAGCATTACGGAGTATTATATATGCTTAATTAAGTAGCCTCAAAGAAAACTAATTTTCTCATTGTATACCATATAGAATACACTAATTATTTCTTTATATATCTCATTCATTTTGACATGTGCACTACAAAAAGGGATGGCAATGGATTTTTTTTAATTATTTTTTGAACGGCACCTGATCTACTTCTTATCTTTAACGGGACTTGAACCATGACTTTTAAATTATGAGCAACACCATATGCTGATATGCATCGATATCCATCCTTAAGCAAATCAAAAACTTCGTATTAATATCATTAAGCTGGTTTTATCAGCACTTGCTAGTAAATGATTAGGAAAAAAAAAACTAGTGGTCAATGGCCGAATGGCAGGGAGGTTGACTAGAGCTACATAAGAGTTAGCGTACGCCACCCTTCGAAATTAACACCCACTTTCCTTGGATCGTGTAATTCACGCACGGTTACGATGCTCTGTTGAGCATGATCAATGGTTGACAATGGAGCGTGAAACTAAGACTTGATTGGCTACGTGGGGCTTAAAAGCCAGAGTTGTCTCCACGAAGTTCACGAGGTTGGTTAATGCGTGTGGATCTGGTCACACGTGTGGACTTTATTATCAGTTGGTGTATCTTGAGCATATGAATGACGACCGACTACGTCACCCTATTACCTTTTTATACTTCCTATTAAAATAAATGATACAAATTGACTTATATGTTTCTTGAAGTAAAAGATTAAAGTAGATATTAAATAAATTAAAGTACATAGTTAGTGGAGAATGTATCCCACTTTTCTTTAATAAAGTGATATTAATGAGTTTTAAAAGTAAAAGTAAGGGTATAAGGGTAATTTCAATTTATTAAAGTGGATAGTTAGTGGGTATGGGTCCTATTATTTTTACCAAATAAAAAATGTTTTCAAAGTGTACCACTTATTTTGATACACCTCAAAATAGAAAGTGTGTCACTTATTTTGATACGGAGGAAGTACAAATATTAATCTATGACTGCCTTTAAACATCAAGAGACGCATCAAAAAGTTATATAGATAATCAATAACACCCCTTGCATTTTAGGAATCAAATCCACTAATAAAAGTACAAACGATTTATGCATGCAACTACATCTTAATGACAGTCGTAAAAGCTATCATTAACAAAACCGTTTAATCTATTCATAAAATAACATGTATTTGGTACTTTGAAGTTTGAACAATCAGATTAAACCTTGCCAAGATGTTAGATGTGGGTGATAAACGGCCCATATTTGTGTGTATCTTTTTGGCCCAACTGGGTTACACTCTTTATGGGCCGCCCAATACATAATCAGAGTTCGTAAGACTGGATTAAAAGTGAGTTAATCAAAATAAGAATAAAGTCAAAAATCCATAATAAAAAGAGAATTATTTGATTTTGAATTAAAGTTTAATTTGACATATTTTCTAAGGTCCACTGAATCCATATCCGAGTCGGCCACGTCATCTTACTGACTTAAAAAAGAACTTATGTATATATAAGCGTCGCAACTCGCAAGTAACTAACTTGATGTAAATTGTAAAATGATGAAAATGAGTAATTTGTTAGATTTAGAATAGAATAAAACCGGAAATGTGAAACGGAACCAAACATAGATCTGGATAAATTATTGGGAGCTGATTCACAATTTTTATTTATACAGAGCAATTTAAGTTAAAAAGACAATAATACTCTTTCTTTTCTTTTATAACATTTTGCATTTTGCCCCTCTACTAAAACTATTTCTCACCACCATTTCTTTTCTTTTCTTATACATTTTCTTCATCTTCAAACTCACCATATACAATTATGTTTTTCTTGGCATAACTTCATATATCTTCAAAAGACAATTATGTTTATTCTTTAATCAGATTAAATGGAGAGAAAAGAAATTAAGAATTTACAAAAAATTATAGTTAAAAACTTCAACAAGTTCTCTGTACGAAAGATTAAAGAATTTTAAATCTGTAAATTAAAGAATGTGCAAGATTAAAAAAACTGGTATGAAAGACTAAATTTTTTTTGTAAACTTTTGTAAATTCTTTAATTCGTCAAAATAAGATTTTGAAGAGAAATTGTTTATAAGGAATTTGCAAAACTATAAAATTTAAGAATTTACACCCATATATCTTCAAAAGTTATAACATTAAATGGAGAGAGAAAAATCAAGTAAAAAAACTATAATCTTAATAAAATCAAATCCAAGAATAATAAGAACAAAAGGTTAAAGAATGTGCTGGTAATTGACGAAGCAAAATCAAAACTTGGTGGGGAAGGACGGCTAGGTGGTGACCGAGTGACGGCTCAAATGAATTTTCGTATGGGTTTATTAATTTTTGGGAATATAGGGTTTTAATATAATTAGAGGGATAAAAAGGGAGAAGGATATTATTGTCTTTTTAATTTAAATTGCTCTGCATGGATAAAAATTGCTCTGTACTCCTAAATTATTTAATTCCAAACTCAAACTTACGTTTGTTTCAATTTAAACTCGACCCCTTTTTAGCGTGCTTTTATCGATCCCACATCATTAAGGAAATGGTTTAACGTCAATTGGTCAATAGATTAAAATTAGATTAGACACTATAAAATAGAAGGTCTTTCTAGTCTTTTTAATAAGAATCTACTTAAGCCTAGTCTCAATTTATTTTGGCAATTATAAGTTTATAACCAAGTTTCGTTTCATAATGATGGTTGGCTACCAACTTGCGTTGGTAAACTGACATCATTGACACGCTACCATAGGGGTAAGCATTTGGACCGAAAAAACCGAACCGAAAACCGACCGAAGCCGAAGCCGAACCGAAACCGATAACATGTTATCGGTTCGGTTTCGGTTTTGAAAATTCATCGTTATCGGTTATCGGTTCGGTTTGGTTTGGTTTTCAGAAAATGATGAACATTTGGCCTAAAATAACCGAACCGAAACCCAACCGAACCGAAACCGATAACATATTATCGGTTCGGTTTCGATTTTGAAAATTCATCGTTATCGGTTCGGTTCGGTTTTGGCCTGATAATCACCCCTACGCCACCATCGGTGAATTGATTCTGCTTGGCAAACTGAAGAGAGACAAACAAGTGGCCCCCCATACTAATTTACGTAACTTGCACCAAATTTCCGTCAACGTTAAATAAATGTAATGTTTTTATTATAATGAAGTAAATTGTATATTTTAAACTAAATAACAATAATTACGGGGCTCAAAAAACTGAAGTGAAATGTATTGGTTGTATGATAATTTAAGTAGAATATCAATTGGCGTGACACTAATGTGACAACAACTAAAATATCACGGACTCACGGTTATGATCCGTCTATGTTGATGTTTCACCGGATGAACATGTTATTTCTCGGGAGATGAGATAATAACAATCCATATAAGTTACACAAATAATTTAAAATGATTTACTTGAAATTTTACATATGATCCTTTAACTCAAAAGGTTACGTCCAACTTCTGAAACTTTTACGTCGACACTTCTTTACACTTATTGGCATTAAAAATTTTCTATTAAGTTAAGCCACTTGCGATGCTATTTTAGTAATTCCTTATTTCGTTTATTTTTAAAAAACTCTTTATTCCCAAAATATTTACATGAATTCTCTCGATACCATAAAGTGGTAGT
The DNA here is from genome assembly GCA_963853835.1 of Calendula officinalis. Classification (NCBI taxonomy): domain Eukaryota; kingdom Viridiplantae; phylum Streptophyta; class Magnoliopsida; order Asterales; family Asteraceae; genus Calendula; species Calendula officinalis. Next base: position 6,764,210 of record OY970821.1, on the reverse strand, counting down.
CAACAGTCATACAAAGACTCGAGATCGAACCACTTTCCTTTAAAATGTCCCTTTTATTACCATCCACATTCAAGAATCAATGATTCTAACTTGTATCATGGATGAAATAGTGTCTCTTGAACATATATTCAGACAAAATTGTACTGGACCCAGATTTACTTTAACGTTGATCAATCAAGTTTTCTTTTTTCTTTGTCTGATAAAGAGACTTTGCATCTGTCTGTTCATTATGTCCTCTTCAAGAATCATTCTAAAATAATTTCTTGACCCTTTTTAAATAAGTTTATGACAAATCCTTCACTTAATTAAACATCTTATAACTTAATGTAAATACACTTTCTAGTTGTTCAGGACCTCTTTCAGGTTGTTCATGTTTATCTGATTTCTAAACTGTATATTTATTTAACTAAATTTGCACAAATTCCAATAAATTCCAACTACCTGCAGCTGCACTTAGGAATAGATATAGAGCAAGGGTCCCCTTTGATGCCAAAGTTCATCGGTGGGCCAACCTAAACCTAAAGAAACATCGCTTATCGAAATTCCAATAATTTTTTTATGGAAAATGATAGGACTGTCATTAATAAGGCAAAATAACAAAAGACAACCTCCCTGAATTTTAGGAATATTACCTTTTTAATCAATGTACAAGCTTTTTATGCATGTTAATGACAGCCCTAAGGGCTGTCATTAACAAAACCCTTTTTTATATACCTATTATATGAAAAAGAAGATTTTATTTTATTTTTTGTTTGCAGGATTCCATCTATAAAAAAAGGTGGCACTCTTAACTCCCAAGTTAGAAAACTAGACGATTCCCTTCTCTTTGCCTCCCCCTCAACCCCCCCCCCCCCCCCCCCCCCCCCTAAACCCCACAATAAATATTCTTGTTTCTGAATTCTATATCAATATACCAACATGATTATTACAAGTTCATATTCATCATCTTTGTATTAAAAGATAGAGGGTGGTTGATGAAGATGAATGTTAGGGCGGTTTTGAGAGTGGTTTTCGTGGTGGTATTTTGCTGGTTTTTGTTGTTGGCGGTTTCTACAACTGCGAGTTCATCGAGGTTGGTTAACTACGTTAGCAAAAGAAGAGTACCAAATGGACCTGATCCTATTCACAACAGGTATGCAAACAATTCGAATTTAATTTACGTGTTAGTGTCCATCATTTATCAATTTTTTAATATAAAGATGATGGATATGAACTTGTTTCTCATTTATCACTGAATCTTTAAAAATCGAGTTTAATTTGATTACATGCATTTGCATGTGTTATATAATGAGTGTGTTATGTTTTTTTAGGAGAACGAGAAACACTAGACAACCTCCGGATCGAGCTTAAAAGGAAAAGGGAATACCAATTACGAAGCTCGGGAATTAGCTATAACGAGTTGTGTATATGAAATGTGTTTCCTTTAGATCAATTCTTGAGATATTATATTGCTTGTTTTGTTTGTGTAGAAGTATATGAAGGATTAAAAGAAAGGTTGAAAAAGTGTTATTCAAACTTTGAATTCAAAGATTGATGGTGATTGAGATGTTTTGCTTTTGCATGAAATTAGATGAATCAAAATCATAATGTATTTGCTATTATTATTATTATTATTATTATTATTATTATTAAGTTAGTATGAGAGGGATTGGAACAAAAGCCAAGAACATAAATCTTTAGTGTCCCTTTTTACATACATTTTTTGTGTAGGTGGTATGTAAAGATGCATTGTTAAAGGGTTATGGTGTTTGCTTTAGCTTTGAGGGTGGCTTTATTCCTCTTGTTAAGTGGGTTGTGTTCCCTAAAAAAAGCAATTTTCAATCTGTTAAAGCTTCGCTTGAATTCTTTCAACAAATCTTCTTTTTTGTATGAAAGTAAGTCCCAAATAAGAGTGATGACCAACATCTTAAAGGTATGGTCTTCATTCAAACTCATGACTATGCTTTACATCAACATTATATTTATACCCATGCCCATGGATGTACATCTTTTTAAGATTTCTTTTTTACCTTTCATTAATAGATGCATACCCAAAGCCATGCAAAGTAGCAATGTTATACACGACCAAAAACAAGCATAATCTTTTCAATGTTTGACACATTGAATTCTCTCTAATTACATGCAAATTTGTCCCTTCGGCACATCCGATAAATTTTGGAACGATATAAAGAAAATTAGCATGAAACTTGCGCAAGTATAACATACACAAACCGAGAAATGATAAAAAAAAAAAAAAAAAAAAAAAAAAAAAAACTATTTAGTAAAGAATGTATATATTTATTTCGATTTTGAAAGGCAATTTCTTGATTGGAGTTATGTAAGCTATGAGTATGGAAGTTTCCATTCAAATATTTGGATAATTGGAGACTTGGGGATATGCAAGCATCACTTTGGTAACCATATGAGCATCGAGCTAAATAAATTTATATAATACAAATTATGATGGGAACAACTGTATTTTATTACGAGTACTTCACTAGTACCAAGATTGGTAGTTTCCGAATAATATTGTGTCTCAATATTATAAGAAAATTGTTGTGCAATTATTTAGTTACTATGGAAACTTTATAAAGTAAGTATCCCTATTTATAAATGAGTTTTTCTAACATATGTCCGATCTCTAGGCACATGTTTAGGGGCATTAATTAATATAAACTTTCCAATTAAAATTAAAAATATATTTAATACATCCCTTTAATATGTGAAATGTAAACTTTATTAGGAAAACTTGAGTGAATTCAATGCCTCTAAACATGTGTCCACTGGGCACATGTTAGAAAAACCCTTTCTAAATATGAAGATATATAAAATATTTTATTGACACTAAGAACGTCTATACAATTAAATTTAGGTCATTTAATAAATCTAAACTATATTTATCTAACTATAACAACTTTTTTGTGAAACAAGCTAGTTACAATGTTTACATGGTTTTGCAACTCAATTTATGTTTACAGAATTACAGTTGTTACTTTTATAATACATACATTAGACATGAAACAAGCAAAAAAGACAATCATTTGTCATTTGAAAACTGAAACCACTTATAATGTCAGCTAATTTCATCTTTATGGTACTTTATCCTTAGCATTTTTTAAAGGCTCCAAAATGTATCACAATTTTATCCACAACTTGAACCCATGAATATCAGTATTTGACCGACACTAAACATTAATACCACTAGCCTATAAATTTGGGTGTTCTCTATTTCTTATCCTCACATGTTTTAATTATTTGTTTTTACAACTTTTTTGGGAAATTGATTTTGAATGTTTCAAGAAAAGTATTCTCTATTTTTTAAAGTAAACAAGATTCAAAGGTACCTTTTGTTTCTTTAGGTTGCATTGCATGCATGAATTGTACAATATACAATATATATAATATACTTGCCCTTCTCTTGTAAGTTTCTGTCCCTCATCAGTTTCATTTTTTATTGCACAATCATTCTACATTTTAAGTTAAATAAAATTTGGAGTGACAAAAGAACCCTAATTCTCACTAAGGTTGCAAATGAGCATGAAATAACTCGAAAATCAAGGGAGTGTGGCAGAGTAATAAGTAATTTTTGTGAATTCACTAAGGGGGAAAAGTGTAAATCTTCTTTTTGAAGTTTATCTTTTTTGACTTCTTTTGAGAGGTTATGAACTTTAGGACTCAAGCACTACCTAATAATTAGGACATATGGCTAAGACCAAAACATTCACTGAAACCCAAAGCCTTACTAATCGGTTTTCAATTGGCTGCTTTATTTTTTTTTAATCTAATTAACAAATTAATAATTCAATAATCTAAAAATTGAAGTGATGAAAGATAAACGAACACTTATAGGTCATAATTATATAAACCGTTTTACCAATGGAAGCATAAACAATTAAACATACCTACTTGGATTTAATTAGTTGACTAAATTGAAGACTTTTTATTTGATGTTTGCAACATTTGAGTTTGTTGCTACGGTAGCCCAATTGGACAAACTCTAAAAGAAATGAGATTAAATAGCTTAATAGCATAAAAAGTTCAAATTAGCATCAACCATAAAATATAATTTTGTAATTTCTAAATTTGAGGATGATACCATAAAAGCATTCATGTAAAAAGATGCAGAACACAAGAGAACAATTTATACAGTTATAAATTACAAATATGTGAATCACAACAGCCAGCAAAAATAAGTACATAATTTACAAAACGCGTGATTCGGTATAATAAAGCTTTTGTTGACACTTTTTTAACAGCATCTTCAACATCACAGATCAAACAATTTCTTCCAAATCATGCATATCAAAAAGAAGTGGAAATTCATCATAATTTTGAGAAAAACCTAGCTCTTGTGTTATGTTACCTAATGCTTCAGAAACACGATGCATTGACCATCTTGATTGTGGTTGATAAGCAACACATTTACCTGCAATTTGCAAAACTTGAATAATTTCATCATCATGACCTGTATTATAAAGATTCTTATCAATTGCATCCTCAATTCTTCCTGAGCTTGAGAGTTTGTTCACCCAATCGACTAAATTACCCTTATACCCTTCTTCAGTAGCAGTTACCATAACCGGTTTCTGCCCAGTTGCTAATTCCATCAACACTACACCAAAACCATATGTATCACCTTTTGCAGAAGCAATTAGATCAACATTAGTCTCGTTTGATTGGTCAGAAGAAAAAGTCAACAGTCTAGCCAAACCAAAGTCAACTATTCTTGCATTGTAATCCTCATCGAGAAATATAACATCAGAATTCACGTTTTGAAGCAGTATTGCAGGGCGGCAACCATGGTGGAGCCAAGCAATCCCTCTGGCTGCACTTAAAGCAATTCTAAACCTTGTAGGCCAATCTAATAAATCTCCATTTTTATGCAAAATTGATGATAAAGTTCCATTAGACATGTACTTATAAACTAAAAGTTTTTCATCATTTGCTATGCAATAACCCAATAAAGGAGTCAGATTTGGGTGTCTAAGTTGACCTAATCTGTTCATTTCCACCCGGAATTGCTTTTCGTGAATCTTACAATTGTTAAGCCTCTTAATTGCAAGTGCAGAACCATCTGAAAGAACAGCTTTATAAGTTGTGCCTGTGTTTGTTGATATTATTACATTTTCTCTACTAAAATTGTTTGTAGCAATCATCAAATCCAAGAGTTTGACCTTAACAAGTGGTTTCTGAAACAGAGAAACTTGAACAAGCTTGTAAGCTCTCAACTTATCAGCCCAATTACTACTGTCATCATCTCTGTCAACACCGTTCTTCCGTTTTCTGTTTGACCTCTTAGAGCACCACCACCACAGCCCAAACCCTAATAATAATGATCCCACTGCCCCAAGCACACCGGCAGCAATAATAATTGTGAGATTCTTCTTGCTCAGACTACCACAACTGGTAAGAGGCTTACCGCAAAGTCCATTATTTCGGTCAAAAGCTGAGGAATCAAGATTGGATAAGCCAGAAGGAATCGAACCGGAGAGATCATTGTCTGCGACTGAAAACCTAGTTAGCCTGCCCAAATTTGAGAATTGAAGCGGTATACTACCGGACAACTTGTTTCCAGAAAGATATATAGTATTGAGAAACGAACAGTTACCGAGACTAGCCGGAATTACTCCGGTTAAGTCGTTGTTTGACAAATCTAAGCTAACCAGGTAAGGCAACCAATTACAGATTTCGCTAGGGATCGAACCAGTGAGATTATTACCGGAGAGATCCAGATTCTGTAAGCTCTCGCAGAACTGTATATCCGAAGGAATTGTTCCGGCGAGTCCGACCTCACGAAGTGTGAGCGAAATTAAACGATTCTCCTGATCGTTCCAGCACGTGACGCCGGAGAAGGTGCAGATGAATCCATTAGTGGTGTTGGCAAAGTTCCACGTCGAGATCTCCGATTGTTGATTACCGAGCGATCTCTGCACGCCTCGCAAACACTTGACATCGTCCTCCGCGACCACCAACGACGGCTCGATTAAAAGCACAAGCGCGATTAGCAGCACGGTGGCGAGAATACCTCTGAACCGATTCATGGAGCTAAGGTTTTGCGATCGGAATTTCATGAATTTTCCGATGATTATGGCGGTTGGAGGAGGATGAGGACGAGAAGCGATGACGTTTGGGGTTTAATTTTGACTTTGAAGTCGTTTGATTGGCGGGTTTTAATTGATTTTGGAGAGTAATTAAAAGTGTTTTAAATCTTAGGATTTTATTAATGAGACCCTTAGGGTTGTCAATAAGGCATAAAGAGTTGTACTTCCTCCGATTCAAAATAAGTGATACACTTTCATTTTTGGGGTGATTCAAAATAAGTGATACACTTTGAAAAGTTTCCTTATTTGGCATGAAAAATGGGACCCACACCCACTAACTATCTACTTTAACAAAGTGAAATTACCCATTTACCCTTACTTTTTACTTTTAAACATCATTAACCTTACTTTATTCAAAAGGTGTGTGACCCATTCTCCACTAACCATTCAATTAATCTAATTTAACCATCATTATAATCTTTTGCATCAAAAACCGTGAAACCCCAAGTGTATCACTTATTTTGAATCGGAGGAAGTATATCAATTCAAAAGATGTGGTAATTTTTAGAATTCAGGAGTTAGTTAAGAGTTGAAGTACAAAATTATGATGCATGTCTATTGACAGCCCTAAGAGCTATCATTAGCAAAACCCTAAATTTTAATTGATGACTTTTAGTTTTTTGTTGGCTAAGTAGTTAAATGAGTTAACAAACGGTTTATATGTGTTTAGGTGTACTAATTTTAGTAGCGGTTCAAAAAAGTAGTTAGATGAGTCTTATTTTGGTAACGTGTGGTACATGTTCAAGATAAAGTCTATTAAGTTGGATTAATCTGTTAATTTTCTTTAACAAATAACAACCAAATATGAAATATGCATATTTTAATATCTATAATCATTTTAATTAGTTATGAGATAAAATAATTATTACATGTCACCATATTTTTTTATATAATAACACTTATGGTTCAGAAAGCTTAAACTATAAATAAATAGTGAAAAACAAACTTATACAAATACAAAAAGAACGAGCATCATTTTAAATAAAAATAACTAGAATAAAATAATTAGTAATTTGTCAATACATTTACAAAAACGGGTAACTTGAGTTTTTTATTTTTTTTTTAATATTTGCCATGTAAATCTAAATTAAAAACTAGTTTGTTTATGAAATACGAGTAAAATGCATATATTCGAATCATCATGATTACACTTGATGAAAGCGAAATTATCAACCTTTGTATTTTGGTAATGCCCCACTGCCTAATTTAAGGTAATGATTAACTATTATAAGCTACCAATAATCTTATATCATTTCTTTTATTGTTTCTTAACCTTAAAACCCCTAACCAAACACCCCTAACGCAGAGTATATTCAATGTTTGTAAGTAGGAAAAGTCAACAATGTCAACAAGTATTATAGTTATAAATCCTACCCTATATATGAGGCCTAAATTTGAAGAGGATTTGACACCATGGCAATTCCAAGCATTCCTATTCGTCCATAATGCCACTTGGAATTCCCTGATTGGTCCACGTCATTTGCACTAATACAAACGAATCTGGTACAGCTTACGGTCTACATTCATACGCTCCATATACGGCAAACGAATCTGGTACGGCTTACGGTCTACATTCATATGCTCCATATACGGCTTCCTACATACAAGGAAACAAATAAATAACTATTTAAAAGATCCTACATACAAGGAAACAAATAAATATTTAAATACGGCTTCCTACATACAAGGAAACAAATAAATAACTATTCAGAAGTGATACACGACTCAATATAATTTCCATAAAACCGGCATTCTATGATTACGACATAAAAAGCTGGATTGTGCAACGGAACCAGACTTCAGATATTACGGATTACGGCATAAAAAGCTGGATTTTTCATTTAATAAAATGCCCGTGTAACATTTCTTCATTTACCGTTTTTTTGTACAAAATCATCATCACATATAAAGTTTTTGGACATTTATCTACATACTAAAATTTACAGCATACCCGCCCATCGGGCGGGTTTTGTAGCTAGTATTTATATAATCATGATCGTTACGAACCCACGAACTATTAAGTAATTGTTATGACTTCAATAACCATTACTTTAAATATATAAAAAAAACACTAGCAGGGTACCTGCGCAATGCGGCGGCGGGTACCCGTAACTATATTTCGAAGTGACGACAGTACCGGTGGTGGTGACAATAGCGATGGTGATGAGTGGTGGTTCGTAGTGATGGTAGGTGCTGACATTAGTGATGGTAGGATCAGATCCGAAATTTGCCTTTTTTGTGAAAGTAAATATGAGCCTTTTAAATAGAGAAATGATGGTTGAGTTCTGGTGACGTTAAAGCTTATATATATTACTATCTGGAATAAATCAAAATAATCAAGTAGTTGAAATGGTTAATACACACACCTAATGTAACACCTCATATTTTAATACCAAATATTGGCCCAAAATAAAACATTTTATAAATAGAAGAACATTCCCAAATTTGGATTTACAAAAACCTTGGTATGAAATCAGAGTATAAAAGTAGGTGTTACAAAATAGATCATAACCAAGCTAAGACTAAATCCAATCTAGTGCTCTTCTATTCTAGGTCCCGCATCTCTATCCATGCGTACCTAAGCCTTCGATCCCGAACCTGAGTACAAAGCAAAACAAACAAGGAGTACGTGAGACAAAAACGTCTCGTGAGCTACATGGGTTTAGACCCCAAGGTTAATAATAATAACCGAATCACAATCAAACAAACAAACAAACTCATAAGCTATCACCCATCTATCTAGTCACCCTATTGTGACTCTAATACCTTGCTTTCCTAGCAATCATACCTAGTTGTTGGGACATCCCCAACCAACTAGAACCACATTAACTTATTAACCGGGGATCCCCCGCATTAACAAGCTTCAAGGTAAAGGCAAGAGGGAATCGTCCAATCTACCAATACCTGCCTTACTCGCCGGACTACTTCCAGTTAGCAAGACTACTATCATGGAATGGGCCGATGGGGATCCGCCCAAATGCTTCCCATTCCATACCTCATGACCGGGGATCCCCCGAATCATCACATCATCTCATCATATCATAACTCGATGGTTATGTCAATCTAGCTCTCGGCTATCACGTCTATCATCAAACAAGTTAGTTCAATACTATCATCGGTATAACTAACTATCAACTACTAGTCTACACAATTAAGCAAATAGACTATAACACAAGTAATAAAAATGTATTTCATAGGCTATGTACTCAGTAAAGTCCACACGTACTCACCTTAGCAATAAGATGCTCAAACCGTGTTCTTGACACCCAATCTCTTGCTTCTCAATCCAATCAACTTTCCAAGACTTCACCAAAAGCCTAATACAATTACCACAATATGATCAACATCAATTACTACTACCAATGTGTTCATCTACCTCTAGATAACACCCATCAATTCATTTTCCCCAAATATGGTGATTACCAAACCCTAGGTTTAACCAACCCTTAAGATTCTTACAAATCTTAACCATACACTTGATTCCCTTGTTAATCTACCATCTATTAAGTGTACACACCATTTATTTAACCATAAATCACCAACCCAAGAACTAGGGTTTCAAACCCTAGCTTCAAGATCCATAGATCTTAAGCTACAAAGATGAAAGAGTAAAGATATACCTTTAATCTTCCTCTAGGAGTGAAATCTACCAAGGATTTGTGAAGAAATCAACCCAAACCAGATGCTATGCTCGAAAATCGCCAAGGAGAGAAACTAGGGTTTACAAATGCAATAAATGAGCCAAATCCCGACTTTAATGCTGGTCGTCCAGAGTTCACGGCGCGAACATAGTTCGCGTCGCTAACTCTCCATACCTGGCAACACTTAGCGATCGCTAACTCGACGCGATCTACATCGCGACCCATGGCCAAACTCCCTGGCGCCAGTTCCCGATCGGGAACTATAGTTCGCGACGCGAACTCCTTGAGGCAGCAGGGCTGCACTTTTCATCAAGTGTCTTGACCCGATTTCGCCCATAACTTTCTCGTACGGTGTCCAAACGACACGAAACCAATTTCCACGTGTTTTATATGATTTATCCATAATTATCATATTTTTACATATTTTATTTATTCACAATTTCGGGTCGTTACAACTATCTACCCCTTAAGAAGATTCCGTCCTCGGAATCTCACCATAGTTCACGAAATCCGGGTACCTCTTCCGAATCTCGTCCTTGACTTCCCAAGTCAAATTCGGCCCAAGTGAATGCTTCCACTTGACCAACACCAACTCGATCTCCTTATTCCGAAGCTTCTTTGTTTTCGTTTCTAATATAGCCTCGGGCTCCTCAATCAACCGGTTCGGGCCGTCAACCCGTAACTCTTGCAATGGAATAATATTTTCGACTTCCCCGATAAACTTCTTCAAATAACTCACGTGAAAGGTATCATGCACACCTTGAAGCTCGGGTGGAAGTTCCAACTTAAAAGCTTGAAGCCCGACCCGTTTCAATATTTTAAACGGTCCAACATACCTTGGGCTTAACTTCCCTTTCTTACCAAACCGCATCACACCTTTCCAAGATGACACTTTCAACATGACCATATCACCGACATCCAAGTCGTATGGCCTTTTCTTCAAACCCGAATAACTTCGTTGTCTATCTTGGGCGACTTTCATGTTGGTTTGAATAATACCGATCTTTTCATTTGTCACTCTCACGATCTCGGGACCCGTGAGTTTCGTCTCTCCCGCTTCCAACCAACAAGATGGAGTTCTACATTTTCTTCCATACAACGCCTCATATGGCGGCATCTTGATAGTCGAGTGATAACTATTATTATACGAGAATTCGACTAACGGTAAATGTTCATCCCATTTACCACCGAAATCTAACACACACGATCTCAACATATCTTCAACCGTTTGAATTGTTCTTTCACTTTGACCGTCGGTTTGCGGGTGATAAGCCGTGCTCAACCGCAACTTTGTACCCAACTCTTCTTGTAATGACCGCCAAAATCTCGAGGTGAACCTCGCGTCTCTATCGGACACAATCGATAACGGAACCCCGTGGAGTCGAACCACCTCATCAACATACAACTTAGCCAATTTCTCAAGTGGCAATGTTTCCCGAATTGCTAGAAATAACGCACTCTTGGTCAACCGGTCAACTATGACCCAAATGGCATCGTGACCTCTACTCGTCTTCGGTAAACCCACTATGAAATCCATAGTTATATCTTCCCACTTCCCGGCCGGCACAACCAATGATTGAGCTACCCCATACGGTACTTGATGCTCGGCTTTCACTTGTGCACACGTGGCACACTTAGAGATATACTTGGCCACTCTCGCCTTCATTCCGGGCCACCAATAAACCCGTTTCATATCTTGGTACGTCTTTGTACTTCCCGGGTGAATTGAATACTTTGACTTGTGCACATCATACAACAATTCTTTTCGGATACCCCCGAACTTAGGAACCCAAATACGACCGCCTACGGTCTTCAACCCTTGTGCATTTTCAAGAAAATGTTGGTTCTTACCTAACCGTTCTTGTCTTAACTCGTCTTTTCCCATAACCTCTCGTTGGGCATTCTTGATCCTTTCGATAATGCTCGAGACGACTTCTATACGTGTTAAAATTCCTCGGTTCGGGTTTTCATATACCTTTCGGCTCAAGGCATCGGCCACCACATTCGCCTTACCCGCGTGATACACAATTTCACAATCATAGTCGGCTATCAACTCGATCCACCTTCTTTGTCGCATATTTAGGTCTTTTTGAGTAAACACGTATTGTAGACTTTTGTGATCCGTGTACAACGTACACCGAGTACCATACAAATAATGTCTCCACAACTTTAAGGCAAATATAATCGCCGCCAATTCCAAGTTGTGTGTCGTGTACCGTAATTCCGCATTCTTCAATTGTCGCGAGGCATACGCGATCACTTTACCTTTTTGCATCAACACACAACCGAGCCCTTGATTCGAAGCATCACTATAAACCACAAAATCTTCCATACCATCCGGTAACGTGAGTATCGGCGCGTTACATAACTTTTCTTTTAACAACTTAAACGCCTCTTCTTGCTTCTTCTCCCACACAAACTTCTCACTTTTTCTTGTTAACTTCGTGAGTGGAATCGCGATTCTCGAGAAGTCTTGTATAAACCTTCGGTAATAACCGGCTAATCCAAGAAAACTTCTAATCTCGGTAGGAGTCCTCGGAGGCTCCCAATTTGACACCGCTTCAATCTTGGACGGATCAACCTTAATACCATCACACGTCACCACGTGACCTAAGAATTGTACTTCCCACAACCAAAATTCACACTTTGAAAATTTTGCATACAACTTCTCCCGTTTCAACACGTCTAGAACGAGCCTCAAATGACCTTCGTGTTCTTCTTCGGTTTTCGAATAAATCAAAATGTCGTCAATAAACACGATCAAAAACTTATCAAGAAACGGTTTACAAACCCGATTCATCAAATCCATAAAAATAGCCGGTGCGTTGGTAAGACCAAACGGCATCACTAGATATTCATAATGACCATAACGTGTACGGAAAGCCGTCTTCTCGGTGTCGCCTTCTTTCACCCGAACTTGGTGATAACCCGACCTCAAATCGATCTTTGAGAAATAACTAGCACCTTGCAATTGGTCGAATAAGTCGTCAATCCTCGGCAACGGGTAACGGTTCTTAATAGTTACCTTATTCAACTCTCGGTAGTCAATACACATTCTCACCGAACCGTCTTTCTTTTTAACAAATAATACCGGTGCACCCCACGGTGACGAACTCGGACGAATAAAACCTTTATCTAACAATTCTTGCAATTGGGTCATCAATTCCCGCATCTCGTTGGGAGCTAAACGATATGGAGCACGAGCAATCGGCGTCGCCCCCGGAACTAAATCAATTTTAAATTCGACTTGTCTCTCCGGTGGCAAACCGGGCAAGTCATCGGGAAATACCTCGGGGAAATCCCGAATAATTTTGACGTTATCCATTGACTTCTTTTCCTTTCGGCCATCTAATACATATGCAATAAACGATGCACAACCTTTCGATATACTCTTCCTCGCCTTAATAGCGGTAATCACATTAGGCATGTGATGTCGTTTCTCCCCATACACATACACTTTCTCATTCTCGGGTGTCCTAATCGACACTATTTTCTTTCCACACAAAATCTTGGTTTGGTGCATACCCAACCAATCCATACCGATAACCACATCAAACGCCCTAATTCCCATGGGCAACAAATCCACCTTAAACTTTCTACCGTCTATTTCTATTTCACAATTTCTATAAACACATTCAACCATAGACGTTTTCCCGTCGGCTACTTCTATCTCATAAACCTCATCTAACATTTCGGACGGCACATTCAATTTACAACCGAACTCATAGGACACAAACGAATAATTAGAACCCGAATCAAATAAAATATGAGTTGGCAAGGAGTTAATGAATAGAATACCTGACACCACATCGTGTGCCTCCTTCGCCTCCTCCCGAGTAAGTTGGAAGGACCGCCCCTTCACCTTCGCCGGCTCCACTTTCTTTTGAGCCGTGGACACCATCGACTCGATTCCCTTCTTTGGGCACACATTGCTATAGTGCCCCTTCTCGTGGCACGAGAAACACTCGATCTCGGCCAAAGATTTAGACTTGCATTCTCGGGCCATATGTCCCGGCTTCCCACAATTGTAACAAGTCTTCGACTCCCCTCGGCACACGCCGGCATGAGTCTTCCCGCACTTCTTGCATGAACCAACACTACCTTGCTTAGAGAAGCTCGATGTGAACTTCCCCTTCTTATAAGTACCCGAGCCACTCTCGGCTTTTCTCTTCTCGCCCACATGGGCCCTTTCGGCAACACGTGCCTCATTTACTTCCTCCACACTCCGGGCGGCACTAATAGCCTCGTCAAGTGAGACCACCCTCTTCACTTCCAATTGGTAGTCCCACGGTAACCCACTAGCATACCGGACCACCCTCAACCTCTCATCCGAGTAGGTTTTAGCGACAAACGGGAGCAATCCCGTGAACTCCCTCGAGTATTCTTCAATCGACATATCACCCTTTTTGAGGGTCACGAACTTCTCGTGCATTTTCTCCAAATCCCTCTCGGGACAAAACTTCTTTTTCAACCTCGTGGTGAACTCATCCCACGACATCTTTTCAACCACCTCCTTCCCGAGGGTCTCATAAACAATATCCCACCAAACCATGGCATCTTCTTTTAGCAATTGTGACGCATACGTCACCATATCGGCATCCTTACACTTGCTACTACCGATAACCCTCTCGGTTTCCCGGATCCACCTCATCGTTATCTTCGGGTCCGAACTACCCGAGTACACATTTGGCTTACAAGCCATGAAGGATTTAAACGAGCAACCTTCTTTTACAACGGGCCTAGCCCTAGCATCACTTTGGCCACCCGTGGAGGACTTTCCTTCCCCGGTGCCACTACCCCCAGTTCTCTCTTCCGATTTAGCTTCGGATTTACGGTCTCCACCCGACCTTTCACGGTCTCCAATAATTCGGTGCACTTCCTCGGCCACCGTTCCCTTGATTTGGTCGATAATCGTTTGGAGGTCCGCCATGGTCACCGGAGTTCTATTAGCTCCGACCTCCGATTCATCAACCCGATGCATTGATGGTTGACTTTCTTGCTCATCCACCCTCTCAACAGGAGGTACTTCCTCCTCACGGCCCTCCGGGGCTTTACCACTTCTACGTGTGGTCACCATTTTCTTTCAATCAAGACTATACGAAAGACATTAAACATTTAGTACCTTGTGTACAACCCATTAGTCGCATAAGACTCAATATCCAAAATCATATTGAATTCATCGGTCCCCTAGGTTCAACCCTAAACTTAACATAAAGTCTCAAGGTCAACCTAATGATCTCAAGGAATCTTATATTCCTAATGCTACAGTCTAAGACTAGGATGGTCATCCAACCTAATTCACTTAAACTATAGCTCTGATACCAAGTTGTAACACCTCATATTTTAATACCAAATATTGGCCCAAAATAAAACATTTTATAAATAGAAGAACATTCCCAAATTTGGATTTACAAAAACCTTGGTATGAAATCAGAGTATAAAAGTAGGTGTTACAAAATAGATCATAACCAAGCTAAGACTAAATCCAATCTAGTGCTCTTCTATTCTAGGTCCCGCATCTCTATCCATGCGTACCTAAGCCTTCGATCCCGAACCTGAGTACATAGCAAAACAAACAAGGAGTACGTGAGACAAAAACGTCTCGTGAGCTACATGGGTTTAGACCCCAAGGTTAATAATAATAACCGAATCACAATCAAACAAACAAACAAACTCATAAGCTATCACCCATCTATCTAGTCACCCTATTGTGACTCTAATACCTTGCTTTCCTAGCAATCATACCTAGTTGTTGGGACATCCCCAACCAACTAGAACCACATTAACTTATTAACCGGGGATCCCCCGCATTAACAAGCTTCAAGGTAAAGGCAAGAGGGAATCGCCCAATCTACCAATACCTGCCTTACTCGCCGGACTACTTCCAGTTAGCAAGACTACTATCATGGAATGGGCCGATGGGGATCCGCCCAAATGCTCCCCATTCCATACCTCATGACCGGGGATCCCCCGAATCATCACATCATCTCACCATATCATAACTCGATGGTTATGTCAATCTAGCTCTCGGCTATCACGTCTATCATCAAACAAGTTAGTTCAATACTATCATCGGTATAACTAACTATCAACTACTAGTCTACACAATTAAGCAAATAGACTATAACACAAGTAATAAAAATGTATTTCATAGGCTATGTACTCAGTAAAGTCCACACGTACTCACCTTAGCAATAAGATGCTCAAACCGTGTTCTTGACACCCAATCTCTTGCTTCTCAATCCAATCAACTTTTCAAGACTTCACCAAAAGCCTAATACAATTACCACAATATGATCAACATCAATTACTACTACCAATGTGTTCATCTACCTCTAGATAACACCCATCAATCCATTTTCCCCAAATATGGTGATTACCAAACCCTAGGTTTAACCAACCCTTAAGATTCTTACAAATCTTAACCATACACTTGATTCCCTTGTTAATCTACCATCTATTAAGTGTACACACCATTTATTTAACCATAAATCACCAACCCAAGAACTAGGGTTTCAAACCCTAGCTTCAAGATCCATAGATCTTAAGCTACAAAGATGAAAGAGTGAAGATATACCTTTAATCTTCCTCTAGGAGTGAAATCTACCAAGGATTTGTGAAGAAATCAACCCAAACCAGATGCTATGCTCGAAAATCGCCAAGGAGAGAAACTAGGGTTTACAAATGCAATAAATGAGCCAAATCCTGACTTTAATGCAGGTCGTCCAGAGTTCACGGCGCGAACATAGTTCGCGTCGCTAACTCTCCATACCTGGCAACACTTAGCGATCGCTAACTCGACGCGATCTACATCGCGACCCATGGCCAAACTCCCTGGAGCCAGTTCCCGATCGGGAACTATAGTTCGCGACGCGAACTCCTTGAGGCAGCAGGGCTGCACTTTTCATCAAGTGTCTTGACCCGATTTCGCCCATAACTTTCTCGTACGGTGTCCAAACGACACGAAACCAATTTCCACGTGTTTTATATGATTTATCCATAATTATCATATTTTTACATATTTTATTTATTCACAATTTCGGGTCGTTACACCTAAGTCCCAAATGGTCATTAGTAGGCCTAAATGCTTTAATATCAGCACCTACCATCACTAATGTCAGCACCTACCATCACTACGCACCACCACCATCGCTATTGTCACCACCACCGGTACTGTCGTCACTTCGAATATAGTTACGGGTACCCGCCGCCGCATTGCACGGGTACCTGCTAGTGATTTATATAATCCGCTTAAATAGATAAACGTTAAAAATATAAATAAAATTACGACACATAAATATGTCCTCGTAATTGTATATGTTTGTTCTTAACACACCGATTCTCAGCTGGAAGATTTAGTATAGTTAAAAGGTTAATTAATTTGGTGGTAAGACAATTAATAGTTTCCGGAAATATAAAGCGTAACGGAAATAAAAGATGGTAAGACAATTTAGTATAGTCAATAGTTTCTGGAAATATAAAATGAAACGGAAATAAAAGGCTGGTCAAATGCGATGATGTACAACCTCTTATAATTTGTTTTGGTGAGATAGAATAAAGTGTAATTTATAGCAATTGGTTAACACATAGTGACTATTTATAAGAGGTCTTGTGTTCGAATCCTATAATTAACACTTTTTGATTTTATTTTAGTTGAAAAAGTTTCTAAAAATGGAAATCTCCTTAAACTTAAAATTAATGAGCTTCTTAAAATTTCTTAAAATGGTAGTCCAAAAAAACATTAGTAAGTAATAAAATAATGAACAAAAGATGGGTGTTTAGTTTACTTTATAAACATCTTAACTAGCATTTGGTATTTTTCCTAAAAACTTAAATTTAAAACATTTTTTAATTACTACTGTAATCCTAAGTTCTATTCTATTTTCCTTATAAAATAATCAACGTTCACTTAATGTTCATATTTATTAGTGCGTATTTACAATAGTTGGTCTAAAGCCTCTCTTGACGATGAACTCATACATAACTCGTCACTTTTGTCGTCGAGTGTCCGACAAAAAGAAAGAAAAGCTTCAATCATCGAGCTCCACGCAACCCAACTAATGAGTTCTAGCCGTACCGTTTGCAGGGGCTTAAATGTAAAAGCTTCATATTTTTTCTTGACCGGTATATCTTTATCATAACATAAAATAATTAGAAATATATACATATTTAAACTAAAAAAATTATATAACGAAAATGATGTGTATAACTATCGAGTGCTTATCAAGAATATCATGCTAGTAATTAAGTAAAACATGCATGGGTGTTAGTATTTTTACATAAAAACGATATAAACTAAAATCTTGATCTCCGATTGTTTTAACAGTTAACTAGTTAACATACGTACTCACTAAATCTACATCAATTTTATCTACAGGAGGACTTGAACACACAATCTTATAAGACATCTAATTACATTAATATCACCAAGTTACAAACCCTTCATTTTAATTTCCACCTAATCATATAATGTTTTCATCTTGATCTCCACATGATGTTTTCATTATGTGCAGTCTAACTATATACTGCATCTTTCAAATAGTCTTCTCTACCGCATAAATTTTGACATGTCAGCGTAATATCATTATCTTCCCTATTGACAAAAAATTAACAAACAATATATATCCCTCCACTCTCCAGGTTTGCTGCATCAACACCACATCACCAATTTTAATTAAATAAAATAAACATAAAATCTTTTTTTTTTGAACGGAAAATCTCAATCCACTCTTAAATAACACATACATCCACTATGATACTTGAACCCGCGACTATAAGGATGTGGGGAAAACATCATACCTCTAGACCAAAGGTCATTTGGTAAATATAAAACAATAAATACATCACACTAAAAAAAATACATGAATTTGCCGATGATGGGTTGAAGTATTCAATAGTTATGAGAACATATCGTATTATTGCGGCTCGTGGTGAAATGAAACTAACTGCGGCTCACATCTCGTCCCTTTCCTCTTCACTCATCCAACGAGAAACAACCAATGAGGCAGTGCCAACAGCATCTGTTGACTGACGAGATCTAACGAGCAAACCGACATACCGTTGACACCAGCCTGTAATCCCAAAAAGTTTGAGTATATGACAATGAGCCCTAGACATAATTGAAAATTAGGGCAAAGTTTGAGTCCAAAAAGGCCCAAATACAAAAACCAAATTGTGTGACTGTAATCCCAAATTTAACAGTCCATTTCCGAGAAACTCGAAGAGATATATAAAAGCCTTCCATTAAAATGATAAATCTTAATATAAATGGCGTCATGTAATTTAGATTACCATTACACGCACAATGCACAAATTTCTTCACCTCTTTTTTCTTGTACCTCTGCATATCTCTTCTCGTTCTCAAACTGGTTATGTTTCTGCTACACAACTAATTGTGGTTTCGATCTAAACGTGATTTAACTTGTTTGATTTCATTTGGTGCTTAGATCTGCCACAATTTGAGGGTTACTTACCAGGTTAGCCTGTAATTTTCTTCATTATTGCTTAATTAATCATAATTACTTTGTGTTCATCTTCAAAATTTGTTTGATTTAGGCTAATTATTAAGCAATTTTGTTTTTTTGGTTTGCAATTGCAGATATGAAACGATTGCGAGATGATGTATTTAGTAACTCTCAAATTAAGCGACCGTTTGGCTCTTCTCGTGGAGAATCGTATGCTTCAGTTTTTTTAATTCCTTCAATTTTGTTGTTCTAATTATGTGTATTATTCATATGAGGTTTTGTTGATCTTTTTGGCTCGTTTTATTTCATGCAAATTTGCATTTTTGTGCTTAATTGTCTTTGAATTTGAATCTGGTTGTACTTTTATGGGGCTGTACCTGAATTTGGTGGATTAACCTCTAGAAATTGCATGATCAGGATTTGAAGGTTTTTAAAATCACATCTAGCAGGAATTATGAGTTAATTGTGTTCGTTTGACTTTTATTAATTCAGCTACAAATTCTGATTAATAGATGATGAATTTATGTTCTCTCTGAATAATTCTTTTCTTTCTAAACGGTCAGAAATGAACCACTGTTTTTGTGTGCCTTCTTAGGTTTTAGGGCTTATGATGATTAGATTATTAAGCGTATAGAGGATAAAGTTAATCAGATCTTGTTAAGCCACTTAATGACTTTTAGGGGGTAATATGGAAATTCTAATCTTGAGATAAGAAATTAGGTCATGAAATAATGGATGAATGTATCTATGGGTGTGTTTGGATGTCCTTTGTCAAAGTAGTTATTGAACCTACTTCTTAGTTCTTACCTGATTATCAGAATCTGATTATTTTCGGGTCAATTTAATTAGAAATCAGTATCATAATTTCAGTTCATCTGAAAATTATTGTCACTTCAAATTACAATAATCACTTTACATATAAATTGGATTAATATACTGTGTTAAATTTGCTAAAAGATTTTATTTTCACTTTTTCCCCTTCATCAAGGTATGGCCCACCTTTAGTCCCTGGAGGAGGAGGAGGTGCTGATGTGGCAGGTGGTGCTAGTAGTGCTCAGAGACTAACAACCAACGATGCTTTGACTTACTTAAAAGAAGTTAAAGATATGTTTCAAGATCAAAGAGAAAAATATGACATGTTTCTTGATGTTATGAAAGACTTCAAAGCTCAAAGGTACATATGTTGGTCAAAGTCAAAGTCAAAGTCAAAGTCAAAGATTTGGCATTTGATAGTTTCTGATATACGTTCACATAAACATGCAACTTATATAGCAATTTACCTTATGCAGAATCGATACTACTGGAGTCATAGCAAGAGTGAAACAATTGTTTAAAGGACATAATAATCTAATTTTTGGATTTAACACTTTTTTACCAAAAGGGTATGAAATTACTGTTATTGAAGACGATGAGGCCCCACCAAAAAAAACAGTTGAGTTTGAAGAAGCTATTGGCTTTGTGAACAAAATAAAGGTGAAATCAATATTTTAATGTGTAAAAGATTAAAAAAATATAATCTTTTTTATATATTTATCTTAAGTTCTTAACACTGTTGCTTCTTCTGTGTAGAAACGTTTTCAAAACGATGATCATGTTTACAAATCATTTTTAGATATCTTGAATATGTATAGGAAAGAACATAAGGGTATCAATGAAGTCTATCTTGAGGTGATCTTCAAATTTTTATTTTATTTTTTATTTTTCGTTATAAATTTTTATTAAGCCTTATAAAAATTATATATAATTATACAGGTTGCTACACTTTTTGACGATCATCCAGATCTTCTTGATGAATTCACAAGATTTTTACCAGATGCTTCTGCTGCACATCAAGCTTCAATTTTTAGGCAATCATATAATCGTTATGATGAAAGAAGTTCAGCTATGGGTCCACACAGACGAACACAAATTGATAAAGTAATTAATTGTTCTTTAATTTTTAATATATTTAATATTTTTTAATACAAGGGACTAAGTTTTTATATGCGATTAACAGAGAGGCAGGAGAGATAGGATAATTCCTTCAGAAAATCTTGAAATGGATGATGATAAATCAATGATGAAATTACATAGGAAAAAAGAAAGAAGAAATCGTGATCAGGATTTTAAAGAATCTGATATCGATAATCGTCTTGAAAAACGAAAATCTGCACGAAAAGTTGAAGATTTTGGAGTGAATTCGGGTTTGGGTCAATATGATGATAAAGATGCCCTAAAAAGTGAGTACACATTTGGAATTTCTCTTGTACAAATTTATAAAATTTCATTTTTGGGAAAAAGTTGTATGAACTTCTGCTGATTATATTTAATTATTTATAGGTATGTACAGCCAAGAATTTACTTTTTGTGAGAAAGTGAAGGGTAGATTAGGTAATTCTGATGATTATCAAGCGTTCTTGAAGTGTTTACACATTTACAGCACAGAAATAATTACAAGAAAAGAATTACAGAGTTTGGTATGTATTTTTATTCCTTAAATTAATCTTCTTTTTGCATTATTGAACCTTTTTTATTATTATTTCAGGTTTCAGATTTACTTGGAAAACATCCAGATCTTATGGAAGGATTCACTGCATTTTTAGAGCGTTGTGAAAATATTGGTAACTTTTTTAAAACATCATTTACTGTTTTTATATTTATTTTTGAAAAAAAAAAACTAATAAACTTTGTTTGTAGATGGATTTCTTGCTGGTGTTATGGACAAAAGTATGTCTTGTTCTATTTTACTTGATTTAACAAACTATTAAACTACAAATTATTAAATAAATTATAATATTTTTCTTTATGACAGAAACTTTATGGAGCGAAGGGCATGCATCAAAATCAACAAAAACGGAAGAAAAAGAAACAGAAAATAAACGTGAAATTGAAGCTGCAAAAGAAGACATGTATAAAGAGAAATATTGGGGGAAATCTATACAAGAACTTGATCTTTCTAACTGTCAACGTTGTACTCCTAGTTACAGGCTTCTTCCTGATGATGTAAGGGCGGGTCGGGCGGGCGGGTCAAACGGGCCGGGTTGACGGGTCAAGTACTTTGTTTCTGTACCTAACTTAACTGTTGTGTTTTATAGTATCCAATTCCATCAGTAAGTCAAAGATCTGAACTTGGTAGTCAAGTACTTAATGATGTTTGGGTGTCTGTTACTTCTGGAAGTGAAGATTATTCATTTAAACATATGAGAAGAAATCAATATGAAGAAAGCTTGTTCAGATGTGAAGATGATAGGTAAATTATCTACATTTTTATTTAAATAATATATATATATATATATATATATATATATATATATATATATATAAGAATATAATTATAAGATTTAAAATGTTCTTTCAATTTTTCTAGGTTTGAGCTCGATATGTTGTTGGAATCTGTGAGTTCAACTTCTAAACGGGCTGAAGAATTATTAAACAGCATTAACAAGTTAATCACTACAGATATTCCCATTCGTATTGAGGAACATTTTGCAGGTAAATTTGTTGACTATTGTTCATAAAATGCTGTAAGTTGACTTACTTTGACTTTGACTATTTTGTAGCTCTTGATTTACGATGTATTGAACGTTTATACGGTGATCATGGGCTTGATGCGATGGATATATTGAGAAGAAACCCGTCTCTTGCATTACCCGTAATTTTGACCCGTTTGAAACAAAAACAAGAAGACTGGTCAAAGTGTAGGTCTGACTTTAATAAAGTTTGGGCTGAAATATATGCAAAGAATCATTATAAGTCACTTGATCATCGTAGCTTTTATTTCAAGCAACAAGATTCAAAGAATCTCACCACCAAATGTAAGTCATTCTTTCTTTTGGATATTTATTTCAACAAATTAAAGTATCAAGAGGGACCAAAGTTGTCATTTTTAGCAACAAAAAGGACCATTTTTGTAATTTACTCATAAACTTTTAACCTTTTTTGTTTTTGTGAACAGCATTGGTGGCAGAAATGAAAGAAATAAAGGAAAAAAGCCAGAAAGACGATACTGTCCTTTTAAGTATTGCTGCTGGAAGTAGACACTATATTTCTCCAAATTTCGAGTTTGAATTTACCGACATCAATATTCATCAAGATATATTAAAACTAATTAAATATTCCTGTGAAGAAATCTGCACAACTAAAGAACAATTTAACAAAATTATAAGATTATGGACTACTTTTCTGGAACCAATTTTGGGTGTTCATAATTCTAATGGTTCTGAAGATGCACCTGTGGGCCCCAGTGGTGATACTGAGAATGTTGACCTATTGAAACCAGATTGTAATGGGGGTCAAACTAAGTTGACTGAGCAAGTGGATTCAAATAAGGATAACTTGGTCAATGGAGATGCGTTGACCAAAGATGATGAGTCAGCAGAGGCTGGCCTAGCTGTCAATTTGTCTGGTTTGTATTATTCTCGTATATTAGTCAATCTTATGCTATTGGAGTAATAAGTTTATTTACTTATTATTTTTATATTATTTAATAAAAATGTAGGGCATGAAGCAAGTACTTCTAGACCTAGTAATGTTACTGAGGATGGTCATGAATCCAAGTCTAAAATTGACAAAGTTTCTTCATCACAGGTATGACCTAAAGTTTTCATTTATTTATATATTCATTGGTAAATATTTACCATCTTTTTTTTTTAATGAATTTGTTTTCAATTTATAGCATCGAGTTCTCCCAGGACCGCTGACATCAGCAAATGAAGATCCCAAAATTGAAAAAGAAGAAGGCGAATTATCACCCAACAATGAAATTGATGAACATAGTGTGGGGACCACACACTACATGCCTAGTGATGTTAGTGAGTCAGCTGCTGACATGTCAGGTAGTGAGTCAGCAGCTGATGAGCTGTCACGTGAAGAAGATGGTGATAATGATCATGATCATGATGATGTTGATGGTAATAAAGCAGAAAGTGAAGGGGAAGCTGAAGGGGTAGAAGATGTAAATTTTGTTGTCGATGACGTGGCGCCAGCTCAGCAGTTTTTGGTGTCGGCAAAACCATTGACGAAACGTGTGGCGGATTCTTTACTTGATAGTGAAAGAAAAGATTTTCAGGTGTTTTATGGGAATGATAGCTTTTATGTGCTCTTTAGGCTTCATCAAGTAAGAAAATGCTTCTTTTTTTACATTAAAATAAAAAAAGTTAATTAAAAAGTTGCCCGTGACATAATCTTTAATAAAAAAATTTGATCTTTATCATGGTAATAGCTTCTGTAATCATATTTAATGTATCAATTACTTCTGAAATTAATTAATAATTTTTGTTTGTTTCAGATATTATATGACCGACTATTGTCGGCTAAACTTAATTCCACATCTGCTGAAATGAAGTGGAAAACTTCTAAGGACACCTGTCCTCCTGATCTATACTCCAGGTAGTTAGTTAATTTGAAACACTTAATTTCTTACTCATAAAGTTAAATCCTTTATTAATCTTTAATAATAATAATTATTATTTTTTGTTTTGTTTTGTTTGCAGATTTATGAGTGCTTTATACAATTTACTTGATGGATCTGCTGATAATGCAAAATTCGAAGATGATTGTCGGGCCATTTTAGGAAACCAATCTTACGTGTTATTTACATTGGATAAGTTGATTTATAAACTTGTTAAACAAGTAATGCCAACCTAATTACATTTTTTTTCTTAGTTTCAAGGGTTTTAATTTTTAAACATTTAAATACTCCCTTTTGTATGCAGCTTCAAACTGTTACGGGTGATGAAATGGACACCAAACTTCTTCAATTATACGATTATGAAAAATCTAGAAACCCTGAGAAATTTGTTGATTCTGTTTACTATGAAAATGCACATGTTCTTCTTCATGATGAGAACATATACAGATTCCAATGCGTACGTCTTCTTTCGTTTTGTTATTTTTTATTTATTTTTAAATAAGATTACATTGTTATATAAACATAGTATTTCATTTGTCCATATTTAGTCGGTAAAAAGTTTCGAATCAATTTTATTTATATTACATTGGTCATTATATATAACTATTTTAACTATATAAATTATAATTTTTGAAACAACAATATTTTTTTACGGATCCACTTGGGACACAAAGCTATCTTTTAATGACCAAGTAACCCATTTTATGTTGTTTTCACAAATTAGCAAATACACTATTTATTATTATTATTATTTTTTTTTTAATATTTTGTATTTTGCAGTCATCTCGTTTAACAATTCAGCTGATGGATGATGGGAATGAAAAGCCCGAAATGGTTGCAGTTTCTATGGATTCTAATTTTGCATCATATCTTGAAAACGATTTTCTTTCAATTGTACCTGTGAGAAAGCAATCTGGCATCTTGATGCAAAGGTATTATTAATATTAACATTTTTATATTTAATTAAGTTTTGGAGGATAATAAATGAGTATTTTTTATGGGTTTTTGCAGAAATAAACGGCGATTTTCAGATGCAGATGTATCAGTTGCTATGGAAGGTGCACATGTGATCAATGGGTTGGAGTATAAGATGTCTTGTAGTTCCTCAAAGGTTAACCACTAACACTTTTCTCTCCTTTTTTTATGAATTAATTAATATATTATTAAACAAAATAGTGGTAAGATTATTCTTTAATAAAAGTATTTTTATTGTGGCACGGCAGATATCGTATGTTCTTGATACAGAAGACTATTTCTCACGTGTGAGAACAAAAAGAAGAGACAGATCATCATCATCTTCACATTGTCAAGCAAAAATACAACGATTTCACAAGTTTTTATCAACAGCCTCACTTTAATCAAATACTTCTCCATGGTACTTATTTTTACTAAATTCAGTCTAATTTCATAGAATGTTAGAGCAAAACAAACACTACATGATTTGTTATAATTGTTTTTGTTTTACAGAAATGTAGGCTTGAAGAAAAAGGAGAAAGATTAGGGTTATAATGTAATCAAGTGTATGTGAAGATTTATATACATATGACATAACGCTGTAGATAGAGGGTGTAGCCTCAATTTAATTGTGCCACATGTTGTTTTTCAATATAAACAAGTTCAAGTGTTTGTAACATTAAAATCTCAATTTTTTTTTAATAGTTTTAGCTGGCCGATGCCATGAATCTTAGTTTCTAACTAGTGGGAATTATGGGCTATTAGATTATTACTTCATTTCAACTCGTGAACAAAGTATTAGCATGTAAGTTTGTGACATTTTAGTAGTTACTTTTTATTTGTAATAGCTTTCATATGAATGGTTGTATAAAAGAAATGAGGTTGGGGTTTTAAGATAAATAACATCTTTTTTAAACATGTTGTCTTATTAAATGCAAAGCTCGTATGGATGGTATGATGTTGTCAGGTTCCATATGATACCTAAAACTGTTCTTAATATTTATAAAGATTGTTTTTAATATTAAAAAAAGAAAGAATACATGTTACAAGATATTTCTAATTACATAACTCTTCAATTATATATTTTTATTATTTTATATTAAAGTAACGAAGCATAAGTTCTAAGATGTTTTATTTTCAAGATATTTCTGATAGCATGACTCTCAAATGTATAACAAATTGCATGTCAAGTAATCAACGTAAATAATACTATTCAATCATATTCATAAAAGTAATAAGTTATATTGCAAATATATACTAAAAATTGCAAAAAAGGAGAGCTGTGAAAAAAGAAAAAAAAAAAAGAATAAATGTGACTTTTTGATTGTTATATAAAAAATAATTCCCAATGAAGCGCGTTGGTTTTGTCATTAATGGTGTTAAGTTCTAAGTTGAATGCTACTTTAGCCTTCTTTTCTTGAAATTTATTACTAAAATACCATGATAAGACACTTTGGTTGACAACTTAAAAATGAATCCCTTGACTTGACTTTTTCATATTGGATTCCTTTGACTGCATTCCTTTGGTGTTTTAAAAAGACATAAAAGTTGAGCATGGTCTCATTGGCTTAAAAAACAATTGGCTAGAAATCCAAAATATATTTAATTAGCAGTTTATTTGGAAATTTAAAGACAAGTATTTTCACAAATAATACAATCAAGAACATGGCATTAAAATCATGGGTGTAAGAATAGATAGGAAATGTTGAAAGGGAAAAAACATATACATCTTTTCTACTTTTTTTTTTTTTTTTTAGTTTTAGTTTTTATTACAACAATCCCACTGCACAACTCAAATGTAATCTGTTCTCCAACCCTCTCAAGTGATGACCCAATAGCATACACCTGGTACACCATTAATTATTCATTATTTACTTACATAAACTTATATGTATCAAACATATTATAGTTTATAATTATATATTAAACGGGTCAAATCAAAACAAATGATAGAAACTAACCAGAAAAGCATCTTTGCTAGGTAATCTCGTGAAGTCCCTATGGTATCATCATTATCATTTGGGTAATTTCCTACATCTGTTTTTGTTTTTGTTTTTGTTTCTGATTCTTCCTTGAAGAATCTTCTAGAAGTACACTGAACAAGTTCTCGTATAACTTCCTCTACCTCTGAAGATGATGGTCTTGATAATTCATTCACCTGTTTCAACATGCTTTTCATTCACCACTTTAATGTTGTTAATCATGAATTTAGGGCAACTAATTACCATACCATATCAGGGTCTAGAGATCGTAAGTAGTTCAAAAGATCATTGTCACATTCTCTTGAATTTTCAATTTGCATATTTTCTTGCTTTCTAGTATGCAGTTCCTGGATTTAAACACTAATTAACAATCAACAAAAACTAAAACATGTGATTATCTCTTGTACATATAAGTTGTGTAATATTTCCAAATTTCCGGCTACTAATTTATTGTAGTGCTAACAACCAGCTATTGGCATGCTCTCATTGCAAGAAAAAGTTGAGAAATTTAAAACGTATGAACAGCTAATTTAACAGCAGTATGGGATAACAAAAATACAAATACGAAATTAATTGATAAAAGACAAATGAAATCGCAGATGAGTCACCTTCTTGGCTAGATAGTTCAGATTCCAATTGCTGGATGTAATTCAATGCTTCTGGAGCCAAATCACCCAAACAACTTTGGAGATTTAATCTCTCTGATTCTTCAGTACAACACTCCATCACCACACTATCACACAAACATTCACTTTTATCAACCTTCTCCTCTGAAGCTTCATTATTCTCACCAGAATTCAGCTTTCTCGAGTCATCTGAAGGAGAAATCTCCTCATCAGCATAATCCTATACTCAGCATTCCACAAAGTATACCTAAACAACAAACCGATCAAGCACGTAAATCAATCCAGTAGATCAATCAAATGCATCAATTAGCATACAGATCTACATCTAATTACAAACTAGTAAAATTACCCTGTGATTAACGAAGACGACAATAACCGATCAAGAGGACGTTTGGAAACTCTAATCATAACTGAGAACTGATCCGAAGGAAGCAAACCTAGCATCGTCGAAATCGTCTGTTTCATTGAATCCTTTGCGGAATCAGAAACGCCTTTCGAAATCACGGAAGTATCCAACGGCTCGATCTTCTTCAACATATTTGCGATGACGGAGAATTCACGGTCAAATGAAACGGGCCTTCGAGTGGATACAAACTCATCGGAGACTCCGCCGCCATCTACGCCGGAGATAAGACAGCTGACGATAGCAACTTGGCCTTGACGTTTCTTATAGGCGACGGTGGCGGAAATGGACGGCGGCAATGGACGTATGAGGAAGTGGTGGGAGTACGGCGGTGGTTGGTGGTGGTGTAAGAGTGGGAGGTCGGCAAATCGAGAGAGCAAAAAAGCTCGAGAGGAAGCTGCCGCCATAAATGTCTCAGGCGAAGCTATCTCCTCCTCTATCGTCCACAACTAATCCCTTTGCTTCTTTTTGTTTGCTTGCGAATGGCAAAGCTTAACTCTATCCCCTTGATATTAAATCTATTTACAGATTTGCCATTGGTGTTTCATTAGCAAAGTAAACACAGAAATCATTAAATAACAAAACGTGATGAATAACTTTAGAGCACTATGTATGGATATCTTTACTATATTATAAAGCATTTACCCATACCATAATTAGTAAGGTTGAAAATTCAGCCAACACACTTGCTATTTTTTGAATGATTCGGGTTTTAAAAAATTTACCTCTGGCGAGATTCGAACGCGTGACCACTGAGTTGATTACATATACCTCAACCAACCGAGCTAGCTATCTAGACATTCTTTTTCTCAAGCTTTAATCATTATCAATAAAGTTTGCCCGTGGGCTAAAACCCACCGCCTCAAGGGCCAATGTAAAGCCACCGTCTTATGAGCCAATGCATGCACATTCCTGGTACATGTTATCAAGTTTTTTCTTGGGCAGTGATCTCCCCTTCAGAAAAGTACTACTATCGATCATTTTGTAAAAGCTTCAACGAACTCAAATAAGCTTTCAATTTATTCGTTTTACAATAGCATCAGGTTTGAGCATCATTTATTTCTACAGGTTCTAATTAACATCATTATCAATTCTTCTACATCCTATAACAATGGCGGAATAGCTTTGCTTATGTATCTATTGAAGAAAAATCCAAGCGTCAATGATCAAACCACACATTCCACGGGATTATACTCCACCACACTTGCTGCTTCCTCCGTCGCTGTGTATGTTGTCGCCGGCACCCCCTTTGCATCTAGGGCTTTTCTCGGGTATATTCTTCTGTCATATCGTAATATTCTATCGATGATGATTTATAAGAACGAAACGAATTAGGTTTTGTAGTGTTTTATCGAAGACAAAAAATATTACAGCGGCTGTCGTGGTTCTCAACTATGGTTCTTTTTATTTTTTCAGTTGATTCATCTTAATTGTTTGTCGTTATATTTGTCACTCTTATTTGTTTGTTTAATTGATTTTAAACTTGAAGAAATTCATTATCTGCTTAATGGTGTTTTCCCCCAAAATTTACACCAGGAAGTTTTTTTAACATAGTTCATGTGATTATAATTCGCATTAATGTTTTCAAGGTTGTAGAAATTGACATTTTGTATCGCTAATTATAGGACTGAGCTCTACCGATTCAGTGGAGTGAAGATTTATCCAGTAAGGGGTATGAGGTTCATTATATCCGACTCACAGGTATATGATTAGATTATGGTGATGTTCTTTGCTGCATTTTTTCAATTTAATTAATATATTTGTATTGTGTGTTGTCAATTTAGGAGTTCTTATTTGCAAATTCTAATGCAACATGTATTTCCATAATAATCTGAAGCCCCAAAGCTCACATGGACCGCAATGTACCGAAAGCAACACAAAAAGATCAGTAAATTTCATTAATTCACATGTTTCTTGTAACATGTTGTCTTTTTGTTAAATTTAACATTAATAATGTTACTAATTGTTCTCTTGCTTATTGACATTTTACAGGACATTGTGGGGGCCTCATTGGAAGTTATCCATAAGAAAAGAATTGAGAAACCTGAAGTTCATGATGCTGCTTGAGAAATAGTTCTTCGGTGCAATCAGAGTCACATATATCGCTACAAGTGCCACGATCCGCGATCCAGATCACGTGTACCGAATCATGGTACAAACACGTTCCGAACGACACAGGGTTCATGTTCCAGATTGAAGTCGAGTCGCGTACCAAATCGCAAGGAAAAAGATAAAGGAGAAGATGGTTACCATTAACAAATCTCAAGGGATTTCTATTAGGAGACGAGCTGCTTGACATGAAGAAACGAGCAGGAAGGAGGTCGTTGTGCAGCGCAGCTAGGTTCTTTTTTGCAGGAAGGAGGCGGCTTGCTGTGACGCTAAATGTTTTTATGGTAAGGGGATAACTGGATTTTTACGTTTTAGGAATAAAGATGAACAATTAAAAGATGAAGAAAGCAAACTGTTTGTTGTTCCAAGGACACATGTACATAATGACATGCTTTTAGCTCAGAAAGGTGAGTGAAACTATTTGAAAGGGGAAATTTGGATAGATAATAATCTTATTCGAGATAGATTTGATGAAATCTGGCCTTCAATGATAGGTATTCGTGTTAAATTCTTGCAGGGCCGTGATCACATATATGTTGGAAGATACAGAATTACCGATTCTGATTCTTTTAAAACAACAACAGATGCAGTGGTAGAATCTGTCTAATGATCGAAGCAAAAATGTCACCATGACCATCTTTATGCAGCATTCGCCCACATGGAGAAAATAGGTGTTGGCATGATAATGTCAGTGTTGCATCTAGAAATTTTCTTGCAACCAAGGTAAATTTTTTAATTTTTATTTTTAATTTCTTGCCAAAAATCATGTAGTTGTAACAATGTTTGCGACTTGAATTATAATTTTTGATAGAATGAGGAGTTGTGGAAAGGATTGATTTTGGAGCAAAAGGCGAAGTGATGAAAGTTGATGTTCATCAAATTCGTGTGAGGCTGGATAATGATTCAATTGTCAACTTAAGCAATCTTGGGTATTCAAGCTCTGGCGATGTACTGAATTGCATGTATGCTATATAGTCTATGGATTTACTTATAGGTACAGTTTGCCATGATATAATAATACAACATAATTATTTGCAATTTATTGTCATTAATAATGCATCACATATGAAGTTGCATCTACTTGTTTGTTAGCTCTAGGAGCACAAAAAACTCATCTGCTTAATCAAGATTTTAATATTCGACTCCTCGAGGCGAACCGAGGCGTAAGATTCCGGGTGGAAAAACAAAAAATATCTAAAATTAAAATATTATCACTAAGCACCACCGTAGTCCACCATCACTATTGTTATCGGGTACCCGCCGCCGCATTGCGCGGGTAACTGCTAGTAAATTAGTAACGTATGTATAAATGATTTGTATTTTTATCTATAATTGACTTTTTAAAAAGAATTATTCATTTATACTAATTTGAATACACTTAGTGATAATTCTTAGGGCTGTCATTATCAAAACCTATACATTATAAAAGTTATAATCATTTTCAATTTACCTCATATTTTTTAAAAATAACATTTTAAAATGCGTTAAATCGATGGCGCTGGGACTTTTAGTACAATGCCCATTATGATTTCGCGAGGTTTGGTACTAGATGTGGGCATTTGGGCTGAAAAAAATGAACCGAACTGAAAACATGTATCGCTTCGATTTCGGTTCTATTGGTTTCGATACATTTCAGCTCGGTCCCCGGATATAATGAGCATTTGGGCTAAAAAACTGAACCGAAACCGAACTGAACAAACCGAAAACATGTAATTGATTTGGTTTCGATTTTGAAAATTCATCGTTTTCAATTTCGGTTTTATCCTATCAATTTTTCGATCAGGCTCATCCCTGTTTGGGGTTGTCGATACCTTCTTTGGCGAGCTTTTAACTCATCATAGCATGAGGTCTTATGACAATCTTATGTTTTTATTTTGAAAATGACAATCTCGTATTTTTATTCCAAAAATATAATAGCTTTAGAAAATATGTTGTCTTTAATAAGACAACTGGTATGTGTAACATACCACTAGAATTGAACATAGAATAAGAGGGTCTGACCAATGAGAATCACAAAGAGATCAACGACTATCCATTTGTTTGAAGCAACAACGACCCTTAGCTAATAATATATACTTATGGTAAGGCCAATGACCTAGTGATAAGATATTTGCTCTCCAATCTAATGATTGAAGGTTCGAGTCTCGTAGTGTACATATGTGGTTATTTATGATTATATTAGATTTGCCGTTCAAAAAAAAAAAAAAACGACTCTTAGCTAATAATATATACTTATGTACTTGATTAAAAAGATAGCATAAAGCTATTTTAAAGTACATAACCTAATGTTTCACTAATTTAATATCCTCACAACTTACTTATACTATAACAAGAAAGTATATGAGTCCACTTTATTTAAAACTCTCACAAAAGATGTAGGATGTCATATTGTTGTCTTAATTACGCCATGTTCACCAGATTTGAATGTGAAAAAACAAACATACATAAAAAAGATGGAAAATAACACATGACTGGGTTATATGATATGATGGAAAGACTAAAATAAAAACAACAATTATACTTTCTTATCTTGTAATCACACGAATATCCTCTTATTTACCCTTAGCAAGTTTCCATGTTAAGATTTGTCCAAAAGATGTCATGAGAATTCAAATGGTCTTTTTAGGAGTGAGCATTTAGACCGAAAAACCGACCGAAATGTACTCGGTTCGGTTTTGATTTTAAAAATTCGTCATTTTCGATTTCGGTTCTATCAGTTTTGGTTCGGTTCATTTTGGTTTTTGGACCATGCTCACCCTTTAGAAACTAAAAAATAGAAGTAGAGGACAATGTTTGGTTAAATTTCTGGAACACCTCAATTTTTAAAACACTTTTTAAATCATATTTTTAAATAAAAATATTAGAAAACCAATATTCCCAAAATACGGTTTAACAAAAACCATCAAAAGTTTATCACTGTATTAAAACCAGTGTTACAATAACAATATCATAACCATAGGATAAACGAGAACTACCTACGAGCTCCCGAACTAAGCAACACTAGGCCACTTCTATCGCGACTTCTAATCCTGAACCTGAGTACATAGCCAAAAACAAAGTAGTACGTGAGACAAAATAGTCTCGTGAGATACATGGGTTTTCGACCCATTCTCAAAAGATTTATAAAATAATATTTATATCAACATAAATACTTATCCTCATCATTTCTATTAATTCATAACTCATCTTTTGTTCATTTACTCGCATAAACTAATAAACTTACCATAAGCTTATTCATCATCTAATCACATACTTGTAAGCTATCTCCAAGCTTACACTTTCTTTATCACATACGCAACGGACCTCTCCGAAGCTAACTCTCCCGATATGGGACGTCATAGGTAAACTATCAAGGTAATTGGGAGCCCCCATCTTACCGAGATTCATAAGCTCTCACCGTTCCCGGGTCGTCATGCTCACCCAACACTGGGTGTCGTAAACTGTGACATTCTACTCTTTGCGCAGGGAGGTACCACCCCAAGTAGACGTCTCATGCTCCCCCATTTCTAGGCGGTCTTATTCCGGATATCTCATTAACACTTATGAGCCTCAACTCCGTTCATCAAATATGAGCATTAGCTCCTTTCATCAAATTCATCACTTATTAGAATACACATATTCTAATTTTATCATATTATTCTCATTACTTATTCAATCTCAATATTGATTTTACCAAGTCCTTTACTAAATAAAATATATTTATCATTTATCAAAATCATATTATTTTGATTCCTCTTTGACTAGGATACATGTCTATTACTAGTCACTTTATACTTATTCTCTTAGTAATTCGACAACTACTTTTATTAGTATAATATACTAATCGATACTTATTACTTAAAAATCATTGTCTCAAGCTTTATTAATACATATTATTAATAAAGCAATTATCAAGCTCTTTTAAATCATTATATTTACTCATACATCTTTTTTGTAAAAACTCATTAATTACTTTTCATTACCATAATCTCTTTCAAAATCATTAATCATTTAGACATACTCACATAGTCTATTACTAGCACTTTCTTATCATATCAATCTTATCTTTATTAAAACCGTTTATTAATAAAGACGCCTAAACATCATAGTTTTCAAAATCATTTGATATGTACTCAGTAAAAGTCTCATGTACTCACCCTAGCCAAACTAACTCCAAATCGTGTCTAACAACACGAATCCTTGCTTTCCAACTTGTGAGATGTCACCAATCTTTAGGTCTTCTTGACCTACCATCAATATCATCACAATAACTAGTTATTACCCATAACTAATCACCAATCAATCCATATCTACATTCCTAACCACCAAGTTCATCCAACTTGGTGGAATCTCAAACCCTAGTTCAAGATTTCCATCAATAAACCCAAATCCAAGTTGTACACATCGATTACAAGCTTACATTGAGTGTTCTACACCCATGTTTAGTCATCTTCCCTAAGGATGACATGGTTGGTTCCCCAAACCACCATTTTTACCCATATAAAGCTCACAATCAAGGTAGATAAGCAAGATACTCAAGAATACTTACCCTTGATGTTTCAATCCTTCAAGATGATGAAGATCTGAGCTCTTGAGCTCCAAAATCGCCCAAGAATGCTCCCAAATCGGCTGCACTATGTATAGGGTTGAAGGTGAAATGAAACCCTAACCTACACACAAGTTTATATACTCCAGACGCTCCTCGCGCCCCGCTCGCGCCCACCTCGCGCCACGAGGTGACGCGACTTTGCCTGCTGATTGCCGCTCGGAGACCCACTTCGCGCCCCGCTCGCGCCTGGCTCGTGCCGTGAGCTCGACGCGAGTTCAACACGAGCTCGGCGCGAGCTCTTCGCGTCTCGCCTCTGAAGTTTCTGTTTGGACTCGCGCCTTCCTCGCGCCGCGAGGGCTGTGTGGGTCAGTTTCTTGCCTTTTAAACTTGTTTTCATCCAAGTCTTGCCATACTTGGTTACACCAAGTCCCAAACATCCAAACACTCGATAAAACACAATGGAGACTCGATTAAATATTTTAGCACCTTTATTCCTCAATATTTCCATTTAATTCATTAACCGAAAATTCCGGTCGTTACAATTTCTATTCTAATATATCCTCCAAAAACTTGAAAAGAAAGAAGCCTAATTTGGAGCATTATGCACATAGCATATGTATGGTGATTTTCACACTACAAAACTACTCCATGCAACACATTATGCACATAGTGTCCAAAAAGGCCATTTAAAGCTGTCATAAACCAAACATAGTTTAACGTATCATTTGGATTCAGAGTTTGGTACAAAAAGTATAAGGAAAATGGTTTCAAAGGGCAGCTGGATTCTGATTCCAATAATAGACTGTTCAAACTTTACTTGAATTATTTTAGACAAAAAGTGAGATATTTCTATTATAGTTAACACAAATCAACTTTGTGTCCAGAAAATATACATTCAAGTGATTCAACAAAGACTATTTCTATGATTCTATCCAATTGATGGTACATATAATCACTAATTGTCCTCACACCATCAATTCACTGTATCTATAACCAAAACAATTAATTAACCTCTTTTTTTGCTCAAAATTAAACTAAGTTTGTATTACAAGTTGAGTTGTTTGAAACCACAACACTGCCCCCTCATCATTCAGTTTCAAAAGTCAGCATCTGGGTCAACAATAAAAGCATTTATCTCACGAACCCAAGAAGAAAGTTGCCATCTTTGCATTCCAAGATTTCTCAATCATACAACTTGAATCTGTTTCAAGATTCTTAAAAAAGATGAATACTTTTCGGTTTAACTACCAACAAATTCCACCTGTAATGTCAAATCTTTAATACCCGCATCATGTAATATATCTGAAACTTTTTCCTTCATCAAAACTTGATCGGTTTCTGCAGAAATATATAAATGAAGAGTACCCACAACATCGTTGTTTGCAAGACTCCATATGTGAAAATTTTGAATACCACAGATACCTTTTATCTTCATAATACTATTCACTGCTGTTTTTAGCTCGTTTTCATGACCTCTAGGAACTCGTTGCAGTAAAATTTCTGCAGAATTCCTTAATAACGGTATTACAGAAGATACAATTAATATAGATATAAATATAGAACAAGCGGGGTCCGCAATTAGCCACCCTTTGTACTGAATTAACAGAGTTGAAATAACGACGCCTACACTTCCCAAAGTGTCGGCTAAAACATGCAAGAATATTCCTTCCATGTTGTGATCAATATGGTCATGATGATGGTGTTCATGGTGATCATGATCATGGTGGTCATGGTCATGATCATGATCATGGTGATCATGATGATGATCATGGTGGTGGTGGTGATGATGACGATCATGGTGGTCATGATCATTATGTTTGATATCAGGTTTATGATCATGTGAATGTGAACATGATGAACCACCACCATGTGCATGATGATGTTCATCATGAAAAAAGATTAATCCAACAACATTAACTGCAAGTCCACCAATTGAAACCGTTAACAAACTAGAAGTTGAGATTTCTTGCGGTTCAAGTATTCTTTCTAAGGATTCAAGAACGATTAATGCACCAACAAACACGAGAAAAACAGCATTAACATAACCCGATAAAACCTCAAATCTACCACGACCATAGTTATACTGACTGTTTGCTGGCAATCTTGCAATATAAGAAGCATAAAGACCAATTGCAAGTGCAGCACAATCAAACAACATGTGACATGCATCAGAAATTAATCCAAGACTATTGTTCATAAATCCAGCAACAAATTCAATAAACATATAACCAGTATTAATCATGAGAAAAAGTGCGATTTTTCTTGATTTTCTTTCACTCAATATGTGTCGAACAGACTTCATAGCCGAAATTAAAAACGTTTCAGGCAATTCTAGCCCTAATTCCACAGAATTTAAACGAACAGGATCTAATTCCAACACACCAATTCCAAGTAACATACCACATATCAGCAACCCCCAAAGTGAAAGCTCGGGGTAATAAAGCAATTCGAGTATAATTGTGCATATGAATGTGACAAAAAACTCTTTTCTGAAATCTTTGAAGCTTATTAGCTTCCCATCAGTGTAATTTTCACTCAAAAGCACCCCGAAAATTACTGTATTTGCTAATGGCCAGATAAGGGTGCTTATTGAAACAGTGTCACCTTCTGCTTCAAAAACCAGCATACTAATGGCAGCGGGAACACAAAGCACAACTGTCGTGTAGAACAATGAAATTAATCGAACCTCTTTTCGACCTAATTCCCTAATTGTTCCCCAATTCATAGAACCTTGTTCATAACCACTCAAAAACCCTGAAACAAACGGAAGCAACATTGGCCAAATCCTAACGCATTTTTCTTTGTTGGCAATTAGAAAAGAGGCAAACCCTAATTTACGTAGGTTGACAAACGATAAAGGGAAACATTCAATTCGATCCCAGCTTATAGATAACAATAATAATCCAATAAACAGCGCAAAAAATCCACGAACCTTGTTTGAATAATTCCGATCTAGATGGATGGAATTACGATTTTTTCCGGTGATGAAATGAGAAACGACGTAACCTGAAGTCTCTGCAAGGATCATGGCGGCTGTGCCGCAGTAACGGAGGGCTTGAAAACGGATTAAAAATACAATTGCGAGAAGAATCGATCTGGCGAAGAGGACTCGCTGCTGGAATTTGGTTATTGAATGATGAAAGGCGAAAATTGATTTAGGTTTAGGGTTTTTTTTGAAGAGGGAGAAAGATAGAGTGAGGATGAATGAAAGGAGAGATACGAGAAATGAGAACGGAAAAATTGAGAATGAAGATGGAGATGATTGGAGAAATGGAAGGAGAGAGTAAAGAGATCGGAGGGAGAA
Source organism: Calendula officinalis (assembly GCA_963853835.1). Taxonomy (NCBI): domain Eukaryota; kingdom Viridiplantae; phylum Streptophyta; class Magnoliopsida; order Asterales; family Asteraceae; genus Calendula; species Calendula officinalis. The sequence goes on along the minus strand of OY970821.1, from coordinate 6,725,730 downwards.
TAGTAGGAGGAAGAGGGAGGTCGGAGATAATATTCTGGTTTTTGCGGCGGATAACGACGGCAGACGACGGAGTCGGTTTTTGGAGGGGGTTGGTGTTGGGGTGAACGGCGGGTAATGACGGGAGGGGGTGGTTGGGGTTGCGGTGCGTGGTGGGAGAGAGAGGCGGTTGGGACGGTGTTGGTGGTGGTGGTGGTCGGAGGCCATGGATGAGCGAGGAAATGAAAAAACTTGAAATCTACGACGTTGTGATCTCGGAATGGTGAGTTGACTGACTTTACTGCCTTTGGTTGACCAAGTCTACTAGTAATAAACTACAAAAATAGTCCTTTGATTATATGGCAAATTGCAATTTTATCGTCTTATTTTGAACTGATAACTACATGCATTCAACTTTTTACACTTTTAGCGCCGTCAATTTAATACCTTCGATTTTTAAAAAGTCCGTTTAAGATTTGTCAATCTCATTTGATTTTGCAACTCAAATAGGATCTCTTGTGTAAACATAAATTCATTATGCTTTACAGAAATATGAACATCTTTGTAACTTCTTTATAAACTTACCATTGGATATAATTTGAATTCGGGTCTAGTTAATTTATTTATGATCTATATATTAGTGTTTAAAATTGGGTATTCCATATTGGATTTTGCTAAATTGTGTCCTTCGACATACAATAATGAACATTCAATTAATCAAAATTTCCTTAATCAGTGTAAAGTGATACTGATGAGCCATTAATACTTTTATATTAAACCGATTTTACCATTATCATTATCGAAAAAGGAATATATTTTGATGAATTAAATACAGAAATATAAAAGACATTTAGTATTTTCTAATATTTGCCCGTAGGACATATACTTAAAAAGACCTTGTAAATTTTGAATATCTAAGTGTCAAATATTGTATTGTCAATTGTAGTATCCAAACATGCAATTTAAAAGACAACTAGACAAGCAATAGCAATAAATCAATATCGCCTGAAATTATTTATCTTTTCGGACCATTAGACTATCAGGGTTGTCTTATATCCAAAATCTGTCCATTATTCACTTTGATAGTTTGATATGTGAGTTTTGGTTTCATCGTGCAAGGATAAATGAAGATAAGATCTGGCAAAAGAAAATGATAAGTGGATTAAAAACCATATGGTTATAGCCTAGTGGTAAGTGCTCTTAAATGACTTCCTATAAGTTACGAGTTTGATCCCTTCCTGAGTAAACATTACCAGATGGTTAGAGAGATGTTCCAAAATAATCATGACAACAGTTAAATCACATACGTCACGAGCAAAACTATATCACATCAGTGAAGCCCATTATAACATCAATATCCATAAAATTGAAGATAACTAGATAAGTGGATTAAAATAGGCAAAGCAAATGGAGGCATGGCTTCTAAAAAGAAGCAAAAGTTCATATAACACAGGATTTTTCATTTTTGTATTCCACTTTCTAAACATGGTAATTGGAAGACACAACATGTTTGACAACAAGTTTGTCATCTATCCATCTACACTAGTTTACTTTGTTATGAGAACAACTTTTTTTTTTTTTGCATGGCTGGCAAAAGTATAATTGTGAGCTATGCACTAAAGTTCTTAGTCAAAGTTGTAAGTTTGAGGTTATAAGACCCCAGCAAGATGTAAAATAGTTGTGATTATAGTTAAAAGGTATAAAATGATTTCAAAGCAAATTAGAATTGGACTATGGTTAAAAGCCTATATATATTCCACTGCGTGGTAAAAACGATTTCAACTCAAAGCTTCCAACAACTAATGGAAGACAACAATTCGATCAATCAACTCAAAGATCATGCCGATATCACCCAAATTCAGAATCAAAATCGACCCATCAGCTACTCAAGAAGAAAGACAGAACACCTGCAATCTCAGGTAATCATAGATTCAACCAAAGTAAACCCTAATTCTCAATCATCAGTTCTAGGGTTTGTTCTCTACCCAGATCCACAAATGTTGTTTTTAAAATAATTAGTTTTGCAATTCAAAAAGAGATAGCGGCGCAACTTGTTGCACGTTTGTCTTCTTTTTCCATGTAATAAATGATATTTTAGTTAAATATAATGATGGTTTTATTTTAATTTTCACAAATGATGCACTTTTTTTTTGTTTTTCAAAAATAGTATTTTTGGACTCCTAGAGTCTGGAATTAGCTTTAAATTGGACTCAAGGAGTCTAAAATTGCAATGTACTTCGTACCGGTGGCAATTTTCGCTTACGTTTTTATTTGCCACAATACATATTTTATTAGATTCCAATGCAAAAGGCCGGAGATGTATCAAATGAAGTATAATGGTTTATAAATATTAATCCACCAATTCTTCAAAAATCTTGAATTATTGCCATTTCAATTCCAACCTGTTTTAAAAGTTGCCCATTTAAATCAATCCCTTTATCCTTCAATCGATCATGCAATATTTTATAATTCTAGCCCATGGTTTAGGGTCTTCTTTCCGGTTGACCCTCTTTTCAAACCCACCATCTATACCATAGATTTGCTTAATTACACACCCATAACATTTTGTATATGCTAAGTATACAAATAAAAATATTTAAATATTAAGTATTTGTTGGAAAAGTTTGTGATACAATGATTTTTCACCAATTTTGAACCTATATAATGTTATATATATTTGTTATATATAGTTATTGGTTGGTAGCTTTGCGTTCTCCTTTGTGAGAGCTACGCCACGGTATATAGCATGTCCAAAGTAGAGTTGTGGTGAACGAGATATCGACTCTCAAAGTAGGGTGTTTAAAACAAGAAATCTTGAAGTGAGGATGTTGGTATGCTATCCCACATTGGAAAATTATCAAACATTCGTTGGTTTATAAGGTTGGAAGTATGATGGAATATTAAATCCTTATATATGGGTTTTACTTGCACGCCTACGCGCCCGAAATGACTTGAACTCATGTGCTGGGCGACCTGCGGACACGAATGCAGCTCTGAATCTCGGCCTCGTGCGGGTCCATTTTTTGCATATCGTCGACACTGCAGTATTCTCGTACTGACCTCCTCAGTACTGATCAATTTCGTACTGAACTAGTCAATACCAACCTCCTCGATACTGAGTGTTCGACGTGTACTGTGCAGCAGTACTAAGCTGTTACGAAAACTCTGCAGTAAATGCAATTTGCTGTTTTGATTTCTTGTTTAATAGTATTGAATGCCAAGTATTGCTTAATAGTAAATGCATTTAATATTTTGATTAAACAATACTTGGCATTCTACGCTATAAATAGAGACATTGAGTCTCATTTGTAGATACACCTCAACACCTTCACTCACCTACTTACAAGATCACTGCTTTCTCTCTTCGAGAAAACACTCTCAATCTTGGTAAATATTCTGGCTTGGATTATATTCGGTAGTGTAAAACTACTCGGTTGTTTTACACTGGGAAATAGACAACGAATCTATTTTAAGGAGATCATGAATTTCACGAGACTCAACCAAAAACCTTGTCCTTGTTTGTTCTATTTATTTTGTTTCAATCTTTTATAAACGTATTCGTCAATTTCCCCATTTGTAATTGTACTTTATTAATGAAAATTGGTATTAGCTCCTACAGAGAAGTATATAAACTTACACTGAAAAATTTGTAACCCAAATAATGAGCATTCATGGATATAAATAGCTTGTATAACAAACATGAAATAGAATAATTATCAATTTGTTTTGCACGAATTAGTTATTATAAAGAATGATCTGTTTCCAAATTTAAAACGTATTCGTGTAAATGAAACGGGACAATTCATATATATGAGACTTCACTAACAAAGCCAAAAATAATGCTTAATAAAAGGACATGCTTTTGTGCTGGTTAAGAATCCCAAAACGGCACCTTCTTGTTTCCCCACAGAACCATATATATAGTGCACGACATAGTTTCAATTCTATCACTTGTGGCCAACCTGTTTCGACCATTGTAGACAAAAGAAGAAAATGGATTCCTTTTCTATTAGAAATGGGAAATATGTTGTTAATTTGGTGTGTTTCGTGTTAATGATGTTCGGAGGGTCTGTTCATGGCTGTGCATTGTCGTCTCAGGCTAGACCAAATCCTATCAATGCCGCAACATTTGCTCGATGGCTGGTTTCCAGGAGTTCCTGGGGCGTTTTGAGGTAAACTTCCTACTTATATCATCTTATCGTAGTTCGAATTTGTGTTATGATTACCGTAACCCTAAACCAGACCCGAGACCGACACGAAAATAAACAGGTTAGGGTTGAGAGTTAAGACATACAAGTTTCATGTCAGTTTTGAGTCGACTCAACTTACCCGTTTATTAAAAAGTTGACTTGTTTAACTCACTTAATCAAACGCGTTATATGAGTGAGTTTCAGGCTTAAAGTAAACATATTAAGGTTGAGATATCTGACTCATTAATATAAACAAGTCAGGTTCGGGTTGAATGTTTCCGAAGCGTCGACCTGCGAACACGAACCCGACTTGAATTGTCACCCATGGTTATGAAATATACATGTGCATACCTTGTGTTGCACATAGATCCTCCGTTGTATGTAACTATGGTTTGAATATATCTAATATTATGAACCTTTTTTTGCAGTACCATTGCAGATGATGAATTGGGTGGAGCTCCTTTCGGGTGTGTTGTTTCTATTTTTCCAAGTCTAGATAAGTGCGATATTAAGGTTTCAGTAGGAAAATTGCTCACGTGTTTTATGTTATTTAATGATGTAGGAATGTGGTTTCATTTGTTGATGAAGGCAAGGGAATTCCATATTTCTACTTGACGCCTTTTGATCCAACCACACGTTATGCATTTGAAGATCATAGAATTTCGTTAACAATAAGCGAATACGCACTTGGAACTTGTGGCAAGATTGACCCTGAAAACCCAAGGTGTGCTAAAATCACACTCACAGGAAAGGTATATATGTTACTAGACGAAGTGGCAAAATGAGCGAATTAATTAGGTGACAATCGGATTGGATCTAGTCAAATTGACCCCAAATAATACTTTCTCTTGTTTTAGCTGTCTTTTAATATATAATAAGTGCATTAAATATGATTAAAACAAACTAACTATACTATTTTAATGATAACCGAAATTTCTTAATGAAATGAGTGCAAGCGGCCTAATAAGATATCAATTTTTTTTTAAAGTTCCTATGAATTTGATAACTATATTTCTTCATTTTGTTTTAGTTGACGGAAGTAGACGGAAATTCCAAGGAGGCTGCATCGGCTAGAAATGCATTATTTGCCAAACATGCCGAGATGCAAAGTAATACATAATATATCTCTAAACTTCGATATATATTCTTTTTTCTTTTGAACATTAAACGACACCATTTTGAACACTTGGATGCAGTCTGGCCTAAGGATCACAATTTCGAGGTCTATAAGATGTATATTGATGAGATATTTCTTATCAACATGTATGGCGGTCCTAGACATCTAACTGTTAATCAATACCTCCATCCAGGAATGTAAGTCGGGATTTCAGAACGATGGAGGTTATATAAAGTTTAACTAAATGTAACACGAGTGTTATAAATTAAATATGATATCATAATAGAATAATCAGTCTATGTTCCTTGGTTATAAATAAAATTATGTTTTTTTAACGACTATCATCCTCTAAATCTGTCATAACAAAACTTGAACTCATAACTTTGTGGGATACTTAAACACAAATATCATTGGACTATAGTCATTTGGTATAAAAAAACATTTATGTGCACGTACTTATTTATGCCATCTAGAGAAATGAAGTAATCGTTATCGTGTAAATAAACCAATCCTAACGTATGTACGTACAAAGAGCGTGTAATATGACAATTCTAATTCTTGAATATTTGTTTGCCACGGATAATTGTTCCAAAAAGGTAATTCGTAACGTTGAAAATGTGAACTTGTTAGTTTGCGTGTAAAATTTATTAAGTTTAATATAAGAATAGCGTGAGACTAGACTAATACACAACTGCTCAAATGTACTCGATCAATACAACAACGATATCCAATCTCTACAAATTAGAGGTATGAGGGAGGTAAGATGTAGACAATCATATATCTTCTCGAAAGTAGAGATACCGCTTCTAGGGAGTCATTCATCAAAATGAGAGAGAACATATGAGTATAGATGAGAATATGGGTGCATACCTAAAAACAAACACAAGTATATATGATCATTATTGTTAGAGAATTGATATTCATACCACAAAAATTATTTCCCATATCACACTGTACAAATTTTAAAACAGACTGTACAACTATACTAAAGCACAAATGTAGTATATGAATTAATTTGTGTGGTTGAAATATCACTCCCTTTATTATTATTGCATTTGTTGGCTTGTTGCCTTCTCTTTGTCTAATTGGTTGATTGTGGGAAAACTGCAACTTCATGTAATTCCCAAGCCCAAAATTGACCAAATTTATCAATTTGAATGAAAGGGTTAAGAATTGCTAGAACCACGCTCGTTGTGTCTTTTTTATATTGCAAAAAAGTGGGCGAACAGTAGTTGTGGATCATAAGGGTAAAATATAGCAAGGAAATTTGATGAAGTGTTTATGTGATAAAATAGGCCAATAGGGTGGTGTGTCTTAGCTAACTAATGCTATCATATATTCCGGTTAGATTGGTGTGAGCGATGTCAATGCTAGAACTATGAATTTTTCCAGATTTTTTCAAAAAAGAAAAAGATAAAAAGAAACTAATGCTATCATGCCCCTTAAATATAGCAGTATATATGTAAGATGAGTTCGTCTAATTTATGTCTTATGAGAATAAAATAAGAATCATTAAATGAACTTAAACTTATTATTTATATTAAATAAAAAGAGTTAAATATAGGGTCACTTATAAATTAAGGTTGCGTTTAGTATGCATGAATCAATATAGGAATGAAATGAGCCTTTCCAATGGAATGAAAAAATGATGTTTGTCTAGATCAATTGGCCACCAAAGGTTGCTTTGGGGAGTTTGTCTTTAAGAGGTCTTGGGTTCAAGACTTGTTGGAGACATTCTTTAGAAGATTAAAAGGTGGTGGGGTTTATTCCCCACAAAAGGAGATGTCGAGGAATGCATACTGCCCACTTAGATGTCACTGCATATGTCGAATCACTAACTTACTAACTTCTCATTCACAAAAAAAAAAAAAAAAAAGAAAAAGAAAGAAAAGTAACCCACGTGAGGCATGATTAACAAAGCCCGTAAATGCTTAATAAAAGCGCATGCTTTTTATCCCAGATGGATAAGCTAACTAGATAAGAAACCCCGTAACGACACCGTTTCATTTCCGCAAAACAGTATATAAAGGACACGACGTAGCTTTCAATTTCAATTCATCGTCCCCATTTGTGGTCAAACCAGTGAAGATAGAAGAAGAAAATGGATTTCTTTTTAATCAAAAATTATAAATATGTTGTTAATTTTGCGTCTTTTCTGTTGATCTTCTTCGGAGGGTCTGTTCATGGCCGTCAATTATTGTCTCAGGCTAGACCAAATCCTAACAGTGCAGCACCGTTTGCTCGATGGTTGGTTTCCGAGAGTTCATGGGGAGCTTTGAGGTAAAATTCCTATACAAATCATCTTACTGTAGTTCAATTTGTACATACTTATTGTGTTACTGATTGTGCTAAGTAAGCGATGATAATCTAGGTTTTTAGGTTTATTAACATGGTGATACAATTATTTTGTTATTCATTGATTATTTTCCTGTGTAACTGTAATTGCAATCGGATTTCGTCGTTTCGATCAGTTTATAGTTGAACAAAACAAGTGATCGATTTTTAGGTTTATAATAATGTTTCCAACGTTGCTGGTCAGGAAATCGAAATACTGATTGTTATGTCAATTGCTTATGTTTTATAATTCGAATCAGATTTGGTTTGCTTCATATTTTGAGCAAAATAAGCGATTAAAGTCACTGTGTTCTTGTTATTATTGAGTGTTTGAGGATCTAGATTTTTAGGTTTATGATATGAATTTGCTTAATTTCTTGTGTAGTTGGAAATTGGGATCAAATTTGTTTTATGAAATATATGTATCAACGGTTTAAATATACGGAGTAACTGATATTGTTATCAAAATTGTGCAGTACCATTGCAGATGACTTGGGTGGAGCTCCTTTCGGGTATTTATTAATTTGATTGAAGTGTTAATGTTTTTATGAGCGAAAAATGCTCACATGTTCCATGTGATATAACTATACAGGAATGTGGTTTCATTTAGTGATGGACTACCCAATAAAGGCAATGGAATTCCATATTTTTATCTGACTACTTTGGATCCAACTGCACGTTATGCATTAAAAGATCATAGATCTTCATTAACAATAAGTGAATACCCTCTTGGAACTTGTGGCAAGATTGACCCTGAAAACCCTACTTGTGCAAAAATCACACTCACCGGAAAGGTATGTTATCAGACAAACGGGCCATGTAACGGGTCAAAACATGTTCAGTTTGAAACGGGTTGGATTGACCCGTTTGACTCAGAGTTGCTGTTTTGCATAATTCTTATGAAACTAATAAACATATTTGTTCATTTTGTTTCAGTTGAACGAGCTAGATGCCAATTCCGATGAGGCTGCAACTGCTAAAAATGCGTTATTCGCCAAACACGCAGAGATGCAAAGTAATAAATAAATAAAATAAAATATTATTTTTATTTTATTTAACGTTTAATGTCACCATTTTTAACATTTGTGATGCAGATTGGCCCAAGAATCATAACTTTGAGGTCTTTAAACTGGATATTGAGGAGATATTCTTGATCAACTATTTTGGTGGTCCTAAACCTCTAACCGTTGATCAATACCTCCATTTGGGAATGGGAATGTAAGTTGGGTATAAAAAGTTTATTTAAAGTTTAATGAAATGTAATACGATAGTTGTAAAATATGATACTTAATAAAAATATCCTTCTCATTATATGTTTCTTGGTTCTTAAACACAGTCTATGAAAACTTATTTCTGTCATCTACAGGATTGAACTAACAGAACCGGCACGACCCTACACATATGAGACATAAGTTGTAATTCAATAACGTGTATATTATGTGTACCATTCATGTAATATAACGATTCAATTTCAACGCTGATTGCTCCAAGAAATTAATTATTCATAACGAACAATGCAAATGTAAAGTTGTGGTTGTTGATTGTATGTTACGACTTGTGTAACTATATGATATGTTATGTCTGGTTTGTATTTCCATATGTAAAAGTGTTGTTCAATTGTCATGGGTTGATAAACAATTTTCAGTATAGTTTTCAAGTATAGCTATTTTGGTCGTAAAAATGTAAAGTTAGAACTATAAGACCGATTATGAGTTCAAATAGTCTGGATTACATCCATACGCGTCTTGAAATATCATATAATCTCGTTCCATAGTATTGTTGAATGTCCGAAAACGGTTAGACAATTTGTAACATGAACAAATGGCAAACATTCAAAACCTTGTTAGACAATTTGTAACATGAACAAATGACAAATATTTGAAACCTTCTTAGTCAATTTATAAGATGAAGGAAATATTTCCTTTTGAAGTTTTAATGGTGATTGAAAAACATAAAATCATATTAGAAAATGCTAATTGCTAAATGTACTCCATGTAATCCTATTTTGTTGTATGTCAATATTTTATAGGTATTAAGATGAAATAAATTATTTAATTTTACCTGCAGATATTTTTGGTTCCCATACATTCTTTGGTCCAGCGGATAAACTAGCAAATGCATCTGGTTTCCTTAATTTGGAGGGAAAATTGGACAACAGATAAAACGAAATTTTAGCTACAAATTGAAGAACTCGTTTCGATTTCCCCCAGAATCCCCAAATGTTGCTTCAACAACCCTCACTTTCTCCTAAAACCCTCCCAAACCCCTTCATTTCTCACTCCAATCTCCCCAAAAGCCTTCTTCCCCAAACTGCTTACCACTTTCGCCGGACTTCGTTTCTCCTCCATGCTTCCGCCGCCTCCGGCGATACCAAAAGTCTACCTCAATCTGCAATTCAAAGAATCGCCGATAAGCTTCGTAGTCTAGGTTACGTTGAAGACAATCTCAGTAACCAACAACCATCACCTCCAGAACAAACCCTAACTACCTCTCCTGGTGAAATATTCGTACCTTTACCTAATCGTTTACCAAAGTACCGGGTCGGGCACACGCTTGACCCGAGCTGGAGTACGCCGGAGAATCCAGTACCGGAACCTGGTTCCGGCAATGCGATTAGAAGGTATCATGAGCTCCGGCGGGAGGTTTGGAAGGAGAAGAAAGAGGAAAAGATTAAGAGAAGAATTGAAGGTAATACAGAGAGTGATAATGTGCCAACAATGGCGGAATTGAAGGTGCCAAGGGATGAATTAAGGAGATTAAGGAGTGTAGGGATTGCGATTAAGAAGACGCTTAAGATTGGGAAAGCTGGGATTACAGAAGGAATCGTTAATGGAATCCATGAAAGATGGAGGAACACTGAGCTTGTGAAGATTGTTTGTGAAGATATGTGTAGATTGAACATGAAGAGAACTCATGATTTATTAGAGGTTAGATTAACTGATTATGATAACTATGATTATTCTGTTTATGATTACGATTTCATGCATCAAAATAATTGATTTGGATAAGAGATAGAAAGCTGCTGCAAGAAAAGTTATAATTGAATTATTGTAATGAATGCAAGTTTAGTTTACTGTACCTAATCATCAGATTGTAATCCCTTAAATCACCATAAAGTCAATGTTGACTTTCACTTTTAAAGCATATTTATTTGACATTAATTCCTGTTTTTTCTCAGAGAAAAACTGGTGGTTTGGTTATCTGGAGGTCCGGAAGTATTATAATATTATACAGGGGAGCTGATTACAAATACCCTTACTTCTTTACTAACAACACAAAACCAGATGACGAATCTGTTGACTCTGGTGGTCAAGAAAGCGACCCTGAGGGCAAAAATGTAATTTCCCCTGGTGGTCAGATGGAAACGGGCCAACCACCTTTGATTCAAGGTGTGGGTTCTCGAACCAGGGTGCGGTTTCAGCTCCCTGGTGAGGCCCAGTTAGCTGAAGAAGCTGACCAGCTTCTGCACGGGTTGGGCCCGCGGTTCACTGATTGGTATGGATATGACCCGTTACCCGTTGATGCTGATCTTTTGCCTGCAGTTGTTCCTGGTTACAGGAAACCGTTTAGGCTTCTTCCTTTTGGAGTTCAACCCAAATTAACAAATGATGAGATGACAATATTAAGAAGACTCGGGAGACCGTTACCATGTCATTTTGCTTTAGGTTAGTTTGTTATTGTCAAATGTCAATGACAGGTGGCAAGTCGACCCGTTTGCTTATAATATTTTTTTTTTTTTTTTTTTTTGAATCAGGTAGAAATAGGAAACATCAAGGCTTAGCTGCAGCCATATTAAAGCTGTGGGAGAAATGTGAGATTGCAAAGATTGCTGTTAAAAAAGGAGTACAGAATACCAACAGTCAACTAATGGCTCAAGAAATACAGGTCAGTTTATATTTAACTTTCGGTAAAAATTCATTTTTTGATTTTTTTTAAACATGGCTAACAAAAAGTAAAACATTCAGTGGTTGACGGGAGGAACACTACTTACACGAGATAAAGAGTATATTGTTGTGTATAGAGGTAAAGACTTCTTGCCAGCTGCAGTTTCTTCAGCAATTGAGCAAAGAAGGAACCGTGAAGTTGAAAGAAAAAAGATTCCTAACTCATCAGAAAATCAAAATCAAATTGGTGAAATTAGAGACCAAAAACTAGAAATTTCAATTGAACAGAGGAAACAAAGATCTCGTGAAGCAGCTATAAAGAAAACTAGCTCCAAATTGTCTCAGGTACCCGTTTACATTTATCAATTGGTCAAATGTCCCCATTTATCTGATAATCGGTCAATTTCAGGCATACCTTATGTCCAGCGGGTCCAAAGTTGGTCAAAGTTTAGAACTTTTTACATCCTCTTAAGTTGTTTTATTCACAAAAATAAAGGTGGTGATAAATTCACCACAACTTTTAATGGGTACACCACAATTAGTGCTTTACGTAATTGTATAGTTAGCTGTAAAACTTATACTCTGTGGTGTAGACATTAAAACCTGTGGTGTAAAAATGAATTCTCCAAAAATAAAGTTTATTATCTTAGTAGTATGCATTTTGCAATCACATATTAATAATACATTACCTATTCACATAATTCAAAAAAAGGACAATATATTTGGCCCGTAAAGTATTCATTTTGACCCGTTACTGATTTATCCACCATATGATAATTTTTTCATGTTGACAATAATAGGCATTAGCAGAAAAAGAAAAAGCAGAGAAGCTTCTAGAAGAACTAGAGAAAGAAGAAATCAAACAACCATCTGAAGTAGATAAAGAAGGTATCACCGAAGAAGAACGATACATGCTAAGAAAAGTTGGCTTAAAAATGGGACCTTTTCTTTTATTAGGTAAGTCTCAATCTCCTTACATATATAGGCCCATTTACTTAGAAAACGGGTCGATTCGGGCAACTCAACTTGTTTTGGCCCGTTTGCAAGGTGTAGCAAATTCTAATGAGCATAATCTATCTTGTTATTATTAGGAAGACGTGGAGTTTTTGATGGAACAGTTGAAAATATGCATCTTCATTGGAAATATAGGGAGCTTGTGAAAATATTATCGGGTGAAATGAATATTGAAGAAGTTTATTCAGTTGCAAGAACATTAGAAGCAGAAAGTGGTGGAATATTAGTGGCAGTTGAACGAGTAAGAAAAGGGCATGCAATTATTGTTTATCGGGGTAAAAATTATAAAAGACCTGATAAACTGAGGCCCGAAACACTTCTTAATAAAAGACAAGCATTAAACCGCCATATAGAAGCACAAAGGCGACAGGTAACTATTTTTTTTTTTCTTTTTTCAAGTTGGTTTTTGCTACTTTAGTTTTGTAAGTAAATTAACTATCTAGGATAGCACATGATTAACGAAATTCCTTAATTTCACATGTAAATAAAAATAACAAAAGGAAGGTAAAAATCTTGAAATTTAGGGGAATGTTATATTCGTCTGGTTTTGTTTATTTTTGTTTATGTATATGCAGTCATTGAAACTTCATGTATTGAAGCTTGGGAAAAACGTTGAAGAATTAAAGGTTAAGTTGGTGAGTGCTCTGACTTTTGATATGGTCAATGGTCAGTCAATCTTCATAGTTGACCTTGAGCTGTTTGTACTTTTTGAAAAAAAAAAACACTTAATCTGTCTTGAATTAGGCCAAAAGTGAGGAAAATGGTGAAAAAGATGACAACATTCAGTTGGTGAGTTTCTACACTTACTTTCTTTTTTCTTTTCTTTTTCTCTATGTATTCAATATTTCAATATTCCTGTTTTTATGTACAGGAGCCAGAGATTACTAGCCTATTAGCTGATTTTGTGGAACCAAATACTGATCTTGAAGCTTATAAATCAAATCCAACCAGTCAGGACAATGAAAGAATCGACGGTCAAGATCAATTGAAAGAATCTTCCATGCGATTCAAGAACAAGGATAATGATGTCTCTAAAGTTTCCTCTATAAAAGATGAATATGAAATTAATCCAGTCATATTGGATGAAAGTGAGAAAACTAACAGCCAAAATGCTTCAGATGATTTTAAGGTAAAACATTAATTTCATCCTGATTCTTGAGTTGACTTATTATGTTTTGACTATTTCAGCCAAAAGTCAACGGGAAGCCACGTAGATCTGCTCTTCTTTCTAATAAAGAAAGACTGCTTTTGAGGAAACAAGCCCTGAAGATGAAAAAACGGCCCGTTCTAGCTGTTGGTAAAGCTACAACTGCTATTAAATTGCCCGATTCAGCGCAGAACCATTTAAAGGTGCAGAACCATCCTAACATCCAGTGTTTTTTATGTTATACATAAGCTGTATATATTCATACACACTGTAATCATGCTAACATCCAATGTTTCCAATTTTTTATACAAATAATATATAAATATATTTATATATAATGTGTAAAAAAAATTAGAAACATTGAATGTATAAATGTGTTATAGCGTGTATGAAAATGTACACCTTATGTATAACATAGAAAACATTAGATGTTAGGATGGTTCTGCAACGGTTCTGCGCTGAATCGGACCCAATTGCATTTTTGGAAATATTAAATTGTATTTTTGGAAATATTATTAAATTGCATTGCAGGGAGAAGCAATATTGTTAGCGGAGTGGCTAAAACAATAAAAACTCATTTCCAGAAATACCCCCTTGCTATTGTTAATATCAAAGGCCGAGCCCAAGGGACTTCAGCCCAAGAACTCGTTTCAAAGCTACAGGTTTGCACACCAATTAGTGACACTTTTGTGTGTGTCGGTTATACTAAATGCTGCCTTTTTTTTTTACTTGCAGGAAGCAACAGGTGCGATTCTTGTGTCACAAGAACCGAATAAGGTCATTTTGTACAGGGGTTGGGGGGGTCCTACACAAGATTCTAATGAAAAACAAGAACCAAGTGACCCGCTCATTTCTCCCGAACTCATTTCAGCAATTAGGCTCGAATGTGGATTGCAAAATAACAAAGTCCAACAGATTCAATTGGTCGCTACAACTAATTGAGTTGCAAGTCTTTTGGCCGATCATGTAAACTTACATCATTTTAACTTTTGTACATTATTAGCTAGGCACACGTTGTAACATTTGGTCTTTCTTGTGTTGGTGACTCCAATCTCCTTTTTAGTGATATATTTGCTATTTTTGTGGTTGCAATTGAGTGTGTGCGACAATGGACACTATAGTTACTAAAACGTAATACTGATCAAAATAAAAATTAGGTTGTGGAAATCAAAACTCTTGGTTTGTGATAACTAGGGCTGTGCAAACTGCACTGAAAACTGACCGGAACCGGACTGAATAGGACCCAACTGAGCTCAGTTCTAATTTTCATGCAAAATCATTTCTAAGTCCGGTTCCGAGCGATTTGGTCTGGTCCAAACAGACGAAAAACCCAAAATAATTGCGATTTGGTCGAGCGATTTGCCTATTTTTAGTAAAATAGGCAATTTGTTCATTGATATCGCTAATCTTTCTAATTTAATAAAAAATCATTACTTCATTTCTCTTTGAAGTTTATATACGATGCTTAAGTAGTCAAGTTACTAACAAATTTCTAAATTAGCGACTCATAATTGATGATGCTTATAAGGAGGTAAACATGATTAGAATAATCAGTCTAATGATGCTGCTTTAATTATTAACTTGCTCACACACGTTACGCTACAGATGTTCGCTAATGGTTGAAACCAATCTATGTGAAAATTGTTGAAGTGGAATAGGATGCACCTTGAACATCATATAATTTGTATACTAAAATATTTTTCTTTGCTAATTAAAGTTTAAACAATAAAATTTGAAGTTAGTCAAAGTATAATATTTTTCTTTGCGACACGATGTTTAGAGATCCATCTGATATTTGTTTCACTATAGTTACGTACATTATTACATATTAACGAATACATTCAACATATGTAAGACTACATGTTATTTTATGTCCGACTTGATATCAAATCCGAAGAAAATTAAAATTTTATATTGTCAAAGTAAAATTTTAAAAGTCGTTGCTTCCTCATTAGATGTAAAATTAGTAGTACGCATTACGCAGTGTAAGAGTAAAGAGACAGACAAAAGCTTTCATTTTAATATTTTTTATTGGTTTTATAAATGGTTATAACTGATTGTAAATTACACATTGCAATTTCTTTTTACATATTGCACCAAATAATAATACATGAAAACTTATGACCATCTGAATTTACAATAAATAATGAGACGGGCATTACAAATTGCCGTTGAAAAACAAAAACAAGGCATTAGAATACAAAAGTAGGTGTAATTATGAATTTCATATTATAAACTCGAGAGTGGATCTTTTAGAGCAATTAAAAGGAAACGTACGTAAATGTTGGAATTAAATATCAATAGTCATTTGTTAAATATAAGTATTTGTATTATAATACTTAGAATAGAAGAAAATGTGTCACAAAAGGGTAACCACCGGCAGCAACTGCCGCCACCAACTGCCACCCCGGAAAAACCGGCACCGCCATAACCGCCGCCGGTAACTGTCACAACCAAGGGGTGTGACTATTCGTTCATACCCTTTCGTTTAGTATAAATAGGAATTAAATTCCTCAATTGTAAATATTCGAATGTGATATTCAGAATCAATAAAAGTGTTATTTTCTTTTGTTCTTGCCCTGTTTTGTTACTTCGCCGGAGCACCGCCGGAGAAGCGGTTCTCCACCAATCGATCAACACCGGAGATGAAAATCTCTGATTCCGAACATGGTATCAGAGCGACCGGGGGATGCCAAAGAACCGTGAACCGAATTTTCGAAGAATTGGAAGAAGTTACCAGAAGTATCATCATCGCAATGATGATTTATGGAACCAGAGAAGGAAAGAGGTACTGTATGACTTGAACAATTTGAAGATACGATCGGATGAACCGGTGTCAAGATACAAACCAATTTCGCATGATGCAAAGAAGAAAATGAAACGAGCCAAGTGTTACATATGTCTTGCTCGAGGGCATATGTACTGGAATTGCCCTAATAAACACCAGAGGGCCGATCTCAAAAGGAAGAAAACAAGAGCAATACAAAACTGTGAAAACATTACTGTAAATCAACAACCCGATGCAAGAAACCAACACGATGGAAGTGTTATTCCATCCCAAGCGTGGCCAGTTGATGGATCAGAAGAACATGGGTGGAAGGATATTTGGTATATAAGTGATGAACATGAAAGGCACATGACACCAAACTTGTGCACGTTCAAGAATTTTAGGCCGGGTTCAACATGTTCAAGTAACACAAGTAAGAAAGGCCTGGATATTCAAGGTTATGGAGAAGTTGTTGTCATGACAGAATCAAAAGTGTTCATGATACCGGGAGTGTACTATGTCCCAAATATAACTTTGAATATCCTAAGTTTGAACCAACTGATGATTCAAGGTTTTGAAGTGAAAATAAAAAATTCAAAAGGCATATTAAAGAGGGTGTTTGAAGAAGATTGCAGTCATGTTATAGAAGAAGGAAGCAACAAAGTCACTGTTGAAAATCTGGACAAAATGGTAAAGAATGAAGAATTACATAAAATTGATCTTGTTAAAGAAAAGGCGATTAAGGCCATTATGCACTACTATGATGCTTTGTACTTCAATGGGTTAACAATTGAAGAGAAATTGGAGGGAGATCCAACTGTTGTGGTGCCTACAAGAAACGATTACGAAAGTTTAATTGGATTTCTTGAAATGGTGAATGAGCAAGAGATCATGAATGAATGTAAAGACTTGGTGAAGGAGCACTTTGAAATGCTAGTAAAATGGTTCTATAAAGACTATATGCAAGTGGAAGAACGATCAACACCCGTGATTATAAACGGGACTGAAATTTGTTTGTTGGACTTATACCTTATAGTTAAAGGTATGGGTGGACATACCCAAGTGACGGTTAAAAACAAATGGAATTGCATTGCAAGGGCAATGGGTTTTCCAATTGGACATGCTGATGAGATAAGGCAATGTTATGCAACACATTTGAGCCTTTTAGCAGCATATTATGATGTGGCAAAAGAATATTCCGGTGGTGTTGTACCAGAGGCTGAGGATAGCAGGAGTACAAACGGAATATTGGCAAGTGAGTTGCCAAAGGAAGATGCTACAGTATGCTGCAGTGGAGCAGAAGCAATGGTCATAGAGCACGGAAGTGGAAAAGTTCAAACAGGCAAAATTGAGTTCGATGATGGACAAAAGTTGATAGTGACGTTCGAAGGCAGTAACAATGGCGAGCTTGCAGATGATGAGGGTAGCGGAACAATAACGCCAAGTGATCAAAGCTTTGATCATGAAGACGGCAGTAACATGGAGGAATGAAGAATCGGGATAAAACGATTATATCCAATTGATAGGATCTTTCAAACATAAAATTAAACACAGATTTAATCAAAGCAAAATTTCATTGATTCACAGGTTTTTACATTATTGATTCATCATCTACACTTTCTATTTTTGATTCTCGAATCTCACATTCGGAATGATTTACAGAGATGAAATCTATATCTATTTATAGTAATCGAACAGGTGCGTATGAACAGTCACGACGGTTAGTTGTGGCGGTTATCGGCAGTTACGGTGGCAGTTATGGCGGTGCCGGAAGTTGAGGGGGTGGCGGCAGTTGGTGGCAGTTATAGGCTGCCGGTGGTTGCCTCTGTTTTGCGCTTTTCACTTTTATAATAAGTATTATAATATAAATACTTATATTTAACAAATGATATTGATATTTAATTCCAATACTCCCCCTTAAATATCAAGTCATTTGTTCACGTCTTTCGTTTGAACTTCACGCTGGTTCACTCCACCGACGTCTTGTTCATTAGTACTCCTTGTTAGTTGTTGTACTCCGTCCGTATTATCTTGTTATGTTGGTTCACTCCACCTATGTCTTGTTAGCATTTTGCTCTATCCGTATACTTTTGTCGGTTCACTCCACCTATGTATTGTTAAGCATTTTACTCCATCCGCTATGCTTTTGTTATGTTGGTTCACTCCACCAATGTCGGTTCACTCCACCGTCTTTCATTTGAGCTTCATGTTGGTTCACTCCACCGTCTTGTTAGGCATTTTACTCCATCCGTATGCCTTTCTTACGACCTCATTTGATGTTGAGATCTTCTTGTTTTCTGGCTCTAGTATCTCCTACTGAACCTGAACTCCTTTAATTTTGATTGAGTCACACAATCATTTATTTTCGTCATATCACATGACTTAAATCTATCTCACATAGATTTATGGTTAATCTAAATCACTTAGATTTTTCTTATAGTTGCATCACACATCTTTTCATAGGTTGTTACCGCATCATACTGGCTTATGTGCTTTAATCGTATCACGCGATCAAAATCTTATATTCATTTTCTTTCCCCACCAATTTTAAAAACTTTATTTATAAATTTTATAAAGATTCTTTGAATATATAATATTCCTTTCAGTAAAGTATTTTAAATAAAAGAAAACAAAAGTTCCATATTTTTGATAAAAAATTATTTAAGAAAACGTGTATGGGTAAACAAAACGTATGGTTTTTTATAAAATTTTGATAAATGCGTTTTCTTTTATTGGGAAAGCAAAACGTGTATTGGGAATACATATTATATTCATTTGGCTGGGAAAAAGAAAAATACACACTAGTGTGTGTTTTTGTTTTCTTTTCTCTCTTTAGCCGTTTCTGTTCTTCGAACACTCTCTGTTAATCGGCGGCAATTATTTGCCGGTTCTTCCGAGCGTTCTTTTTTAAATCCATCTATTTGACGATGGATCTGCGGTAGTTGTTTTGGGCGACGCTGGTGGTGCCCTGATTTCGAACTTTCACGGTTCGTCTTCTTCGCCGTTCATCGTCGGATCTCTTTTCCGGCGACGGTTTGTGGCGGCGGTGTTTGCAACGGTGGCGGATCCCTATGGATCTCCTTGGTTGTCGCCTTTTGGGCATCGATTGTGCCCTAATTTCGAACATGCGGTTCGTCTGCTTTGCCGTTCATCGTCGGATCTCTTTTCCGGCGACGGTTTGTTGCGGCTGTGTTTGCGACGGTGGCGGATCCCTATGGATCTCCTTGAATGTCGCTTTAGGGCATCGTTTGAGCCCTAATTTCGAACTTGCGGCTCTGTCCGCTGCGGTTCGGTGAGTGCTCCGGTCGTCTTCTCCGATCAGGTATGTTATCCTTTAATCGGCGGTTCCAGTTTGGTGGTAGATCCTTGTTGATTAGCCACCCTGGGAGTCCCTTTTGTTGGTTGCAATCTGAGCCCTCCGCTCTTGTTTGCGGTGGCTGATGACGGTGGCAAATCGGCGGCCGGAAGCTCTCTGATTTCGGTAGATGATGAACCATGCTTTGATTAATCACCAAAGCTCTGATACCATGTTCGTTTTTGATCAGCCATGCTTTGATCAAAAACAGTCTCCAGAATCTTCAAGGATGCAGCAAATAATAATGCACAGAAACAGTAAACGTATATGTATAAAACACAATTTTTATTGAAGAATTGATACAGATTTCGTGTCTACATTTACATATATATACAGGTTACAAATAACTGATTTCTAGCAGTTATTCTAAACTGTCAACCGCTGGCAGTTGGTAGTTTTCTGGCAGTTAATTCTGCAGCCAAACGCAGTGGCTGCATCTAGCCTTATTTCGATTAACTATACTAATGTTTAATATTTACAATAATACATTTAACTTAGACATATAATACGATTATATCATTAAAATCCAACAGTAAATATATGGAGTTGAGTTATTATGTACGTAATTATTAATTACTTAAGAGTCCAGGCCAAGTTATTTAGGAATGAAAAATAATATGACTAGCTAAAACGTGACCGAGAGTACTGTAATTATTAATCTCATATATTATATTTGGATTGGATGGTATGATGAAATGAAAAACATATATAATCGATCTAAAACGTACATGCAATTAAGGTTTCACATTAATTCACGGAAGGATGATTTTCATTGCAGGATGTAGGCCCATAAATTAAGGTTCAAACCAAGAGTGTGTCCTATTTCATGAAGAGCCACTGAGCCTATATCATAAGTAGAGGGAACTGTTTCTGGTCCAGCGTACCAACTCCCATTCGCATTGAAAATGATCCTTCCGTCGGTTGGCGGATTACCAATTGCTAAAATACGCGTTCCAGCAAAGGGGTACATGTCTCCATTTAACGTCGATACCTTTAAGTCGGCGCCTTCAAAATCATCAACTCTAGAAAACGTGAAGAGATCGAGAGCCGAATCCCAAGTGCTGAAGGCTCTCACAACAGGCGGTATATATTCCTTTGGAAAAGTCATGTTGAACGCATAGGTGAGGTTGGCTTTACTCGAGGGCCATCTATGGATACATTTGAAAACTTTGTAATGAGATGTTATATGTAACGCTTTTGTGTTACGTTGGTGCTCGGCTTCTATATCCTGGTATCCACAACGAGGCTTGAGCATCTGTGAAACGGTGGGCGCATCTAGTGCACCTGTTGCTTCCAGATTGAAGAAATTTTGATAACTTTTGAGCGCGTTCTCGAGCTCTTGATCAAACTCGTGGTTTTGGGCTTGGTTCGGGTAATTTAGGTAACCAAAACGAGCAAGATAGAGCTTCAGGTCATGGAGACCTTGTGCTTTGCTACCCCTCTCATATCCTTCAAGCTCTTTGATAAACTCAAAAGACGATGATGATGTTGTTTCCGCATTGCCAAGTTTGTACTCGACTTGCGACAAGAATAAGATGAGCAAAAAGGGTAAATAAGAAGATGCCATTGGTTTCTGTTTTGGTGCATTGTTTCAAGTCATCGGCTCTATTATTTATAATGCCAATAACAATTGGCAACTACGTAATTGGCTCCCTCATTACTCCCTTATTTTTGGATATTGCCTACATTTATACTTTATAAAGAAAATTATATACGACCGTTAAAATTAATTAATGCAGAGATACCTTACAAAACAACTCAAATTTAATGTTTGTATATTCTGTCTCACATATTTTAAAAATGTCGTCCCAATTAGAATTGTTATATTATCTGTGATTCCATAAAGGATTACTAATATTTACTTCTTATAATTAGTTCCCCTATAATTTTGTCACCAAAGGAAATAGGATTATCAAACAATTAGGTAGTTTCGGTAGTTCCGGGAAGTGTGATTAAAGACTTAATTCAAAAACCCTCGATTATCTCCTTGAGTGATTTCATAACCCATTTCTTAAATGCTTAAACAAATACTCAATTGTCACTATGTAGTGACTTAATTAGTAATATATATTTACTTCTTAAAAGTCCATATAATAAGTTTCCATACATTTTTGTCGACATAGAAAATAGGATTACATCAATGTAAATTGCGATTCATTAGGTAGTTTCCTATATTTGTTTGGTTACCTTTTCGTAATTTTACTCTAATTTTTAATCACATACAATTTCCAAACTCACTACCAGTGTTTTAACCGTGATTTTAAAACACGGGTTGACCCAACCGTGATTTTAAAACACGGATTTCAAAACAAAACAATTAATACGATTTCTAAAATTCACAAATGCATTTAACTTTCCTAATAAAATGGTTGCTATAAAATTCGAAAAAGAAACAATAATACGTAAATTTTTAATTTTGGAAATAAATAACCCCATAATAAACAGAAACAAATGATTCAAGTTTAGTAATAATTTTAAAATATGTAAAATAATGATTTTATTATGTACTGATTTTGAAACTTTAACAAAATATTTAAACTGAGCATAATTTTAGTAATCACATCAAATATTCATTTTTAAACACAATATTAGGAAGAGAAATGATGTTGATTCCTACTATTTGTTCCTACCAATCTTCATACTTATTAGATGAATACAAGTGTCAAAATCAATGGTTGATATGAAAGAAAAAGAGAATATTCTCCTATATATGAGGCTACATTTGATTTAGGTTCGCCAACTCATCACTTTGAAGCTCCCTAATTGGTTGAAAATGCCAAATGTAATTCAATCATTGGCCGCCCAAAAACCTCAACGTATTCGTTGTTTTCTCTTCACCTGCGGCTACTCTCAATTTCTTACACCTGCGGCTACTCTCAATTTCTCCCTTCTCTCTAAAACCCTAACCCCTAAATCCCCAAATCACATCTCAAAACCATCTTCGTTCAGCACCCAAATCCCATCCCTAAATCCCCATGCCCTAATTTATTCACTGCCGCTACCTTAATCCAACATCGTATCCACATGTAACTTCCGACAACAACAATTAGCAAGTAACCTTTGCTTCCTCGTGTACCCTTCCACTCCCCTGCGTCTCTCATTGTTCTCTCCCTATGTAATTCGTGTCTCTCCAGCTCTGGTATAGTGGTATCAGGTATGTCTCATTCCATTTATTACAGTTTCATTCTTTTTTGTTTTATTTGGTTCTAAGATTTCAGAAAATAGATCGTCGATTTGATACCGTTATTCATGATCCTCTTCTCTTAGGGTCTATCCGTCGATTTGAACTTGGTTTTGTTTTGATACCGTTATTCATGATACAATTAGATGCCATAGAAATTGAGTACTGAAACTAAATAGATAGATTGGGTTAATGGATGAATTGAGATACTGTTTTGATTGCCGGGGCAGATTAGGGCTTTTCATAATTTTGTGCAGTAGAAGCATGTTATAATTTTGAAAAATACTTGCACATTCTTCAGGTACTCCAAATTATAATTCCAGGCACTTATTCCTCAAATATAGGAGAAGATTTATTTGTAAAAAATTAAGAGATTATATTTATGCACAGGTTGTAAATATATGTTATATTTGTAAGAAAATAAGAAAAACATATAACATGCTAATTGTTACTAAAAAAGTTATGTTTTTAGAACAAATATTGTTTTGGGCCAACCCAACTTTACCTAACGTGTTTCGGCCCGTATAGGAAACTACCCATTTTGACCCGTTACCCAACTCACTCGACCCGCCTATTATGATGGATCTAGAATACATGAGAACGCTATGCTGACATCTGCTGATGTGTTGAACAAAATTTATTAGCAATAATTTACATAAGTTATTTTTTTTGGATACAAAATGTATTAAGTAATGAATGTTACAATGTAGATTTGTAGAAGGAATGACTCGAGTTTTCTCTAGGGCTGCATGGCATCTTATTCAGGTTATATTATTGTTTTACTTTCAAAATTCATTTATGTTTTATCTATTGGTGTGGAACTTTTAATTCCCGATTGCTGTGAGGACAGTGTCGTAATTCTGGTAAAAATATATTTTGGCTGACAAGAAGATGAAGGAAAATATATTTGGTACAGAATCTCCTCTAAGTTTGATTCATCTACTCTAATTGGCAATGTGATTACATGTGGAAAAACATTGTAAGTTTTATAAATGTTCTTCCACTTAATATTCTGTTTTTTTTTTAAATTAAACTTTTGCAGAACATTTTGATGCATATTTTTGGCGTTAAAATTCGGTGCAGAACATATACTCCATTCTACAGGACTTTTAGCAAAACAACTTCATTTGAACATATTTTTGGCATTATAATCCGGTGCAGAACAGTCAATTTCTTGATTATTTCGTTTGAAGGGAGATAAAAAGAGAAGGTCGCCTCAACAAACAAGAGATTCAATTGACCGTATTGTTGTTGCCCATCCGAGTGAGAAGGCGAAAGGTATTCTTTTATCAAGGATTCGTTGTCCTATGTCATTTATGATCTGTTTTTATGTTATTGTTAAGAGAAATTATATTTTGTCCTACCATTTAGACCTACTTATAGGCCTACCCACTTGATAGAATGACATGTGTATTCCACTAATTCTCTCTCCTAATATTATCCCTTGATTTTGACACGTGTCTTCATCTAATGAGCAGACCTATGAGTAGGTCTAAATGATAGGCCTAAATACCATTACTCTATTGTTAATTAGGGGTGCCCATTGGGTTATCGGGTCGGTTTAGAGCTTTTATCGGGTCAGGTTTCGTCGGGTTTGGGGAAAAATATTTCTAACCCAAACCCGACCCAATAAGGATTCGGGTTGGTCGGGTTTCAGATTTGTCGGGTTGACCCGATCGGGTTGGTCAGGTTACACTTGAGTTAGAAATTATAGGTAAAATGAAAAAGTCATTTAATATATTGATTTTTATGGGTTTTTATTTAATATTTAATATTTATAATTGCTAATTGATTTTTATTAAATGATTTATTATCATATAATTTGCTAATTCATTGATTTAATAGTAAAATTCTCTTTAATTTTTTGAGAAAATATAACACTTCAATTTTAATTGGGTCTAACCGGGTCAACCCGAAACCTGACAAAGGTAAGAAATCCTAACCCGATACCAAACACGATACCCGACCCGATAACGAATCGGGTTGGTCTGTACGGGTTTAAAAAACCCGATATTAACATAGGACCCGAATAGACCCAACCCGACTACCATAGTTGGGTTCGGGTTTGAGTCCGGTCGGGTCAACCTTTTGGGTTAAATGCTGGAACTTTCTCTTAAAGTTGCACCTTTCTTTTAAAGTTGGTAATATTTTCATGGTTAAACGTTGGACTTTGTAAGTAGTTTTGTTGTTGAATGTCAGTCGTAGTCCAAAAATGCCAATTTTGTAATAATAAAGTGATTTTTGGTTATGTGTGTCTTAAACAAACAGTGGATCATGGCAAATCTCGGAAGCGACCGCCAATATCTTGTAGCTGATTATAATGCAACAAATGACTACATACACAGCCAGACAGCCTTTTGTCGATCAGTTGTTTTGATTGTAAGCACCAAAATCACAATTCATAATTCATATATTTATTATACGAAGTAATTATTTATAACCTTATGCTATATTCTGTTATTTGAAGATTTCTGATTTTAATCTTTTGGCAGTTGATGGCTCTTCTGCTGCTACGACATCATCATCTGTATCCGATTAAAATGTAAGCTCAAAACCAAATTAACACGTAATTTCTCTTAATTTTTATTCTAATACCATCTCATCTTTGTTAAAAAGTCTAACTTGAATAATAAAAAAAAATGAACAGCTCACATTGTAGTTTTATTAAAAGCTGAGTGCTATAGAAAAAAATTGAAAAAACTAATTGGTGCAAAAGGAGGTCAAGTCATTATGAAAGCAGATGGTGTTCCTATTCGTCATAGTCAATCAGAAGGCTTTCTTGTCGCTTACTCATTTTCATTAGAATAAAAAATTTACATATACATTATATTATTTAATGAATAAACATATTTTTGTAGGATACCATGGTTCGTAAACCAGTGAACCCAGAGGAAGAACTTCATTTAATGTACTATATTCTTACATACGCTTAAAATGAGATCAAGTAATTATGAAAGCAGATGGTGTTCCTTTAATGTACTATATTCTTACATACGCTTAAATGTTATTATTAAACATCGGTATATTGCATTACATTTTTTTGTAATACATTTTTTTATAATATTTCTATTTCCTGATTGTATTTTGTTACGTTATGGATTGTTTATCATCATTTCAATTATGGACTGTTATGTTATTTCAAGAGTATCACTATTTTATTATTTTCTTAAATCTCTCTTGAAGCATGCCCGCCCAATCGGGCGGGCTTTGAAGCTAGTTAGTGGGATATACATGTTATATTGTGGCGAGTAGAAAGATGAAGAACAAATAATATGAAGCAATAAGAGAAATGATACACATAAATTAGGTAGCAATGTCTTCCCATTTTTCTATAATTACCAAATAAATATCCTATTTTTCAGCAGCATTATATAAAGCTTACTGATACGTCTATTCATTTTTAGGGGTGTTCATTAAACAATTTGATCCAAAAACTAACCAATCCAAATGATATTGGGTGAAACGATTGGCTTATTTCGGTTTGGTTTGGATTTGTGGATGTATCCGAAATAATATACTGGTTTTTGGATTGGATTTGCGTTATGTTTAATTCGGATTTTAATTGTCAATCAGTTTTCATGATGTCAATTTAATGTTACTCTTTATTTATTTATTTGGTTTTATGGAGAACCGACCCAAATAACCCGATTACTTATTTGGTTGGTTTTAGTTAATTTGGTTTGGATATTGGTTGGGCAAACATATTTTTAAAATCGAATAACCATACTAAACCCAAAAATAATAATCCCTAAATATGGAAAATGTATTACTTATTTAGAATCGCAGGATGTAATATTTTTTTATATGTCCCTGCGTTATACTCGATTCTGCGTTTTTGTTCCTAAACTTTTTTCTTCGGATTTTTTGCCCTTAAACTATTTTAGTTTTAGTTTTTTGTCCGTCCGTCCAATTTTCACCATTAACTAGCCTCAGATGTCAAACATATGCAGATATTTTGGAGATATTTTGGTCAATTTCCATTTCTTCATCCACAAATCCTCCCAACTTATGAACTCTAAAACTAAATCAAAATCAAAATTTTCCATCCACCACTTTATATTCTAAACTCTATTGCAGGTGATAATTATTTCCATTCAAAAATCTCCATTAAAGAATCAAATCAGCCTTAACCTGTATTCAAAAATCAGAATCAAACTTAAGTTTCACAAGTCTCGACCCATACATAACCTCCATTGAAAAATTAAAATCACCTTCAATCTGTTCGGCTCAAAATTCCTTCAACTTTGCAATTTAGTAACGTGAAGAAGATGAAAGAGGGATGTGAAAATCACCTTCAATTCCTGTAAAGCTCCGACGGTCGGAGATCGGCAAATCATTGTGACAAATAGAATTTATAAATAACGCGTGTGATTGTTCATATGGAAGAGTATGAGAAGAACCTAAAGCAAATTCACTAAAGCTTTCATTTTTCTTGGCTTTCCCACCGAAATCATAAGTGTAAGATTTCGTGGGATGATTGGTTAAAAAAACCTTTGTAATTTTGTCTAGCTTTTTGCTAGACTCTCGTGTTTTTAATATTTTTTTGGAGGTCTTCGGGCGGGTGATGGCAATACCGAAGCTTGACCCGTTGCCTTCTTTTTGCTGTTCAAAAAAAACTAAAGCTTTCATTTAAATATTTTTTATTTCTTTGTTGGTTTTATAAATGGTTACAACTCATTGTAAATTACACATTTCTTTTTACATATTGCACCAAATATTAATAAATGAAAACTTATGAGTTTGCTTTAGGTTTTGTCCAAAAGTCCAAACTCTTCTTTCGATGGTGGGTTTGTGCTTTCAATGTTCTGTCTGATTTCCAATCGTAGTTAAAATCTGCATGTGGCGTATAGAGCCGTGTACGCATAAATTCACTAGTAGGTAGGATTAAATTAGGGTGAGTCTAAATAAACCCTTAAATAATTTTGTTATCATTAATTTTTCACTTCCACAAAGTTGACATGATTCTTTTCTTTTCTCATTTTTTTTTTTAATATTCTTTGTAATTTGGTTAGTTAGATTTAAATAACAAATTATATACATTAGTTTAACTAATTTGTAATTTTGTATTTTTAACTGTTGAATTAAACCCATAAAGAATAATGCATCTGCTTAAAGACAAACCCTATAAATCTAATAAATCCCAAAAGGATACCGACAAATACATACCTCTAAGGCAATGATGGAATAAATCCCTTAAATTAGTATCCTACCTAAATTATTTCCATTTCATTTTAACCTTTCAAATTTGAATTTCTCATTCAAATCTCACGCAATTAAGTTATGGCATATTTTCCTAGGTTACCTTGGTTTTAATGAGTCCGGGTTAGGGTTGCTTTTTCCTAGGTTACCTTGGTTTCCTCAATTCTAGCACAATTACTCTATAGTTTCTCCAATGTATTAAGTTTATGGGTTACAAAGGTTGGGTTTAGGTTACCTTGGTTTTATTGAGTCCGGGTTAGGGTTGCTTTTTCTGACCCAAAATTTTAACAGGTCGGGTTTGGGTTTAGTGATTACAATCCGTCAACCCCCCAACCCGAACCCACTAACCCAAACCCAACCCAATTGCCACCCCTAATATATGGTACGGTAATTACTAATCAGGATGACTAGGTGAAAATGGGTTAAAGTTAAGTGGAATGAGTTGGAGATGAGGTGAACAAAAGATAAAAAAAACAACAATTTTTTTTTAACAGCTGAGATTTATATAATAACTCTTGCAAGGAGCTAGAGAAAAAAACAGTAATTAATTTGTATATAACTAAAATTAGATTAATGTCGTGTTTGGCATGCATGAATGAAGGTAGGAAAAGAATGAATCATTTCAATTGAATTAAAAATACGTGTTTGTTTACTAAGGGGTAATGTAATTAATCATTACACCGAAAATAATGTAATTCCTTCTCTTTTAAGAATTTTCATTCCTTAGAGGTGGATGGTTTTCTCTATTCCTTCTAGTAATGAAATGAAAATATTATAAAATAACTTTTTTATAAAAATTTATAAAATATATTTTCTTAGAATTAAAATATAATATATTTTCAAAATTAACAATAAATATATTTTTTAGTAATAATTTTATCTAATTTTTTATAATTTTTTATAATTTTAATTTTTTCAACTTTTTTCAGAATTTTCATATATTTTATTGAGTTACTAATTATTAAAAATTATTTATACAATTTAAATACTCGACAACTTTTGATAACATTTTCAGTTTCAATCATTCTAGTTAAACATGATAATGGAATGTAATACTAGTATATCATTTACTCATTTCATCACTATGTCTATTCTATTTTTTTGTGATTCTATTCTATCTAACCAAACATACCCTAAATATTTAAAAAAATCATAGTCTTGTTCCTAAATTGCAGCCCTATATTAGGATATGTTCAAATCAAAATGGGGTATTAATAAAAGTCAGTTTCGTCAAATTCTTGTACCAAAGGATGGGAATCAATTTCAATTGTAGACGGTGATTCCCTTTCTCACTGTTATTTTCCATTCTTTTCTAAACATAACCATCACTAGTTTCCTTAACCAATGATATGACTCAACTGAAAAAAATGACTAAATCTTGCATTCTAAAACAGTCAACGATTCTATAGGATAGTAAAATGAACTAATGAATCAAATCAAAGAAAGTGATACTAAAGGGATGTTTGGTTGGGGGTATTAGAAGGTAAGGAATGGTAATGATAATTAATAATGTTGTTTGGTTTGCATGTATGCAATCAATCATTACCCATTAGTAAACAATACTCCATTACTCACTAAATTGGGGGGAATGAACTAGGTAATGCTTAAACATATTATTACTACTACTTATTATTATTATTATTATTATTATTATTATTATTATTATTATTATTATTATTATTATTATTATTATGATTATTATTATTATTATTTATATATATATATATCTACTTATTTATTCTTATTATATTATATATTATTATTATTATTATTATATATTATATATTATTATTATATTATATATTAATAATATTATAATATTATTATAATATTATTATACTTTATATAATATATTATAAATTAATAAATAACATTATTTTATTATTATTATATATATTATTATTATTATTATTATTATTATTATTTATATATTATTATTATTATTATATTGTATTTAATATTTTATATATTATTATATTATAAATAAATAAATAATATTATTATATTATTATTTATATATTATTATATATTATATATATTATTATATATATATATATATTTTATGTATATTATTAATAATATAATAATAATATTATATATTATTATTATATTATAATAATAAATAATATTATTATATTATTATTTATATATTATTATTATTATATTATAAATAAATAAATAATATGATATAATTATTTATATATTATTATTATTATATTATAAATAAATAATATATATATTTATTTATTTATTTTTTAAATATTAATATATATTTATTCATGCTCATATAAAATTTTTATTAAACCAAGCAATATCAATGATCAAAGGAATACTAAGGAATGTCCATTGTATTCCTTAGTATTCCCATTACCAATCTCTTTCTCATTATCCACTTTGAACCAAGCGCACCCTAACATTGTCCTTATATCTGTCTAGCAAAATCATAATAATATTAGATGTCTTTTATGCCCCTTCATTTAATTCATCAAAAATCTTTATTTTTAGTTATGGTAAAGGTAAAATCGGTATAACACAAAAGTATTAATAACTCATAAATATCATTTTACTCTAATTAAGGAAAAATTTAGTTTATTAAATGTTCGTTATTGTATGCCTATGAAACACACATTAACAAAACTCTTTTATTAAACATTAGATCATTATTATCTTTTAAAACCAGTCAGTGATTTCCCTTGTGTTTAGCAAGACCCTTAAACTAAAAAAGATCTTATACATTTGCATAAAATGACTACAAACCTTGGGTTTTCTTGAATTATGTCAAGATCAACCCCACAATAAATGGTATATATCCATACGTGTATATATATGATGCAAGCAAGCATACATAATATTACGTCATTAATATTAAAGTCCAACTTAGGAATGAAAAGTAATATTAATAAATCGTTACATAGACTGTCAATCTCATGTATATTTCGATCCTATAATGAAATAAAAAACATAATCTAATACTCCCTCCGTCCCTAAATAAAGTTCTTATTTCTCTTGGGTACAACTTTTTAGGAGATAGTTAGTAGTTGGATATTTGATATTACTTTTGATTAAAATATAAGGTTTGATTGGAGAGCAAACGTGTTTTTTAAGAGATAGTTAGTGGTGAAAATATTGACAATAATAGTATTATATTAAGTGGGCCCCTTTAGGTTGAGAAATGAAAACTTTATTTAGGGACAAAACTTGAAGGAGAAATAAGAAATTTACTTAGGGATGGAGGGATTATAAGGGTTTCACATTCACGGGATCGGGGTAGGACCCGGTGGAACCTCATTACAAGAATTATCTCCATAAAAAAACTTGAGACCTTCAATATCATCTAGACCCAAACCTTTGATGTATCCAGGACCAAAAGAAGGAAACATGATGGCATTTATGTCTTGACTATGGTCCAAACCAAGAGTGTGTCCAATTTCATGAAGAGCCACTGACCCTATATCAAAAGAGTCGGGAACTGTTTCTGGTCCAGCGTACCAGCTCCCATTCGCATTGAAAATTATCCTTCCGTCAGTTGGCGGATTACCAACTGCTAAAGCACCGGGCAGCCCGACAAAGGGGTCCTCGTCTCCACCTACCATGGATACCTTTAAGTCTGCACCTTCAAAATCATCAACTCTAGAAAACGTGAAGAGATCGAGAGCCGAATCCCAAGTGCTGAAGGCTCTAACAAAAGGAGGTATATATTCCTTTGGAAAAGTCATGTGGAATGCGTAGGTGAGGTTGGTTTTACTCGAGGGCCATCTAGAGACACATCCCGCAACTTTGTAATGAGATGTTATATGTAGCGCCGGTTTTGTGTTATGTTGGTGAGCTTTTATATCATGGTATCCGCAACGAGGCTTGTCCATTTGTGAAACAGTGGGCGCGTCTAGTGCGCCTGTTGCATCGAGTTTGAAGAAGTTTTGGTAACTTTTGAGCGCGTTCTCGAGCTCTTGGTCAAAGTGGAGGTTTTGGGCGTGGTAATTAGGGTAATTTAGGTAACCGTAACGGGCAAGATAGAGCTTGAGGTCATGGAGACCTTGTGCTTTGCTACCCCTCTCATAGCCTTGAAGGTCTTTGATAAACTCAAAAGATGATGATGATGATGTTTGGGCATTGCCAAATTTGCACTCGACTTGAGAGATAACGACAAAGAATAAGATGAACAAAAAGGGTAATAAAGATGTCATTTTTCGAATATGGTTTCTGTTAAATGGTACATTGTTTCAAGTCATTTGGTCTATTATATATAATGGAAATGTTTACAATTGGCAAGTACGCACTTGTCTCCCCTAATTCCTCCCTTATTTATGGATATTACATTTGTACTTTATAAAGAAAACTATAACAGTTAAAATAATTAATGGAAAGATACCTTACATAAATGTTTGTATATTCTGTCTTCCACGTATTTTAATACACAGGCCCGGTCCGGGCGACGGCCCAACACAATATTTTCTTAAAAATGTTAGCCCAATGTATATGCGTGTTTTATTTGGCCCAACACAATATCTTCTTAAAAATGTTAGCCCAATGTATATGCGTGTTTTATTTGGCCCAATAGGGTAGAGGGAGTTTAAATGAGGCAGACGCAAGGAGTGGTGCTCCGTGGCTCACGTCCAGCCCACCGACGATGTTTGTATATTCCGTCTTTCACAGATTTTAATGCGTATACAAAACTAAAAAACATTTTGAGATCATGACCAATATATGTTAAGGTGATTACTAATTAGGTGAGTAGGTGAAAATGGGTTAAAGTAAAGTGGAATGAGTTGGAGATGAGGTGAACATAGGATAAAAACACAATTGATTTGTATATAATTAAAACTAGCTTCATAGGCCACCCATAATTGACTTGTATATAATTAAAACTAGTTTCATAGCCCGCCCGAATGGGCGGGCATGTTTCGAGAAATAAATTGCATAACTACGAAAGAAAGTATGAAATCATATAATTAACGAACCGCCCATTTACCACCTAACGAATATTAATTAATAAAATACAGTTTGTTGCATACGCCATACCTTAACAGTCAAGCCACACCTAAAGTCATAATTAATAATACATGAAACTAACAAAAAACATTAAAAAAAGAAAATTATTAAGATACATAAATTCGTCATCCATAATAACGCAAATAATAATGCATAGTTAATGAAATTATCACATTTGATCGCCTTATTCTTTCCACTAGCTTTATCAAACTTAGCTATCAATATCAAAAAACAGGTGAAACCGCAAATCCTAAGCTCATGAGTGCATCTCTTAATTCAGCAAGATATGTCCCGTCAACAACTTTGTTTCTTGAAACTCTACCAATACCGTAGTATTTCTTAGCTTCAAATTCGGAAAACTATTATAGTTAATACAGATGAAACGGTTGGCCTTCATTTTTGGCCGTTGATACAAATTTGAACACTTTTCATACTGAAATTTCAAGGAGATAAAATTAAGACATTTGATCATAGTTGTTTTCAAGTAAGTGATAATACCTGTGGGCCACTAACTATTTGGCCAAGTCTTCTTCTAAGGGGTCCAAATTTTATACTTTGTCTATTTAATAGGCTTGACTATAAACTAACTCATCAGCAATACTTACATATACTAAAAGGCGTGATGTTGCACTGCACATTTGACCATTTGTCGAAAAACAACCAAACAGAGTTCACTCAACAGCTGTTAAAAAAACATTGTATCAAATTTTACTTAAATAAACTTAAACTTGAGAAAGAATAAACCTTTATCAACGTAATGCTTCAGAAAGATTGCATAGTGCTCTAAACGCCCAGTAACAATCCATTAATTTTACAATTAAAATATGCTACTTTAAGAATTCCAAACAAATATGAAATTCTGAGTGTAGTAAATTAGAATTCTACATAATCCTATAATCACCATTTTTAATGCTTCCATAAAAGTAATATTGAATTCCTTGAGAATATTGGCATGACTGTTTAACTTTCCACGCTTGTTCAAGAGGAGGACCACCATATCCAACGACCATAAAGAAAAAAATCAACCAGTTATTTAAGAAACTAGCAACTAAACAAATTAATTCAATTGAAATACTGTAACAATTAAAAAAGAATATCGTGTTCAGAGAATAACTCTCTGGTTGTACACCAATTAGTGACACTTTTGTGTGTGTCGGTTATACTAAATGTTGCCTTTCTTATTTTACTTGCAGGAAGCAACAGGTGCGATTCTTGTGTCACAAGAACCGAATAAGGTCATTTTGTACAGGGGCTACTACACAAGAACAAGATTCTAATGAAAAAAAAGAGCCAAGTGACCCGCTCATTTCTCCAGAACTCATTTCAGCAATTAGGCTCGAATGTGGATTGCAAAATAACAAAGTCCAACAGAGTCAATTGGTCACTACAACTAATTGAGCTGCAAATCTTTTGGTCGATCATGTAAACTTACATCATTTTAACTTTTGTACATTATTAGCTTCTCAATAAGAGGCACAAGTTGTAACATTTGGTGTTGGTGACTCCAATCTCCTTTTTAAGTGATATATTTGCTCATTTTTGTGGTTGCAATTGAGTGTGCGCGCCAGTGGACATGGGTTAAGGTGTTGAATATAGTTGCTAAAACGTAACACTCATCAAAATACAAATTAGGTTGCGGAAATCAAAACTCTTGGTTTGTGATAACTAGGGCTGTGCAAACTGGACTGAAAACTGACCAGAACCGGACTAAACATGACTGAACTGAACTATGTCGATTAAGTTTTCGATTCTAATTTTCATGCAAAATCATTTCTAAGTCCGGTTGCGAGCGATTTGGTCTGGTCCAAACAGAGGAAAAACCCAAAACAATTGTGAATGAAACCCAATTGATCAACAGGTGGCTCGCTCAAACTCTCATCGGAACAGATAATTTTGAGACATATGCTCATATGAGAATCTTGCTATTATTTAGTAAAATAGGCAATTTGTTCATTAATATCGCTAATCTTTCTAATTTAATCAGAATTCATTACTTCATTTCTCTTTGAAGTTTATATACGATGCTCAAGTTACTAACAAATTTCTAAATTAGCGACTCATAATTGATGATGCTTATAAGGAGATAAACATGATTATAATAATCAGTCTAATGATTCAGCTTTAATTATTAACTTGCTCACACACGTTACGCTACAGATGTTCGCTAGTGGTTGAAACCAATCTATGTGAAAATTGTTTAAGTGGAATAGGATACACCTTGAAGATATAGTGGAATTTATTTGAGGTACTTTCCGTCGTATAATTTGAACATCATATAATTTGTATACTAAAATATTTTTCTATGCTAATTAAAGTTTAAACAATAAAATTTGAAGTTAGTCAAAGTATAATATTTTTCTTTGCGGCACGATGTTTAGAGATCCATCTGATATTTGTTTCACCAAACGTACATCCAGGGGAGGACCTAGTATGGTACACGTGGTTGCCCGTGCAACCCCTGAATTTTTTTTAAATAGTGTTAAAATCTTGTACTTCGTAATTATATTTTTGTTAGTATAGGTGAGTAGGTGACACCTTGAGAAAAATTGTATCACCGATGCCACCCCTCGATTTTTTCCTTGGGTTCGACTACATATTATTTTATGTCCGACTTGATATCAAATCCAAAGAAAATTAAAATTTTATATTGTCAAAGTAAAATTTTAAAACTCGTTGCCTCCTCATTAGATTTAAAATTAGTAATACGCATTACGGAGTGCAAGAGTAAAGAGAAACAAAAGCGCTTTCATTTCAATACTTTTTTATTTTTTTATCGGTTTTATAAATGGTTACAACTGATTGTAAATTACACATTGCAATTTCCTTTTACATATTGCACCAAATAAAACTAAGAAAAGTTGTGTGAGTTTGATTTAGGTTTTGTCCAAAAGTCCATACTCTTCTTCCGATAAGAACAGAGTCAGAGGGATAGAGAGATACGAAGATGGGTGTGTGTTAGATTTTGTATATTCTAGAAGGATTAATCAATGCTCTATATTCCTATGGAAGAGTATGGGTGTAATCTACGATGGTGGGTTTGTGCTTTCAATACTCTGTCTGATTTCCAATTGTAGTTGAAATCTGCATGTGGCGTACAGAGGCAGAACACATAAATTCACTAGTAGGTAGGATTAAAATAATTAACAAAATTCAAATCCCATTTTTGAAAATAAGCTATAAATTTACTAGTAGGTAGGATTAAATTAATTTTTGAAATAGCAATGCATACTCTAATAAATGTGTACATTAATCTTTCCTTATAGTTTATACTAATGAGATATTACTAGATTTATCACATGGGAGAGATGGAGGTGGGTCATTGCATGGTGGATGGAACTGAGACTTTTAGAGGCGGTGGTGGTGAGGTGTATGGTGGTGGTGGTGAGGTGAGGTGGATGGAGCTGGTGAGTGAGCGAGAGGTGGTTCATTGCAGCATAGTGTAGAAGGCGGAGGACGAGATAACAAAGGGCGAGAATTTAGGTTATGATTGATTTGATTTATAATTACATATTTCTTCAAACTAAAATTACTTTGATTTGGTTTACGATTTGACATTAAAGAAAACCCCTCTTGAAAACCTGACTTGTACCAAAACTAATTACCCAATTTTGAAAAAATTTCGCAAATCAAAATTTTTTGCCCACTTTTAAATTAATTAAATATGAATTAGTAATTAATTAAATCTTTCAAATGGACATTCTCTAGCTAGGCTACAATAGCTGAATTAAGTTATGGGGGTTCTTCATTTGCACTTCATGTGGAATTCAAACGCCACAGATGCTAGAGCATTGATACCTCAACGACTTTTAATCTGACCATGGTAATGGGGTGGATGTGACTCTAGAGTAGTGGAGACAGCCGATGGTGGTAAGATGGGTGGAATTTTTTCGCAGGGTGGAGGTGCGTCAAACCATGGTAATGGAGGTGGAGGTGACTTTGGCGGTGGCGGAGGGGCGGCGTATGTGGTGGCCGAAACAGTTGCAGCCGCCAAGAGAAAATAGAAAAGAAGAAAACAACGAGACTTCATGGTCATGAAGGTAGTGTGGTGATGGTAGATGAAGGTTTTGGTGATGGTTTATATAGAGGAGGGGGTGGGGTGGGCAGTGCATATATTTGTTGTAGTTTCCAGTTGAATTAAATTTTAACCCATACTATGGGAGATGTTATATGCAAACACAGTTGCCATGTGGGCTGCAATATATCGCATTATACGTTTCCGCTGGCGAAAGAAATATTATGCAAAAAGAAATATAAATGTGATTTTATATTTCATTCAATATTATAATAATTAAATAAATAGTAAAAGACAAGGAAATGGAATTTGTACATTAAGTGTGTAGATGGGTTTGTGCTAGATTTTGTTGTATATTCTAAAATGTGTAAACAATGTTATTTTCCTATGGAAGGGTATGGTCTGAAGTCTAAAGAGTATAACCATAGCACACATTAATGCTCCTAACCTGAAGCAAACTCGTAACTAATGCTCTCTATTACTAGGAATGTATGGAAGAGTGTGGTACATGGTGGTATATTAAATAATCAAATTTCTTTTTTGGGTAAGGGTTTACCCCAGTCAAATATATTAATCACAAATAAATAAAGTACAAGGGAATGTGGTTAAGGCACCACATTAACCGCAAGCACAAACGCTCGACAACCAAGACTACCTATGTTTATGACATGCATGTAACGACCGAAATTTGTAAATAAATAAATTGTACAAAAATATGATAATTATGGATAATTCATTTCAGAACCGTAAGAATTAGTTTCGTGTCATTTGGACACCGTTTGATATGGTTAAGGTCGAAACTGGGCTGAACCGGATGACAAAAAGTTGCAGCCTAGCTGCCTGGGGTAGTTCACGGCGCGAACTATGGTTCGCGATCGCGAACATCAAATACATAATTTGGGGATTTTGATGACCGGAGTTCACGACCCGCTCCCGATCGCGAAGTGTTCCCGACGCGGGAAGTTCGCGACGCGAACTTCAGTTCACGATCGCGAACTGTGTAGCTGTATATAATAACGGGTTTAGGCTAGGGATTAGGCATCAACGACCCTACTTGTAGCTCAACCATTTTTGTGAAGAAAGGAGGCGATTTTGGAGGTCTAGAGCACAAATCTTCATCATCTTTGAAGATTTAAACATCAAAGGTAAAGATTATTGATTCTTGTCATCTTCTACCTTAGTTTCAAGCTTTTCATGGGCATCAATGGTGGTTTTGGGAACCAACCATATCATCTTTGGGGAAGATGGTCAATCATGAGTGTAAAACACTCATTTTAAGCTTGTAATCAATGTGTACAAGCTAAATTTGGGTTTTATGGATAGAGATCTTGAACTAGGGTTTGAGATTTCCACCAAGTTGTAAGAACTTGGTGGTTGGGGTTGTTAATATAGATTAGTTAGTGATTAGTTATGGATAATAACTAGTTATTATGTTGGTATTGATGTTAGGTCAAGAAGACCTTATGATTGGAAGTACTTCCTTGATTGGGAAGTAAGGATTTGTGTTGTTGAACACAAGTATTGGATAGCATTGCTAAGATGAGTACATGTGATCTTTTCTGAGTACATGGTAAACTATGTTTATAGTTTGAAATGATTTTTAGAGTCTTTATTAGATAATTGTTTTAATAAAGAAAAGATTGAATTGATAGAGTATGAATAGAATTGAATTGAATTGAACTGTAAATTGATTTGTTGAAGTTACCACTAGTATGATATGAGTTGTGATATGGGGCATTGGCCCAAGATGATGATTTATTATGTGGTAGCTAATCAATCGGATCCTAGATAACCCACACAAGTTGGGGGAGTTAGTGACACCTACTTGGGGCGGTACCACCCTGCGCAAGGGTAGTGTGTCGAGAAATAGATAACCCGGAAAGCAGGGGAGTTTGAGATAACCCGGAAATCGAGGGAGAAATAGATAACCCGGAAACGGGGGAGTTTACCTAGTTAACCCATATCGGGGGAGTTGTTTCGGGGAGGCCCGTTACGTATATGATTGGCTTATGGCAAACCTTAGAGTATGTTTGACTATGTGCAATTTGATAATTATTTAATTATTATTTTATTGCAAATATTTTCTAACCGGGTCTAAAACCCATATTTCTCACGAGACAATCTTGTCTCACGTACTACGTTTATTTTTTACTATATACTCAGGTTCGGGAGCTAAGGATTAGGTGGCCCATAGTAGTAGCATTGGATGATTAAGCTCGGTGTACTTATTTAATTCCCTAGACTAGTTTTGATATATTTGTAACACCGGTTTTTGGTACTCCTTAATTATTCCAAATGTTTTATTTAAACCATGTTTTTGGATGTTACGGATTTTTTAATTTTAAACTTATTTATTTAAAAAGTTTAAATTATTTTGAAAAATTGGTGTGTTACAATGCCATAAACAAACACTAAGCAAACAATCAAATTGATGATCTCTAAATTCTAATGATAACAATAAAATAAAAAACCCAAGCCAGTAGGCTGTGAGTATGTATATTGAGTTGATCATTTGTGATTTTAGGGGAACTATGTAATCCGACAAATCAGAACATGACCAACCTGATTCTTTTTGTTAAAAATGGAATGCTTTTGGGGCCGAGAGAATTTTAAAATCGACATTGTTGAGGCATTCATTAGGAGATAAAAAAAAGAAGGTGGAGTTTATTCCCTCAGAATGAAAAGGATATGGGTTCGAGGAAGACATATTGTCCGCTTGAATGTCACTGCTTGACTCGAACCGGAATCGAGCTTAGCCGGAACCGGTTATTCGGTCCGGTTTTTGGTTCCTTTTAATCTCAAAATCGGGTTTCGTGTTTGTGGGTACCAGTTTAAACGGGTAGGGAACCAAAATTTAAAGAGACTTTATCCTACTTTTGTAATATATTTCATATGTGGTATGGGCAATCACTAGTTGTTACTTGTCATATCACCCTTCCAAATTCCAAAACTAAAATTCCATAACTTCCAGCCTTCCCTTCAATGGTGATATGTATTAATGGCGATCTGTAGAAAACTGAAGCAAATATACAAAAATAAAATAATTGTTTTGTAATAATAATAATTTTGATTATTATATTGTATTTCCAGAAGGAAACAAACAGAGGGTGATAAATTTTGGTTAACTTTGTATCTCCAACAGTTTTTGCTTTGTTCTTAATTTTCTGTTTTTTGCTTTGTTCTTAATTTTCTATTTTGTGACTTCTTTTTAATGTCGTAGGTTGGTAAAAATCTAAATTTTCGTATTTCAAATTGAATTAGGACTTTGAAATGTTTATGTCCATGAATTGTTGCTTTTTAATTTTGATGATTATATCCATTGAATTGAAATGATTCTGTTAAAAAATGCATCAAAAGCAGCAGTGCAACAGAAAAAACGCAGCAGAATCTGCAGCCAACACCACAACACTGTTTACCATTTTTAAACCCGCTTTTGATCCGGCCCGGACCCAAGACCGGTTAATCCGGTCCGGTTTTCGGTGTTCAATTTCCCCTTTTCCGGTCTTCGTGTTTATCGATTGGGTCCGGTCGTCGTGCTTATATCTGTTTGTTGGCAATCATAATTGCACCTCAGATAAATATGGGAATAATTACAGTTGGAAGAAATTAAAGAATAAACTACCACTATGTAGCATAGGTGCACATGTATTAATTATTACCCTTATAATACAATTGTGGTAGGATATCACTATTCACAATGTTTTCATTGGTTAGTTTTTTCTTCACAATATTTTCATTGGTTGATTTTTTCATTTCTTTTTTTTTTTTTCTAATTTGAAGTGGTTACTTAGGCTGGCAAAGCCCATTCATGCTAAAAATTCATTCACTTCATCTAACAATTAATTCTAAAAAGTTATTTCAATCTTGCCAAAATTATATATTGTTCAAGTGAACTTTTATTAACCTATAATACATTTATGATGGAATAATACTGTTTATTAGGATATTTAAAATAGTGTTTATAAGAAAATGTATGTTTTATTTTGTATTGAAGTTCAAAATGTATATTTTCTTAAACAAATGAAATTCATGATATATTAGCTAAAGACGCCGGAAACTTCTAGGTGGATGGAGTTCTATCGTACTCCCATGCATTTCTCTTTTCTCCTTATACTAGGTAGTTTCCCATGTTAAGTACAAGTACGTTCTTGTTTATATTCAAAAGGTATACAACATGTTTTTAATGTTTCTAGTAAAAGGATAAGAATGTATATGTAACACCTCAAAATCCAAAGTAATATGTACCATATAATAACTTCATATCTAAATTGAGATAATAAACTGAATGATATACCCAAAAGTTAAAAGGACCTCTATGACACAATTGATTATTCGATTTGCCTGCTCAATTAGTGCTTTTATGATCCTTGCATAACAATGTCCCCGTACCAAATACCAATTTGATACTCTTTTGTTCACGGGTATTATCTGAATAATATAAATATAATGTAACAAGTAGGCTAAAATATCACATCTTCCACATGTTCCTTTTCTGAATTCGTGACATAGGATGCAACTGTAATGAAACTTTCATGGGTCCCGCCTACGCACGTTTTCAGCCAGATGAACAAACGGGCATATGGTCCAATTTCATTAAAAAGTGGTGATACCGGTTGCTTGTTGAACAAAAAGGTTCAATTGAGTTTTTCGAAAATTTCCAATTTTGTTTTTATTTAAATTGTTAAATCAAATTTTTGGATTTAAAGTTTAGTATATCAAGTTTTAAAGTTTGTTTTAAAATAACTTGATATATTGTTTAAAACAATTTTGGATTTAAAATTTTATATTTGTGGATATTGGTTGTAAGATACAAGATAGTCATAGACTTCTTGAGTTGCTACTTGAAATATATCTTACTTCTAATTGAAATAAGTATAATTTGGTGACGCTTATTGGTCAAATATTTGCATTTTTTATTTGATAAAAATGACAAATGTTGTGACAATGCCTAATATGGAAATGCATATGAAGGAAGATGTGCATATTGTGGCTATGATTTTCGATTTGTCGGAAGTTAATTTGGTGGGAAACGATTCAAGTGGATGTTAAGTCGATAAGGTGCAACCCGTCATGTGTGTTTCAATAAAATTTTGTTTACCACCTTCAAAGATGTTGAAAATGGACTAAAACTGTAACACCTCAATTTTCAAACAATATTTAAATAACATTTAATCCAAAATACATAATATCATATCGGTGTCAAATACCGGTTTTACAAAAACGAAAAGGTTTCTTGTTCGAGATTATCAGAGTTTACAAAAACGGTGTTACAAATTATATCTTAACCATAGGATAAGGACTCTAATCATCAACACCGAGCTAATCTCAACAAGGCCTCTTCTAAACGGGCCTCCTAGATCTTCGATCCCGAACCTGAGTACATAGCAAAAACACAAACATAGTACGTGAGACAAAATTGCCTCGTGAGATACATGGGTTTTAGACCCGATAAACAACTAGTCAGATAATATTATTTAAACTTAAAATAATATTACTAGGTTCGTTTGGGTCACTTCATTACTTTCCTCTTTTGGCCAATGTCAAGATAATCAGAATGCCTCCAATCTATCAAGACCATCATATCCACGGTAACCGGAATGCCTCCAATCTACCGGGACTCTTAGGTATTGGGTAATCGGAATGCCTCCAATCTACCACTAACCTAAAGGTACCGTAATAACCGGAATGCCTCCAATCTACTACGGCCCTAGGGACAACAACATCATCATCATCACTTTTCTCTTATCATCATGAGCCTATAGCTCCATCATTTCTCATTCAATTAATCATTTCATCATCATGTAAGCAATTCGTCATAAATCACATAAATAACTAAATTACTTAAAGACTCGATAAAAACATTTAATCATAAAACATTTACTAACTATGTACTCAGTTTTGAAAGTTCACATGTACTCACCTTAGCCAAGTTTATCCAAATGTTGTGTTCCTTGAACACCAATATCACTTCTCAAGATTTGAATGCCTCAAATCCTTCAACCAATAACCTATTATCAAACCAATACAATGGTTTGCCTCAATCATCAATACTAACTATATAATCTATGACTAGTCAACTACTAGCACCATTTTCCCCCAAAGTTACCAAACCCTAATTCCATAAATCACCATCTTTTCATAGATTCATATTATGAATACATTTTCCTTGTTAACATACTATAGATCTAAGTTATATTACTTCCATTTAACCATTTATATACAAATCCATAACTAGGGTTTATGATTCAAGCTTCCCTACTTGAATCTAAGACTTATAACACAAGAGGGATGAAGATTTACCTTTGATCTTCAAATGTGAGCAAGAATCTCCAAGAACTAGTGAAGATTAAGCTCCAATCGTCACTTTACACTCAAAAATCGCACACACCAATTGAGAGGAGAAAAACTAGGGTTTAAGTGTAATAAATGAGGTTTTCCCGAATTAAATGCTGGTGTCGGGCAAAGTTCACGATCGGGAACAAAGTTCGCGTCGTGAACTTCTTCACGCACGCAAAGTTAGCGACGTGATCTGATCGGGAAGTAGTTCGCGCCTGATGGTCTGATTAGCTGGACCATGTTCACGATCGTGAACTATTGTTCACGCCGTGAACTTCTTGAGCAGCTAAGGCTGCACTTTTTGATCTTTGGCTCGACCTGGTTTCGCCCATAACTTTCTCGTACGGTGTCCAAACGACACGAAACCAATTCCTACGTTCCTTAAACGATTTATCCTTAATTATCGTATTTTTGTACAATTTATTATTTACAAATTTCGGGTCGTTACAAAAACTTTTTATGGGAAACTCGGCTACCGCGGATATCAAAGGTGAAGGAAATGTCATCTTAAGGATGATTTCCGGAAATGATGTCACATTAAGCAATTTGTTGTATGTTCCGGCGATTCGTAAGAAGCTTGCGTCCGGATGGTTGCTTACTAAGTTTGGATTTCGAGTTGTGATTGAATCCGATAAAATTGTGTTATCAAAATGTGGAATGGCTGTTGGTAAGGGTTATGCCCTTAATGGTATGTTCAAATTAAATTTAATAAATTTTAAACGAAATTTTAATAAAAATGTTACTAATGTCGATCATTTACTTGAAACGTCAAATGTTTGGCATGGTCGTTTAGGCCATGTAAATTTTAACTCAATTCGTCCTTTGATTAAATTAAATAGCATACCAACATTCCACATTGATTCGAATAACAAATGCAACACGTGTGTTGAAGCCAAACGTACGAGAACATCATTTCGATCGGTTGAAAGGAAAACCGAACCACTTGATATGATTCATACGGATGTGTGTGATTTAAAATCAATTCCTACCATGGGTGGTAACAAGTACTTCATTACGTTCATTGATGATTGTACTAAATATTGTTATGTGTACTTACTCAAAAGTAAGGATGAAGCAATTGTGAAATTCATTTTGTATAAAAGGAGGTTGAAAACCAACTTAATAAGAAAATCAAGGTTGTACGAAGTGATCGAGGAGGTGAATATGTTTCTCCTTTTGCGGAATTATGTTCTCAAAATGGAATAAGATATGAATTCACTGCTACTTATTCGCCACAGCAAAATGGTATCGTCGAGCGAAAGAATCGTACCTTGAAAGAGATGGTTAATGTCATGCT
This sequence comes from Calendula officinalis, assembly GCA_963853835.1. NCBI lineage: Eukaryota > Viridiplantae > Streptophyta > Magnoliopsida > Asterales > Asteraceae > Calendula > Calendula officinalis. The sequence goes on along the minus strand of OY970821.1, from coordinate 6,680,932 downwards.
TATAAGTTCGGGGTTAAACCATGAAATGTGGGGGGAAGCTGTTTTGTCGACTAATTATCTTTTAAATATGATACCACGTAAGGAAAAGGATGAAACACCGTATCAACTTTGGTTTGGAAGAAAACCTTCGTATAAGTACTTACGAGTGTGGGGGTGCCTTGCTAAGGTAGCCATTCCCCTTCCTAAGACTCAAAAGATTGGGTTTAAAACGGTTGATTGCATATTTATTGGTCATGCACATCATAGTAGTGCCTATCGTTTTCTTGTGCATGAATCTAAGATTCCCGATATACACAAAAATACGATTATGGAATCAAGGAATGTGTCATTGTTTGAAAATGTGTTTCCTTGTTTAGACAAAGAACAAGGAAGTTCGTCTACACGTGTTGACGAAGTTGTCCATGATGAGAGACAAGAACAACCTCAATTAGAAGAGGTTGAGCCTAGAAGAAGTAAAAGGGCAAGGATTGAAAAATCCTTTGGTTCGGACTTTGTCACCTACATGGTAGGAAGTGAACCACGGACCTACCGTGAAGCGGTAACTTCTTCGGTGGGACCTCAATGGAAAGAAGCCATCAAAAGCGAGATAGATTCTATCTTACAAAACCATACGTGGGAGCTAGTTGATCTTCCTCCGGGTAGCAAAACGTTAGGCTACCGATGGATTTTTAAGAAAAAGATGAAAGCGGATGGTTCCATTGATAAATTCAAAGCGAGATTGGTGATCAAAGGATATAGACAACGAGAAGGTCTAGATTACTTTGATACCTACTCACCGGTAACGCGAATAACATCAATTCGGATGATACTTGTGATCGCTTCCATAAGAAATCTAGAGGTTCATCAAATGGATGTGAAAACCGCCTTTCTAAATGGTGATTTGGAAGAGGAGATTTATATGGAACAACCGGAAGGCTTTAGTGCTCCCGGTCAAGAGGCAAAAGTATGTAAACTCGTTAAATCATTGTATGGATTGAAACAAGCTCCTAAACAATGGCACCAAAAGTTTGATAATGTCATGCTAGAAAGTAGCTTTAAAATTAACGAGTGTGACAAATGTGTTTATGTGAAAAACACAAGTCATGGATATGTCATCTTATGTCTTTATGTAGATAATATGCTTATCATTGGAAGCAATGATAAGACGACTCAATCTACAAAAGATATGTTGAAGTCAAGGTTTGACATGAAAGACATGGGTTTGGCAGATGTCATTCTTGGAATCAAGATTATACGCACCCATGATGGACTTGTGTTAACTCAAAAACACTATGTTGATAAAATTCTTGAGAATTTTAGTGCAGGAGACACTAATAAAGTTAGTACTCCAATTGACACCTCTCACCATCTACATAAAAATAGAGGTGATAGTGCGAATCAATTAGAAAACTCAAGGATTATTGGTAGTCTAATGTACCTAATGAGTTGTACAAGACCGGATTTAGCTTATGCGGTGAGTAGGCTAAGTCGGTACACTAGTAATCCAAGTGTCGAACATTGGAAAAGTATTACTAGAGTACTTCGGTACTTGAGGTACACTATAAATTATGGATTGCATTATACTAGATATCCTGATGTAATCGAAGGATATAGTGATGCGAAATGGATATCGGATATAAAGAGTTCCAAATCTACAAGTGGTTATGTGTTTACCCTTGGAGGTTCGGCTATGTCTTGGAAATCGTTCAAGCAAACGGTTATAGCTAGATCCACAATGGAATCCGAGTTTATCACCTTGGATAAAAGTGGAGAAGAGGCGGAATGCTATGCCAATTTGTGGAATGTATTCCAAATTGGTCTATGACTTTGTCTTCCATTTGTATACATTGTGATAGCCAATCAGCTACTGGTAGAGCCAAGAGTGCAATGTATAAAGGTAAGTCAAGGCATATTCGACGTAGACATAACTCGATACGACAACTACTCTTAACTGGAGTTATCACGATTGACTATGTAAAGTCAAAAGATAACATCGCGGATCCGCTTATGAAAGGCTTATGCAAAGAGTTAGTTAATAAGTCGTCGAATGGATTGGGACTAAAGCCCTTGGAATACAAGTTTATGCGAAGGAAACCTAACCTAGTTGACTGGTGATCCCAAGATCTAGGTTCAATAGGACAACCTAATTGTATAAACGAAGGGATGTCACTGTGGGGGTAACGGAATTCCTCTAAACATTCTTAAAGGGAGTACATTATACTACTTCCTAGTCCATTCCTAGTTCAGTGACAATGAGGATAAGCACTATGGCTTTTAATGATTCGTGGTAGAGAATCACCTATGTGAGGGAGAAGTGGGGTCGCTTCGAATGGAATTGTTGGGCACAATTCTTAGTAGCTCTCGCAGAACCAGACAGTGTCCATGACCAAGACGCCCACGATAAGAGGATATGAACAAGTCAGGGAGATTCTTGTGAGAATTTATACTGTCGTCTACACAAAAGGCGGATTCAGTCAAGGACATCGAGTCTACTGACTGCTAGGAGACTAAGTGTGCTTCTCAAGGGAGGGTTCAAAGGCTAACACCTACCTATCCTTTGCAAGACTTAACTGTTGAACATTTATCGATATTTTGTGGTGTTTTTAATCGATCTCTATTCATGTGGGGGATTGTTGGAAAAAGTTGTGATAAAATGATTTTTCACCAACTTTGGACCTATATAATTGTATATATATTTGTTATATATAGTTATTGGTTGGTAGCTTTGTGTTCTCCTATGTGAGAGCTACGCAACGGTATATAGCGTGTCCAAAGTCGAGATGTGGTGAATGAGATATCGACTCTCAAAGTAGGATGTTTGAAACAAGAAATCCTGGAAGTGGGGGAATTGGGAGAGTATCCCACATTGGAAATTCCGAAATTCCGACATTGGAAATTCCGAAATTCCAACATTGGAAATTCTGAAATTTCGGGCTCGTGCGGGTCAATTTTTGCATCTTGTCGACACTGCAGTGTGCTCGTACTGACCGCCTCAGTGCTGATCAGTCTCATACTTACTAGTCAATACCGACCACCTCGGTACTGACCTGCAGTCTCATACTGACCTGCGCAGCAGGCTTCCTGTACTGACCTGCGCAGCAGGCTTCCAATATTGAGTTCCTGCACTGACATGCACTCCAGCGCTGAACTGCAGTACTGATCTGCGCAGTAGACTTCCAATACTGACCTCTCATACTGACCTCTCGGACTGACCTCCTGGACTGACCAGAAGGACTGAGCAGGCAGTTTCGGAAAACAGCACTAAATGCAGTTTGTTATTTTGATTTCTTGTTTAATAGAATTGAATGCATTTAATGTTTTGGTTAAACATTACTTGGCATTCTACACTATAAATAGAGACATTGGGTCTCATTTGTAGGGACATCTTTCCACACTTCTCTTCTAAATCACAGCTTTGTTTCTAAGAAAACGCTCTCTATATTGGTAAATATTCTGGCTTGGATTATATCTGGTAGTGTAAAACTACTCGGTTGTTTTACCCTGGGAAATAGACAACGAATCTATTTTAAGGGGATCGTGAATTTCACTAGACTCAGCCAAAACCTTGTACTTGTTTGTTCTATTTACTTTGTTTCAATCTTTTGTAAACGTTTTCGTCAATTTCCCTTATTGTAATTGTATTTTATTTAATGAAAATTGGTATTAGCTCCTACAGGAAATACAAATGATCTACCCTATAGATAAAAATAAAAAATTGTATCATCCATTTGATGATAATTTGACGGTAAAGATGTTCAAAATGATCTATTAGATGTCACATATTCGATCCATTTTATAGGTAAATATTAAATCGATGGTATGGAGACTGTTTAGAAATTGCCATGATAATAGTTATATCACGAGGCGAGTTTATTATAAATAGATATACCTAGGGGTGAGCATGGGGCGGTTTGGGGCGGTTTTTGACTAAAACCAAACCCCGAACCGAATATTTCGGTTTTTAAGAATTACAAACCGTTCGGTTTCGGTTTTTTTGTTTTCGGTTTTTCGGTTTTTCTCAATAAAGCGGTTCGGTTTCGGTTTTTTTGTTTTCCATAAAATTTACTAATTTGTTAACCTAGCAATTATGATACAAATTTTCAAACTTTAACTCATTTCCTCTATTTATAAAACAAACAGATAACCCAAATTTCCATTGTTATACAATTATAAAAAAAAAAGTTTATGAGTAAATGTGTCAAAAGTTCAAATGATATATACTTAATATTATATTTTTGATATAGTTAAGCATCAAAACTTTATAAAGATAAGAATATATTTACAAAATTTTAAGAACATATATAGCGGGGTGGGGCGGTTTTTTCAGTTTGGTTTTTCGTATGCACCCGAAAACCGCCCCAAACATTCGGTTTTTCCAAAAACTAAAAGCGCTCACATCGGTTTTTCAAATGGTTCGGTTTTTTCGGTACGGTTTTTTCGGTTTTTTCGGTTTGGTTTTTCGGTTTTTATGCTCACCCCTAGATATACCCTTTAAAATGTTAAAAAATAACTTGGTTGGTGGATTGCATTTATATGATTTCATGCGAGAAGAGAAATGTGAGAATAATTTCTGACCATTAGATTAAGAGATCAGAGACTAGGATTAACCATCACAATTAGATAAATAAATCAATATCTATTATTTATTAATTATAATAAAAGAAGCATTTAGGATGCCACTTGGCACTTTTTTAGACTACAATCTGACATGTGGCAGCATATTATTGGCCATCGAAATTATTCTCCCGCCCAAACAAGAGATGTTTTTTACACAGCAGCATTTAATTGCTTTAAATCGGTTATTTCCTATTTAATTGTTTTACTATTTGCATGAGTTATTTTTTCACACGTATTAGACCGAAAATTTAATGCAGCGATTATGTTCTACTTAACAGATTTTTCAAAATTATTCAAATATTATCCGCTTTCTTTAATTAAATTGTTTATATTTGTAAGATTTAAATAATTCCTAATTTATCTATATATTTATACTACAGGTATGTTTAGGCTTTCATTATAAAGATTAACTGCAGCCGTATCAAATCTGTTTTGAAGAACATGTGCATCTGCAGCATCAACATGTAATTTTTCAGGTGTAATGCTTATGTAGTTTAACATATTATTATCCGGATTCTGTATAGACATATTTTATGTATACTATATATTTTTCTGTATTTTAACATGTTCTTAATCGTTACAATTTTTTTTCTGCAACCATTTGTTTATGTTTTATGTCATCATCTATCTACAACCTCAAACAGATAACTAAGATGTTTCTTTTTAATTATTCATCTGCACTTTATGTATTTAAAATTTTTCTGCATAACATCTATCTGCAGTTCATGTGTTTCTGTTTATTGTTATATATTCGTTTACCCTTATAATTATCCCTAAACCAGATCATAAACCCGAATCACGGGTCGAATTCTAAGTCATAAACATAATACTTTCTTAGTATTACATTTTTATTTCTTTTATTTTGATTTTTTACAATTTTTTTTGATTTTATGCTACATATACCTATTTGTTATGCATTGAAATTATTTTTGGAGTTTTTACACACAAACAGTAAAAGATTTCATTTGTTGACTTTTATAGTCATCATGACCCTAAAACTAACATTAACTCTAAGCATAAACCCCAAGTTTAAAGCCTAATAATAAACAGTCAACAAATTGATTACACTTTTTATTAAAATTTTAAAATTTTTAAGTTTTTGACTGACTTGTGACTTTGGATTATGACATTTATAGTCAATAATCAGACAAAAAGTCAACAAACTGTTCTAAAGATGTATTACTTAGATTATAAAGGGACTACAATACATTTATTAAGGGGCTACATTACATGTATTAGAAACAATAAAAGTACTGTCAATTTTCTTCCCTAAACCTCATCATAATCCCTGAATTCTAATTTTCTTATTACTATCAAAATTTTCAAATGGTGTTATCGTTATATATGATTAAAAACATTAAAATTACTGTCAATTTGTATTACTATTTTCTAAAAAAAATTATTATTATTTTAATATTAAAGTCAAATTGTTGACTTTTAGAGTCAAATTGTGGACTTTTAGAGTCAAATTGTCCGTTTTTAAAAAAAAAATTTGTTATGAATTGATAAGGTTTTTTTTTTTTTTTAAAGTTTCTGAATTTTATAGTCAATAATCAGTCATAAAGTCCTTGATGTGTTCGATCTATGTATTAGTTAGTTATATAGTCAAAGTTTTTCAAAGGGCTACAGTATATGGTAATACTTAAGGGGCAGTTAATATCCTATCAGATGATAACTTGATTTATTGCTTGCAGCGAATTCTATGTTGTATTCCATGGTCTTATTACTGATGCAATGGTTTAATGTGGGGTTGTGCATTGTTATTATGCTAAAGGATGCTTAATGTGGGGCTGGAGTAACTAATAAGTGACATTTTTCGACCACATTGAAGTTCTATTATTCTGCTTGTGGGGTTGTACTGGAGTCATAAGATCCTAAACATCTAGAGTCAGGAAGTAATAAACATTTTATTTTATTGAAACTCTCCCGTCGCAAATAAGCTCCTAAAAGTTCGGGCGATTCTAGGGCTGGCCGTCGATCGTCCGCTCTAGGGTTTCCGATCTCCGATCGTTTGGCTCTCTCCCGTCGCTAGGGAGGGGAGGGGGGGTAGGTTTGGGTCGTTCGTATTTGGTGAAGAACAGAATGCAACGGAGACAATACGGCAATAGTGCGAAGCAAGCCTTCTCGTTCCGCAGGGAAGGTTTCGATCTGAAGAAGATTGCCAAGACTTTTTATGTTACGAATCTGCCCGGTCAATGGGAAGAGGCAGATTTCTGGAAGGCGATGCAAGTTTTTGGAGTGGTAGTGGATGCGTTTATTCCTCGGAAATTGTCTAAAATCGGACGGCGATTCGGTTTCGTAAGATTCATTAGGGTTGATAATGTAGACTCTTTGTTGGAAAGATTAAATGCAGCCTGGTATGGATCATACCATTTATTCGCGTCGGTAGCTAGGTTTGAACGTAAAGCTCCTCTCGAGGGTGAGTTGCGACCAGCGGCTCGTGGTCCGGTTAGTTCTACTAACGAGGTTCAAAAGAATAGGAAGTATTCGGACTTATTCAGGCAAGACGGGCAGAAAGAATTACATGCGAAAGGGCAGTCGGTTGGGCATAGCACTTCAAATGTGAGTAAGGGAGACAAGACTAAAAAGAATGTGATCTTGCTGGAAACAAAAGACATTCTGCCAATGAAGGATGATGGCACAATCTTGATAGGTAAAGTCCGCGATTTGTCTTTAATTGAAAATATTAATCTAGTGTGTGTTAAAGAAGGATTTTGTGAAGTTGATGTTCATTACTTAGGGGGTTCATGGGTATGGCTAGAATTCGACAATAAGGTGGCGTGTAACAAGTTCAAAAACCATGCAGACATGGTCTATTATTTCACGCAATTACGTAATTTAGATGACAAATTTGTGGTGGATGATAAGGTGGTTTGGGTGCGAGTAGATGGGTTACCTTTAGTAGCCGGAACATTTAATGTTATTAAAAAAATTATAAAAGATTGGGGTGAGGTCATGTTCGTAGACGGGGATGACGAGGAAGGTAGTACGGGTAAGGTGTGCATTAAAACGAAGATTGGGCCTAGGATCGATAAAGAATTGGAGGTAATGCTCGATAACATTAAGTACACAGTTTGGGTTTATGAATTTGCCTTGTGGCAACCGAGTATTAAAAATGCCGATTCAGAAAGTAAGGAAGACGAAGATAATAGTTCAAATGATGGGTTATCTGGGTCGAGTGAAGAAGGGGAAGAAAGTGAGGGCGGTTTGAGAATAAGGTTGATGCCGTGATTAACTCCAATTGTAGCGAGAAGGAAGGGGTGGGCAGTAGGGTCAAAGAAGGTTGTGGGGGTACGGGTAATGTCGAACCAGTGGTCGGAAATGGAGGTAAGACAGTCTCGGACGGGGAATGTAGTAAAAAAGGGTGTACAGAAGTCGGAGATGTGGAGAATGTGGAGTTGAACCAAAAATCAGACTCTGTTTCTCCGCCTCCGGGTTTTGAAAGGCGGCAGCCAAAGAAGGTGAATGACAAGAAAAAAAAAGGTGAAGGGTCATATAATTCTTGCGCCTCGACAGGTTACGTTCAGGCAAGAAAAAACACGGGATCGTTGATAAATGATTTGAATGGGTATATCGACATAGGGCTTGCGATGGGACACAACATGGAGGGGTGCCAACAATCGCTTGAAAGTATGTTGAACAGTGTGGGAGATGGTAAGGGGTGTCCATGAATATTATGTCCCTTAATGCTTGTGGGATTGGAGACGTAGTTAAACGTAAGAGAATTGGTGGTATTTCTAATAAGTATAAGATCTCTTTCCTAGGGATACAAGAAACTAGAATTTCTAAGGTGGACGTCTTTAAGATTAAACAGTTATGGGGGAATATGGCTTTTGATTTTGCTTTAAGTAGTGCAGTCGGGTCGTCAGGTGGAATAATCTCGATATGGGACCCGTTATTATTCACGAGTTCCAGGATTACTTGTCTTCAAAATGTTTTATTTGTGCATGGGAAATGGAAGAATAATGACATGCAGTGTATTATAGGTAATGTGTATGCACCTCAAAGTGTAGTCGATAAGCGCAGGTTGTGGGAGACGATTGTGGAATACATGCAGTCTAATGAAGGGAAATTTTTTATTTTTGGTGATTTTAATGCGGTTCGAGAGGAAGGTGAAAGGTGGGGGTGTGAGATACATGACAGAGAGATTGCTGATTTTAATGGGTTTGTGGATGCAGTTAGCCTTATTGAAGTACCTATGGGAGGTTCCGCATTTACGAGGCTAAGTTCGGATGGTCGAAAAATGAGCAAATTGGATAGGTTTTTTGTGACTGAAGGAGTGTATGAAGTGTGTGCGGATTTATCTGCAAATGTTATGACAGACATAGTTTCGGACCATAGACCCATTGTGTTAGCTCAACAAGTAGTGGATTATGGCCCTCGGGTCTTCCGGTTTTTTAATTCGTGGTTAGATGAAGATTCGTTTGAAGATGTAGTGAAGAGATCTTGGGTTACTCCATTGGAGTCGCCAAATCAGAGTCATTTTATTAACTTCAAGGATAAGTTAAAGCTGGTGAAAGCAGAGTGTAAGGTTTGGTGGAAATCTAAGCAGTCAGATATGTGGGAGCAGAAGAAGCGGTTGACAAAAACGGTTGAGGTAATTGAAAAGAAAATCGAAGATAACACGGTGGGGGATATAGATTTGACGGAAAGACAGACGGCGAAAAGAGACCTTTATAAGTTGGAGGCCAAGGAATGGAAAGATTTAGCGCAAAAGGCAAAGGTCAAATGGGCGATTGAAGGGGACGAAAATACCAAATATTTTCACGGCATTATTAATAGCAGGAGGAGACATTCCATGGTTCGGGGAGTAAAGCACAACGGAGAATGGATAACGGCACCGGTAGAGGTAAAAAATACATTTTTTAATTATTATGCTAATAAGTTTAAATGTGTTTCAGTTATTAAAGTGGCTACGAGGAGCGAAAAATTTAAAAGTCTGTCGGAGGAGTATGCGAGGCTTCTTACGGAACCAGTTACGATGGATGAGCTGAAGAAGGCGGTTTGGAGTTGCGGGAATGATAAATCTCCGGGTCCAGACGGGTTTACATTCGCGTTTATTAAAAAATTTTGGGAACTAATAAAATCTGATATTTTTAACTTTGTTGCTGAGTTTTTGGATACAGGTTTTATTCCGACCGGGTGTAACGCCTCTTTTATTACTTTGATTCCCAAAGTAATAAATCCGATGGCTGTGACTGATTATAGGCCGATTAGTTTGATTGGAGTTCAATATAAAATCATTGCGAAAGTTTTGGCGTTACGGCTTGCGATGGTAGTAGATTCGGTGGTAAGCGGTGAGCAATCGGCTTTTATTCAGGGCCGACAAATTCTTGACGGCCCAATGATGGTGAATGAGCTCGTTGCGTGGTATAAGAAGAAAAAGAAGAATGCTATGGTTCTCAAAATTGATTTTGAAAAAGCTTATGATTCTATAAGTTGGGAGTTTTTAGACCGGATGATGGAATTTATGTTTTTTCCGGAAAAGTGGCGGAAATGGATCGGTGCTATTTTTAAATCGTCAAAGGCTTCAGTTATTCTCAATGGTAATGCTTCGAAAGAATTTAAGATTGAAAGAGGCTTTCGCCAAGGTGATCCGCTATCACCTTTTTTGTTTATTATTGCTATGGAAGGGCTTCATGTGATGATGGAAGAGGCGACTTCGAGAAATATTTTTAAAGGTGTGGAGGTAATTGAGAATTCTTTATCTATTTCTCACTTACTGTATGCGGATGATGTGATTTTTATGGGTGAATGGTCTTTGAATAACCTGCAAAAGTTGCTCATTATCTTGCATTTTTTTCATAAGTCTTCGGGTTTGAAATTGAATTTACATAAGTCAAATTTATACGGTATTGGAGTGGCCGATGGGGAAGTGCAAGCAATGGCAAACTTAGTAGGTGTTTGTCATGGAAAATTTCCATTTACTTATTTAGGTCTCCCGGTGGGGGCGTGTATGTCGAGAATGAAGAATTGGGACCCGTTGGTGGAGAAATTTAAAAGCAAATTGTCAGGTTGGAAAGTTAATACACTTTCGGTTGGTGGTAGGTCGTTGTTATTAAAATCGGTTCTAGGAGGTATGGGTATTTACTATATGTCGTTGTTTGTGATACCTAAAAATGTTGCAAATGTTTTAGAACAGTTGCGAGCGGGTTTTTTTTGGGGTGGAACCGAGGGGAAGAGAAAAATACATTGGGTTAAGTGGGATGTGGTGTTATCTTCTTTTGAAAATGGTGGGCTTGATATTGGTAGCCTATATGCTTTTAACATTGCACTTGTGTTTAAATGGGTTTGGCGATTCGTGACGAATGAATCAAGTTTATGGTCTAAAGTTATTAGATCAATTTATGGTGGTCAAGGAGGGTTGGATTTCGTAAATAATAATCGGTTGGGCTCGACCCCATGGGCGCAATTAATCAAAATGGTGTGCCGTTTAAAGAATTCTGGTATTGACTTGTTATCTCATTTAAAATTAAAGTTGGGTAATGGAAGGCGGTTTCGGTTTTGGAGAGATCCGTGGTGTGGGCCAACTCCGTTGATGGAATTGTATCCGCGAATTAGTCTGTTGGATTCGGATGTTAATTGCTCGGTGCATGATCGGTTTGTTAATAATTCGGTTCGGTGGCAATGGTTAAGAGACATTCGCGGGGGGAGAGAGGAAACTCAGGTGGCGGAGGTAAATCGGTTATTAGAAAATGTGATTTTGTCAAATAATAGTGACTCGTGGGCGTTGGGTATTGGGAGTGAAGGTGTTTTTGAAGTGAAAAGTACTAGGAGATGGATTGATAATTTAATTCTTCCTTCTTCGGTCGAACAAACCCGGTGGAATAGTCTAGTACCCCGTAAGGTGAACATTCATTTTTGGAAGATGAATTTAAATCGATTACCTTCAAAAGTCAATTTATTGATAAGAGGTATTATGTTTGAAGATTTAAAGTGTGTTATGTGTGGGGATGGTATTGAATCTATGGATCATATTTTCTGGAATTGTGAAGTTTCAAAGGGGGTTTGGCGGGCTATTGGTCGATGGCTTCAAGTGGTTGACGTTAATGTTGATTCGTTGGATGATTTTTTGCTCAACTTGGATTTTAGCACCATCTCGACAAAAGGGAAGAAAATTGTGGAAGCAGTGACATTAACGGTGATTTGGATTATTTGGCGGTATAGGAATGCAATTACGTTTGAGTCAGGTGATGTTCGACGGAATATGCTCGTGGACTTCTATTATTTTGTTTAAGAAATTGTTTCATAATTGTTATTCCTAATTTTTTTTTTATTTGTTATTCTATGTTTATCAATTTTTGATAATAACATCCTTGAAAGCTGTCTTTAAGTGCATCAAAGTTAATAATCATTGAGTAATAATCATGCAATTAACGATAAATTTTTATATTCTTTTAAAAATTACATTCAGTAAAATTATTGGCAACCTGTGAATTTTCACGGGTTATAACCTAGTATATAATAAAAAAAAGCTTTTTATGAGCCACTTGTCACCTTCTTAGGAGAGCCAAATTGACACTTGGCAACATTCTATTGGCCATTTTTATATTTTCCCGCCCATTCGATTCAAGGCTTAAAGTCAGACATTTAGAGTCAATGCTAAGATTTAGCATTCTATTAGAGGCAATGGTTAAAGTCATTTAAATACGGAATATTGGTCAGTGCTAAAATTAGGAATGATTTCTCTGATTTAATTTTAATACCTGCCTAATATTCAGCATTCAAATTGCCAAAACACATTCCTAACATTTTTAGGAATTATTGTGTAAATTACGGATGATTACACTGCCTAATACCACCACATAGTTTTAGGATATATTGTGTAAATTACGATTGGCAAATTGAGGCACGTACACGGTTTCAAAGTTTCGAAAAGTATTTTATATAACTCTACTACAGCTTCATTCCGCCTCAAGGACAAAACAGCAGACTCAATCTCCAAACAGCTATCCGTTACGTAAAACTGCACCAACCTTATACAGGTATTTTTCTAATTTTAACATGTGCTTTTTGAAGCAATCTTTTTGGATGAGCAAATTGGCCAATTGGGGTATGGTCTATAACAGTCAATTACACTATTACAGTATAATGTAACTTGTGATACATACATAAATTTAATTATTTTTAGTTAAGTAAATTAAATTGACTGTGCAAGATTATGTGTATATATTCTGATTTTGATGCATTAATCTTTATGCTAAATTTTAAACACTTATTATCCAATTTTAAAATCTTCTATAATTCCTTAATTCATTTAGGAGACAATATGCATTAATAACATACTTTTTTAAGCCTATTTGACCCGTGTCATTTTTAGTTATATATTTATCTGACTAATTTGACCCGTTTGAGTTATAAATACACTTTTTTTAATGATATTTTGCAGAAAGAAACAGAAAGGGCACGAGAGTTCGTAATTCTCGTGAAACACTTGAAGCAGTAGAACATATTAAATGATCCATGCCTAATTTAACTGGCTAGGATGCTGTTGGTAACCAATTTTGGATTTTTAATAGTCAAATATTATTTGACTATGATAGTCAACATATCAATTGATATTGACGTTTTTAGACACGTTCAAACCCGTCAATATCGTCTATTTTGAGTACGTTTTAGAAGCAAATACATGTGATATTACTCAATTATGTGTTTATGTTACATTTCAGGTGATATAGTGAAAGAGGTGTCGAAAACGGGCCAAAAGATGAAGAAAAATACAAGATTTCAGCCGAAAAAGAGTTCCCGATCGTGAACTGATCGTGAACTATTCACGATCAGTCACCAAAGTCCCTGTATGGTTTTCACGCTCGCTACCTAGAGTTACCGATCGGGAAGTATTAAAAACGGGAAGTTCACGACGCGAACTATAGTTCGCGCCGTGAACTATGCGTGTATGATCGTGGATTTATGGCAGATCAAGGGGAATTGTCTGGAGATCTTTTTCGGGAAGTGTGTTTTTGGGCGGTTAAGGACGAATTTGAGAGCAGTTCTTCAAGGGATTAGTGAAGTTTATAGCAATCATTGATTCTCAAACAATTTGGATTAAGTCTATGGTTGTAACTCTATACTTTAACTCTTGTTTGTTGATTTCTAGCATGTCTATGTGCTAGTAATCTTTATATTTGCTATGTTTGGATGATTCTAGGATTAAGTATGGTTTAATTTTAGGGTTTGTTTGTGTTCAAAACAATTGTTGAAGTTTAATTACTCTTCTTGGTTTAATTTATGAGTTTACGTTTCTTTATCGTTGGTAATTGATTAAATTAGATATTGACAACATTTGGTTCAATTGATTACTTCCCCAACTTTTCATTATGACCTAGTTGGTAATTCACTAGAAATAGGGATTAGGGACAAGATTCCAATAAGTTAGATTAAACAAGAAATTCAACCCTAGTAATGAGAATTCTAGGTTAGAGGTCTTAGTTAATTCAAGACGGTAATTTCAACAAATAGAAGTGTGATTAGTTATAACTTTTGAGAGAAGAAATTCCTACTAGTTGTAATTAGTTTATTAAATGGAATTGAGAGAAATCTAATACCGTGACTTCTAGAACATTAAACTAGCCGGTGCTTAATAACCATACTTAGTACTAGATGAATCCATACATAGTGAATATCCCTTAAATCAAATTTCAAACGTTCAAATTTACGTTCTTGTCATTTCAAATATTAATTACATTTCACATAAGTTAAAACATGAACAAAAATCTTTTCCTGATTAATTCTTTAACTTTCTCCAACTGGATTACATAAACTGTTCCCTGTGGATTCGATAACCCGAAATACTTACCTAGCCTATATTACCCACGATTAGGTATACTTGCCTATGAATGTGGTAATCTAGATTAGTGGTATTTAGGAGACATAATTTTATAACTAGATCTAACGCATCAAGTTTTTGGTGCCGCTGCCGGGGAGAAGTTTTATGTTTTTAGGTTTTTGAAAGTTAATTAGTTAATTGATCCTTATTTAGGAATTTATTCTTAAATAAGTTACTTAATTTGTAATTTCTGTTTTCCCTTATTTTGTCTATCAGTTGTGTGTTAACTCTTTGCTTTGAGTTGTGCAGGTGCATGAGCAATAAGAATACTCTTAGAGGCAAAAAGTCTAAAGCTGATCAACCCTCACCGTCCTCTGATCCAGAGAAACTTTTTCGAAGGAGACAGAGGATTAATTAGAAGCAAGATACAACGCAACCATAAAGAAAGCTCAAAATATTGGGGAACCGAGTCTTGAAACTCAGAATCCGCTTTTTGAAGTTCAAGTCCAAAGTTCTGAAAATCAGGAGCAAACTCCTGTTAATTTAGAACCAATAGTTAATCAAGAGCCGATTCTTGATAACCAAATGGGTGATCGAGACCCACCACCGGAACGTCCGATGTGGCAAACGATGCAAAATGCCCCGGTTGATGCCATTCCGGCAATTAGACTTCCGGAAATAAATGGCATAAATTTTGAAATAAAAAGTCAATTCCTTAGTATGGTTCGTGATTTGGGTTATGATGGTAGACTCACCAATGACCCAAATCACCATATTGAGTGCTTTAATGACATATGCCAATTGTTTAGGATTCCTAACGTTTCGCAAGATGCGATACGACTTCGACTCTTCCCTTTTAGTTTAATTGGAGAGGCAAAAATTTGGGTTAAATCCCTTGAGCCAAACTCCATTTCGACTTGGGAAGAACTCCGAAGTCGATTTATACACCGTTATTTTCCACCCGCGAAAGCGGATAAATTAAAAACTGATATTATTGCTTTTCAACAGGAAGCTGGGGAAACACTAACGGAAGCATGGGAACGTTTCAAAGGAATGTTGAGGAGATGCCCAAATCATGGGTTCGAGAAGAGTGATATCGTCCATCTCTTCTATAGGGGTTTGTCTAACAATGCTCGATCCACCCTTGATTCATCGAGTGGTGGAATATTCATGTATAAAACCCCTACGGAAGGATATCAACTTTTGGAGGATATGGCCATGCATAATGCGGGATGGGCCACCGATAGAAGAGCCGGAAAGCAAACGGGTTCGGTCAATGCGGTTGACGATAGACAAAATGATGAAGTCGCCGCCATAAAGAATAACCAGGTAATGTTAGAACATAAATTAGATAAAATAACATCTTCTTTACATGTGATACAGGTTGGTTGTGATAAATGCGGTGGACCCCACCTTGCAAAGGAATGTCAACAACACCAACCGATGATGACCGAGGACGAGGTTAATTATTTAAACCAAGGTTACGGGCAAAACTACCAACGAGGAAACCAAGGATACAACAACAATAGGTGTTACAACAACAATAACAATAATTTCCCCCCTAGACCATCACATCCACCCGGTTTCCCTCAAAACAACAATAACTAATCCAATTACCCTCCCCGAAATAATTCTAACACACCCGGCTCGAGTTCAAAGCCCGAAGAACACATGTCTCTCGAGAGCATGTTTGGTCAGTTTATGGCTAGCCAAGCCAAAACAAATGAAGAAACCAAACAAGACTCGAAAGAGATGAAACAAAGTATTAGAAACCAACAAGCCACCATTCAAAACTTAGAGAGAGATATTGGGAGAATTGCCCAAGTCTTAACCGAAAGACCTCAAGGCAATTTACCCCCTTCTACCCAAGCGAATTCCAAAGGAGACTTCAACAACTCAAGGGATGTCAAAGCCATTACCACACGAAGTGGTAAAGAGGTAAGTTCACCAATGGTTAAAATTACTACTAATAATTCTAGTGAACAGGTACTTGTAGAAGAGGGGACACCAATGATTGAAGAAGGTGTGATTGTTGAGAAGATTAAAGAAACAGATGAACCGAAGAAGAGTGAATCAAAGAAGGAAGCAACAACAAATTCCTACCTACCTAAAGTTCCTTTCCCACAACGGTTGAGAAAGGAAAAGCTCAAAGAAAAATATGGTAAGTTTGTTGAAATGATTAAACAGGTACGCATTAACGTGCCTTTGGTTGATATGTTGGCAGGTATGCCAAATTATGGAAAGTTTATTAAGGATTTGGTGTCAAATAAAGTGCAAATGGAGGAAGCATCTTCAGCTGTGTTGAGTGAAGAATGCTCGGCGATCATAGAATCCAAGATGCCACCAAAGCTAGAGGACCCAGGGAGTTTCATAATCCCTTGTCTCTTTAATAATTTACCGGTTTGTAATGGTCTAGCAGATTTAGGTGCTAGTATTAGTTTAATGCCCTTGTCGATAGCTACAAAAATAGGATTAACCGATTTTAAGCCGACTAGGATGATCTTGAGATTAGCAAACCTTTCATACACATATCCCATTGGCATAGCAGAAAATGTTCCTGTCAGGGTTGATAAATTCGTATTCCCCGTAGACTTCGTTGTCCTAGAAATGGATGTGGATCCCAAAGTCCCGCTAATTCTAGGTAGACCTTTCTTGAACACGGCGGACGCCATGTTTCATGTGTCTAAGAAACAACTAAGTCTAGGAATAGATGATGATAGGGTCACCTTCTCTATTGAGAAAGCCATGAAGCATACCTCCAAATCCGATGATTCTTGTTATTTCATTGATGTTATCGATTCATGTATCGATGAGGAGGTTACTTCCTTTCTCGACCTCGATTGTAATGATGTCACCACAAAAGGTGATTTCACTATTGATTCCGATGAAACAATCCGAGATCTCCAAGAGTTCGAGGATTTGCTTCATGTAGATGGTGAGGAATCCGAGGTAGGAGATGTTGTGTTTGAGAAAATTGACCCTAAAGACAACCTTCGCATTAAAACTTCTTTAGAAGAGCCACCTACTCTAGAGCTTAAAACTTTACCAAACCATTTAGAGTATGCCTTTTTAGAAGGTGATTCTAGTCTTCCGGTCATCATTTCATCTAAGTTATCCTCCACCGAAAAAGCCGATCTTATTAAAATTCTCAAAACTCATAGACAAGCCATTGCTTGGAAAACGGCTGACATTCCGGGTATTAATCCCGCCTATTGTACACACAAAATCCTCATGGAGGAAAATTTCAAGCCAAGTGTGCAAAGGCAAAGAAGATTAAACCCGAATGTCAAAGATGTGGTTAAAAAAGAAATTCTTAAACTTCTTGATGCGGGACTCATCTACCCTATCTCCGATAGCCCGTGGGTGAGTCCAGTACAAGTCGTACCGAAAAAAGGGGGTATGACAGTTATCAAAAACGAGAAGGGTGAACTAATCCCTACTCGAACTGTCACGGGTTGGCGAGTGTGTATTGATTACCGCAAATGATGCCACCCGAAAGGATCATTTTCCTTTACCATTCATTAATCAAATGTTGGAACGACTCGCGGGAAACAACTTCTATTGTTTCCTCGATGGCTTTTCCGGCTATTTTCAGATTCCTATTGACCCCCTTGATCAAGAAAAAACCACATTCACGTGCCCCTTTGGTACATTTGCTTATAGGAGAATGCCGTTTGGTCTATGCAACGCTCCGGCCACGTTCCAACGTTGCATGACGGCTATTTTCCAAGACATGATAGAGGATTGTATGGAAGTATTCATGGATGACTTCTCGGTTTTCGGGAACTCATTTACTTCATGTCTAGCAAATCTTGAGAGGATTTTGAGAAGGTGTGAGGAATCCAATTTAGTGCTTAATTGGGAGAAATGTCACTTCATGGTGCGAGAAGGCATCGTGTTAGGACATAAAATTTCTGAGAAGGGAATTGAGGTAGATAAAGCTAAAATAGATGTCATATCTAAGCTACCTCCGCCCTCGAATGTGAAAGCCGTGAGGAGTTTCCTTGGTCATGCGGGTTTTTATCGTCGGTTTATCAAAGATTTTTCTAAAATCACCCGACCCATGACCCATTTACTTGAGAAGGATATACCATTCGTTTTCTCAAACGAATGTGTAGAATCCTTTGATTTGTTAAAGGAAAAACTTACCGAGGCTCCGATCATGGTTTCTCCCGATTGGGAATTACCATTTGAGTTGATGTGCGATGCGAGTGATTATGCACTCGGTGCGGTGTTGGGGCAAAGAAAAAACAATCATTTTCAACCAATCTATTATGCTAGCCGAACACTCAATGGTTCTCAAGTGAACTATACAACCACCGAAAAAGAATTACTTGCGGTTGTGTTCGCTTTTGACAAATTTCGACCCTACCTTGTGTGGTCGAAACCATTGTGTACACCGATCATTCCGCATTGAAACATGTCTTTGCTAAGCAAGACGCCAAACCTCGACTCATACGTTGGATTCTCCTCTTGCAAGAATTCGACATTGAGATCAAGGATAAGAAGGGGGCGGAAAACCTTGCAGCCGATCATTTATCCCGCCTCGAAAATCCATATTTGGAGGAATGTGATGAAAATGGGATAAATGATAAATTTCCCGATGAATTCCTTGAAGTAGTCAACGCTTTACAAGTGACTGATGACCCGTGGTTCGCCGACATGGCAAATTATTTGGCGGCGGGTATCCTTGTAAAGGGTATGACTCATCAACAAAAAGGGAAATTTTTCTCCGATCTTAAGTACTATTATTGGGAGAATCCTTACTTATTCCGGGTCGGGCCTAATTTTGTTCATAGGCGATGTGTTTACGGTGAGGAAGCTTGTGTCATTCTCAACGAATGTCATAAGGGATCCACCGGGGGCCACTTCGGACCTAACCTCACCGCCCGGAAAGTATTAGATGCGGGATTTTATTGGCCAACGATTTTTAAAGATTCATATAAATTGGACAAGGCTTGTGATGCTTGCCAACGAACGGGTAGAATCTCCAAACGAGACGAAATGCCTCAACATAGCATTCAAGTTTGTGAGGTGTTCGATGTTTGGGGCATTGATTTCATGGGCCCATTCCCGAGCTCCCATGGTAATAAGTACATTCTTGTAGCCGTCGACTACGTCTCCAAATGGGCCGAGGCAAAAGCATTACCAACAAATGATGCCCGGGTCGTAGTCAAATTCGTTCAAGCTCTCTTTTGTAGGTTCGGATGTCCTCGTGCTCTCATTAGTGATCGGGGCACTCATTTTGCCAATCACCTAATGGAGAAAACTTTGCAAAGATATGGTGTCCATCGCCGTTTTTCAACTTCCTATCATCCACAAACAAGTGGACAAGTTGAAAACACTAATCGAGCACTTAAGAGGATCCTTGAGAAAACCATCGACCGAAATCCAAAAATTTGGTCTCAAAAGTTAGACGATGCTCTTTGGGCATTCCGAACCGCGTTTAAAACGTCTACCGGTTACACCCCGTACCGTATGGTTTACGGGAAAGCATGTCACATTCCGATCGAAATTGAACACAAAGCCTTTTGGGCTCTTCACGAATGTAACATGGATGTAATCATGGCGGGTCACAACCGCAAATTCCAATTAAATGTTCTTACCGAAGAAAGATCTCATGCCTACGAGAATTCCCGAATTTACAAAGAAAATACGAAACGTTGGCATGACAATAAATTGAAAACCTTCAAATGTTTCAAACCAGGAGATAAAGTCCTAATTTATCAATCTCGTTATAAGTTTTCTCCCGGAAAGCTTAAATCCAAATGGGCCGGTCCTTACACCGTTGTCCAACAAAAACCTTCCGGGTATGTGGAGCTCATTTGTGATAGTGGCCGTTTTAGCATAAACGGTCACCGTTTGAAACTTTATCATGAAGGGAATGGTAATTTTGAGAAGGAGAAACTGGAGGAAGAGGAGGTGATTCATTTCATCTCGGTTGGTGCTCGTAAGTGAGAAGAGAGTAGCATCGAGTCGAGCTTTAGACTCAATAATCTTTGAAGCGCTTCTCGGGAGGCAACCCGTGTGTAGTGTGGTTAATTCCCTTTCCATTCAGCATTTTCGTTTTAGTTGTTAGTAGGTATTTCTGCTCATTGTAATCTTTTGGTGTTTTTTTTTTGTATAAAATCTGCTTGTGTAAAAATAAAATTCGTAAGTGTGGGAATGGAGGAAAGTTCGCGCCGCGAACTTTCTTCCCGATCGCGAAGTGCGTCCAGGGAGTTGGGCTCTTTGGCGTGAAGAGTTAGCGATCAGTTAGCGATCCGGGTCGCGATTCGGATTCGGGTCGACCCGGTTCGACCCATTCGGGTCTAGCAAAGTTCCCGATCGGGAACTACTTAGCGACGCGAACTTTGCCAGGTATAAATCCATCGGATCTCTTCCAGCTTTTCACAATCGCTATACCTAACCCCCAAATCGCGAACGACAGCAGATTTCTCCCAATTTTCACTCGTCACTCATTTTTCTTCCAATTCTTCCGATTTCTTCATCAAATCTTCATCTCCATGGGTCCAAGGGTTAGTTCTTCTACTTTTCTTCATAGATTCTTCAATTATTTCGACATAGGACCGAAATTTTTGACTTGTTCTTGAACTTTTTGAGTTAAATCTTAACTCTTTATGCTTAATAGTTGATTTGTAGTTGAACCCTAGTTGAAATCTGCAATCTTTGTTCTTAGTTAGTAAAACCCTCTTAAGATTAGTAGATTTCTAGACCTACATTGTATGAAATTGGGAAATTGTGAACAAAGTGGTTTAAATTTCGGATTTTTGCAAGTGTTTAAGTGGGATTTAAGTTGTTAAACTAGTTGTCATACTTCAATTTTCAATATTTTAGATGACTATTTTAACAACTCGGGTTGGATGAAATTGGGCACCAAATGTGAAGTCTTTTGTTCAAATTATGTCAAGAATGCTAACAAAGACAATCTTTTTGCAATGTTAATATGTCTATACCACTTAGTTTTTAAATACAAATTGAAATAAAATATAATTAACAATGTCAAATCTTTAATTTTATTTTCAATTTTCTTAAGTTTAAAACTAAGTGTGGGAAGGGGTAACGTCATTTACATTCATGTTTTACATAATTAGACACCCTTCCATTCTTTCATATCTATATTCTTAACATTATGATTATTGTCTTTGATGTAGAAACAACAAAAGACAGCTGCCTCCACATCGGCCGGTGGCCGCGGACGCGGACGTGCACGAGCACCTTCACCTATACCGGAACTCGCACTCCTAGCCGATGGGTTCCCGGCCATTCTGACAGTTAATCGGGAACACATCTTCCTAAACTTTGAGAATGCACCTCGAGAGGGTCTTGCACGTGATAGTGAGAGTAGGAAAAATAAACTCTCAAAAAAAAAAGGTAGCTGTGGGAAGATGTGCTGATTTGGCATTGTTAGATGCGGTAGGTCGAAGGGCGGATATTGAAAGTTATCTGGTTCGTTATCATAGAGATCACGATGGCGATGTACGGTTTATATGCCGGGCGTGGGAGAGAGCTCTCCTCATCAATGAACCAACTTATGATGAGCTCCTCCTCGAATTTTATTCTACTATAAAATTCGAACCCCGTGTAGCCATGAAGCACCCCGAAGATCCTTGTATCCAATACCGAGTAGCTAACCAATGGGTAGAATGTAACCTCATTCAATTTGCTATTAACCTAGGTATTTATACCGTCGCAGAAACCACATCCAATAGTTTTCGTCATTATATGAAGTGGTGTGCGACGAATGAGGTTAAAAATGTTGACGAATATTGGCGTCAAATCGGGGTTGGTGATTACCGAATGGCTCATACAAAAGAGTCAAGCATTCGAAGCGGTACTCATCGGTATCTTCATAGAATGATTGCATATACCATCCGCCACCGAAACCAAGGGCCCGAAAAAGTTAACAAGTACGATATGTGGTTGCTCCACCAACTCATCGACAAGAATGCGATAACGAATATTCCATTCGTGATCGCCAAATTTTTGAGTACACAAGGAAAGGGGCTAAAAGGAAAAAGTCTGATGGGTGCCGGTCACTATGTCACTCGTTTGGCACGGGCCGCAATTGCCATTCCTAACAGAGTTTGGGAGAGCATGACATACCGACCAATGGGGTCAATGGACGAGGGATTGTTGTTGGGTATGCACGTCATTGTGAAATTTGCGGGTGACTATGTTTGGAATGAACATCCCGGTGTGGAAAATCCGGGAAGTGGTAGTGATAGTAGTGAGGATGATGGTGATGATGATGTAGATATGGACGATGCACCGGGTCCCGAAATACCAATAGCGGGTCAAGACTTTGGTCAACCGGGACCAACGGGTCCCCAATTCGGGCATTCGGGCGCCTCGGGATCCGGTTCGGGTCAATCCTCGTTCGATCCTTACCTCTCGTATAATCAAATGGTCGAGAGGATGGACGCGATGCAAGTCGATGTCACCTATGTTCGATCATCAAACGACCATTTGCAATCTAATGTCCAAAATCATATGCAACGGTCGTACTACAATCAGATGCGGGTCGGGCAACAAGTGAGTTGGCAAACCGATGTTGCCAACTATAATCTATATCCAAATCAATTCCCCCGACCCCCACCCTTTGATCATTCCAACATACCCACGTGGGCACCGAGCTACCCCGCACCACCGAACTACCCAGATTATGATGCTTGGTACCAAGACTCCAATTCTTGGTACCGTCCGTACCCACCACCGCAATGAAGGCAACGAGGCAGAAATAAATAAATAAATAAAACGTCTTTTTGTTTTGTTTGTTTGTTTTTTTTAGGTGTTCGTCGTGATTGATGTTTGTTGCGGATTCTTGTCAACTGCTCCGGAATTCAAAATTTCACCGGGAATGTACACAACACATCCTCAGGTCGTATACTTTCTTATGACCTCGATTTCCTAAATTTTGTCAAGTTTATTGCATTGGGGACAATGCAAACACTTAAGTGTGGGAAGGGGGTGTATTTAAAAAGAAATCCACCATTTAAAATTTGTGAAATCTTCGAAAATAATCATCCGAGTAAGAAAACCGATTTAATGGTTAAATTTTTTTTTTATATGACACATCTCGATACTTTTGAAAACAATTTTGGGAGACAAAGTTTAATTTAAATGATAGAATTTTAGCTAGCTTTTATGTTTCAATATTTGTGGCTTTTCATAGATTTAAGAATTTTAGCTCTTTGATTATGGTAATTTTAACGTAGAAAATTGGAAATCCCTTGCATAATATATAAGAATCGTCTTTAAGAAAATTAAGGTTAGTTTTACTAGCTCCCAATGACATTAGGTTAAGATAAGGGCATTTAGTTTACGGTGCACATCATTGTGAATAATAAACAAAAATATATTAAAAAGTTATTAATCAAATATTGTGGAAGAACAAACAACCGAACGTGTGTCACTCGGACAAGTAAGCCCGAGGGGTCCTTCAAACCTAGCATTCTAAGGTCAACTGATCTGGACATGTTGGTGGAAAGTCTGCTACGCGGGTGGCATACGAGCTGAGGTTCTTCCCACCAAACAAATAAATAAATAAATAAATTAAAAAAAAAGAAAAAAAAAAGAAAGAAAGAAAGAAAATAAGCAAAAATAAATAAGCTTGAATAAAGCATACATGAATAAAGCGTTTACGCTACTCAATGATATTTAAACTAATTTTTCTTAATTTAACCCTACTAATTGGGTGGTTTTCATAAAGATGATTTTTGTAGATTATGCAAGAATGAAGAGATTCTAAATTAAAATTGGTATAATTAAGGTAGCCAAAAATTAGTAGGTTTATGAAAAGTTAACTAGTTTGGTACACAAAATTGGATATAAAATCTAGGTGAAATTTTATTTGCTAAATTAAACTAAATTCTGAAATTGGCATTGATTGTGATTGAGATGTTTGTCATATGCATTGGATTGGTGTCTTATTAACAGATTTTTCAGGATGATTTGCTTGAGGACAAGCAAAGTTTAAGTGTGGGGATTTTGATATTGACGTTTTTAGACACGTTCAAACCCGTCAATATCGTCTATTTTGAGTACGTTTTAGAAGCAAATACATGTGATATTACTCAATTATGTGTTTATGTTACATTTCAGGTGATATAGTGAAAGAGGTGTCGAAAACGGGCCAAAAGATGAAGAAAAATACAAGATTTCAGCCGAAAAAGAGTTCCCGATCGTGAACTGATCGTGAACTATTCACGATCAGTCACCAAAGTCCCTGTATGGTTTTCACGCTCGCTACCTAGAGTTACCGATCGGGAAGTATTAAAAACGGGAAGTTCACGACGCGAACTATAGTTCGCGCCGTGAACTATGCGTGTATGATCGTGGATTTATGGCAGATCAAGGGGAATTGTCTGGAGATCTTTTTCGGGAAGTGTGTTTTTGGGCGGTTAAGGACGAATTTGAGAGCAGATCTTCAAGGGATTAGTGAAGTTTATAGCAATCATTGATTCTCAAACAATTTGGATTAAGTCTATGGTTGTAACTCTATACTTTAACTCTTGTTTGTTGATTTCTAGCATGTCTATGTGCTAGTAATCTTTATATTTGCTATGTTTGGATGATTCTAGGATTAAGTATGGTTTAATTTTAGGGTTTGTTTGTGTTCAAAACAATTGTTGAAGTTTAATTACTCTTCTTGGTTTAATTTATGAGTTTTCGTTTCTTTATCGTTGGTAATTGATTAAATTAGATATTGACAACATTTGGTTCAATTGATTACTTCCCCAACTTTTCATTATGACCTAGTTGGTAATTCACTAGAAATAGGGATTAGGGACAAGATTCCAATAAGTTAGATTAAACAAGAAATTCAACCCTAGTAATGAGAATTCTAGGTTAGAGGTCTTAGTTAATTCAAGACGGTAATTTCAACAAATAGAAGTGTGATTAGTTATAACTTTTGAGAGAAGAAATTCCTACTAGTTGTAATTAGTTTATTAAATGAAATTGAGAGAAATCTAATACCGTGACTTCTAGAACATTAAACTAGCCGGTGCTTAATAACCATACTTAGTACTAGATGAATCCATACATAGTGAATATCCCTTAAATCAAATTTCAAACGTTCAAATTTACGTTCTTGTCATTTCAAATATTAATAACATTTCACATAAGTTAAAACATGAACAAAAATCTTTTCCTGATTAATTCTTTAACTTTCTCCAACTGGATTACATAAACTGTTCCCTGTGTATTCGATAACCCGAAATACTTACCTAGCCTATATTACCCACGATTAGGTATACTTGCCTATGAATGTGGTAATCTAGATTAGTGGTATTTAGGAGACATAATTTTATAACTAGATCTAACGCATCATCAATGCATCATTTATGTTATTTTTTAATAAAATAGTCAAATACTACAGTTGAGCAATTTATATTGAAGTATAAGCTTTGTTTTAAAAATTTGACTATAATAGTCAATGACATATGACTACGATGATAGTCAATGATTTCAATGTTCTGGTATGCAGTTTGTTTCATGTTGTATCTTGGTTTATTTTATTTTTAAATATCAAATGTTATTTGACATTAATATTCAAACATATAGATGTTCTACTATGTATATACTTTGTTTAATAAATTTGACTACAACATATCAATGTTATTTGACTGTATTTGAATGTTAGAGAATTGAATGGTTTGCAATCAACTTTGATGGATAAGATAAGCTGTTAATGTTTTTGCCTTCTCATTAAAGAAGTTGGTCTATATGGGAAGGACCGGTAATCAGTTATGTAAAATGAGGCTTTTGACCATTGACCATTCATGTGGTCTTAATAAATAGCAAGTATCTGATTTTGTAGGTGACAATATAAACCTTAGCCGGCAAATATACACATTTTATATAATCAGTTATTTTATATACAACATAAAAATTAACAACCCGTGATTTTTCACGGGCTTTAACCTAGTTAAAGTATAAAATTAAAAGGTCTTAAAGGGTAATTGTGTAAAATCACTGGTCTTTGTTTTCTCTCCCGAATATGGTATTTTCTTTAATTGACCATGATAAAACTCGATCAATTTCTTCAACAAACCCACACCATTTTCTCAATCCTAAAAAGAAGTAATACTCTAGCGCCGTATATCATGGCTTATGCTGTTGTGGTATATATTCGCCACTTCATATTCTCATTTTCACATTCATACATCAAAATAATCATCATTCAAGCCAAATTAAAACATCACTTTTGGTACACATTCACAACAAAATATCCCTTTTTCACGTTAGTTAGCGGTAGAATTAACACTGGCAACAGTATGGTAATGCCTAAGCGGCGAGCCAAAAGATGTTCCACGCGGCGCCAGAGCCACGCTGCCGCACACATCCCTCTAATTAAGTATAAAGTTTTGAAGTATCAAGTTAATTATGTGTATTCTATCATTGTTGATTAATCTCATCATAACTGACGATGACACGATAAATCAACTTCGTAAATTATAACACAAATAAACTATTGTTATACCACAAACATTGCAATATCAAAATACACAACACTCAATTTCAAAATTCATGTTTTAGATGATTAACACAATAGACATGTCACCACTATAAAATAATCAAATTCTACATATTTTGAGATTTTGGAAAATGCGTACTCAAAGCTATGTAGTCAAGGTATGGTAACCAAGTAGTAAATAAGCAATAAAGAAGCAGCTAGATAGCTTTTTTAGTCTTATATAAACGTAATATAATATAGTACTCCCTCCGTCCCACAAAAAAGTTCTCATTTCCCCTCTAAATTTTGTCCCACAAAAAAGTTCTCATTTCTCAAATGGTGAGGGACCACTTAATAAAATAATATTAAAACTATGGACCCCACCACTAATTATCTTCTAAAAGCACTTTCTCTCTCCAGAAAACCTTATATTTTAATCAAAATATAACCATGGACCCCACCACTAACTCTCTCCTAAATACTTGTGCCCATTAGAAATGGGAACTTTTTTGTGGGACGGAGGGAGTATATATCAATATTTTATAGACAGAGCATTGTTATCTTCGTTTACACGGTTTTATTTTCATAAAAAGTATAGGATAGTGGCCTTTAACTATAGATCAAATTTACATAAGTAATGCAATTGGTAAGAAATGGCTTTCCCAACGACCTTTTGACAACTATAACTACCAGTCTACCATCTTAAAGACCCAACCTCAACCAAAAGCAGTGAACATATGTAACATATTTTTCAATAGTAAATGTATAGTATAACCTAATCCAATTAATGTAATACTTTGACTAGAATTTAAAATGTAAGTTTATTTTATTTCACTACTAGAAAAGATTATATTTCCCAAACAAACGGTTTTACATATTTTTCAATAGTAAATGTATAGTATAACCTAATCCAATTAATGTAATACTTTGACTAGAATTTAAAATGTAAGTTTATTTTATTTCACTACTAGAAAAGATTATATTTCCCAAACAAACGGTTTTAATTTCTAGTTACCATAAAACTCGAACAATTTCTTCAACAAAGCCACGCCATTTTCTCAATCCTTTCCTCATCTTATTCTCTATAGATGATGTTTTTTACACCACATGTTTTAATTATCTACCACAACTATTGCATTGTTTACTTGTACAGTATGCATATTTAATTGTACAGTGTAGTATAGACATCAAAAAATGTGGTAGCAAAATTAATTCTCATTCTCTATAGTCTATCATTCCTTTATTTGTGCCACCAAAATTTATGTTCATATTCTTCCTTCAATTACAATTTCGATTCAAGTTGTCTACGAAAAGGTACGCACCACATCGGTTGGTTTGAAATAATTGGGGATTAGGGTTTTATTACAATGGAACCCAAATTCACCGTCTGCTTTCATCGTCCACAAAAATCGCCATCTGTTTCATCGTCATCAAAAATCACCTTGTTTCCGGTGGACCTCTTCAATTGATGGAACAGACCACAAAAGAAAGCAAAAACGTCAATTTGCTCGAACTTTAAAAATGCAAAGGTCTTTTTTGTTGTTGGAAGATTCGTCGGCACGAATTGAAGCACTAACCAGAAACAAAAGATGCCAGATCTGCGAGCACCGGCCCATTCCAACGATTTTAGACCTGTGACCACCGACAAACAAAATTACTTACCGCAAGAGTAAATTAGCAATATTTTATCAACATCAACCAGAGATGGGAAACACATACCAGTTTTTATTTGAGTTCAATTAAATATGAAACAAAGGTCTTCATTGGTCTACCAGATCAGTCTTCAATATGTTACATTTGGAGACTATTATTGGTGGAACAATATTATTGAATGGTGGTAGAGGTGGAAGTAGATCAACACCGGTGGTGGTGGTGAGGTAGCAGTGATGGAGTGTACACTGAAGGTTGAGTATAGGTGATTGTGGTGGAGGTCGATTGCACACTATGCAACGCTCCACCACCACAATCACTAGTACTCCACCTCCATCACATGAGAGCAATCCACACTACCACGCTCATCGCCAGCGGGGGCGGTACCAGAAATTTATTCATAGGTGGGCAAAAAAATTTGCATTGCCGAATTTTTGCCAAGGGTGGGCAAAGATTTTTTCATTGGTTATCCCTTGGTACCGCCCATGCCGCCAGAACCTGTGTTTGATCCATATCCACCCCCACCACCATGCAAAGCACGTAGGCTTCATGGCCATGTTGATCGAATGAATTGAGTTGTTTGATGGTGGATGAAGGTAAAGTGGTGGGTGATGCATGGTTTATATAGAATGAATTGAGTTGTTGATGCACTTTTATGGTTTGATTTTACATTTATGCTAAAATGAATGATTACTGAGGTGAAATTGCATTCGAACGATCCACCTCCAACTCACCACCACCAGGTAACGATCCACCTTCACCTCACCACCACCACCACCTTTTGATTGACATCCACTTCCACCACCATGCAACGATATTGTTCCACCAAGTCCACCAATAATATGGTGAGGTGGGTGGAGGTGGGTCATTGAATGGTGGTGATGTAGGTGGATGTTGATTAAGCACCGGTGGTGGTGCTGGTGGTGGTGAGGTGGGTGGAGGTGGATCGTTGCCTGGTGGTGATGGAGGTGGAGTACTAGGTGAGTGTGGTGGTGGTGTGGCAGCAGCCAAGAGAAAACATGCAAAAACAAAGTAAGGTTGATTCATGGTAATGTGCAATGGTTTATATAAGAGCCAATGTTCTCTTCCTATGGAAGGGTATGGGCGAATGGTATGGGCATAGTACCCATTAATGCTCCTAACCTAAAGCAAACCCGTAACTAATGCTCTGTTACTATGAATGTATGGAAGAGTGTGGTACATGGTGGGATATTAAATAATCAAATTGATCTTCTCTAAATTCTAATGATACAATTGCATGTATTTGGAAAACAGTTTTATTAGAGTGGATCATTTAATTATGGCTAATTTATTTGGAACTTCTGTTCTTTTTTGCAAATGAATATTATGACTATATGTTATTATGTTAGGTATGCATTTGTATCATTGTATTTGTAATTATAGTGTAGATTAATCATTCTTAGTTAGAGTAGTAGGTATCGAGATGTTCAACCCATGCCAAACCTCACCAAACCACACCGGTAGTGGCGCCAAATGCCCCGACGCAAGGGGTTTAACGCATGTTAAATTGAATTTTGTTTTTCTAAATTGCGATCAGATTAGAAGTTTTTTGTGGGTCCCAAATGAATTCTATATGAATGTTTTGTAGTTAGATCACGTACATTATGAGGAAAATCTATTATAAAAAAGATACCAGTTCAAAATAAATAAAAATAACTTGTAATCTAAGTTGGTGGATTGCATTTAATGAATTCCCTTAATTTCCATTTGAAGTCAAATTTTATTAAATTTCACCCATACTAAAGGAATGTATTGTGGCCTGATATCTCTTTATACGACTTTGTCCCTCGACTCCATCCTTATATAATTTATTGGTTTCTCAGTTTAACAAATATAACAATCCAATGGTTGGAAAATCGATTAGTTCTTAAGTGCAAAGCGTGCTGGCTTATATCATGTTTAATGAAATGAAGGGTAATTTTATATAGATAAATCATATAATAATTTTGGATCTTATATTAAAACACAACTTTAACA
Source organism: Calendula officinalis (assembly GCA_963853835.1). NCBI lineage: Eukaryota > Viridiplantae > Streptophyta > Magnoliopsida > Asterales > Asteraceae > Calendula > Calendula officinalis. The sequence goes on along the minus strand of OY970821.1, from coordinate 6,650,462 downwards.
ACTAATAATTAAAGGAATACAAATGATTTACCCTATAGATAAAAAAAAATTCTTGTATCAGCCATTTGATGATAATTTGACGGTAAGGATGTTCAATATGATATATGAAATGTCATAGGTTCGAAATTCTATAGTAAGCATTTAATCGATGTACATCATGATAAGAGTTTATTACAAACAGGAATACTTTTTAAAAAGTAAAAAAATAAAAATAACTTGGTTGGTGAATTGCATTTATAAGATCTTTAAAAAGGAAAAGAGAATAACACTAGATATTAAAAAATAAAAAAAAATAAAAACAACGTGGTTGGTTAATTGCATTTATAAGATCCTTAAAAAGGAAAATAGAATAAGAGTAGATATTAAAAAATAAAAACAAACTTGGTTGGTGAATTGCATTTATAGGATCTTTAAAAAGGAAAAGAGAATAACATAGAAAACTTATAATGAGTTCCCCTAAAAATTACTTGGTTGGTGACATGCATTTATATGATCTCTATTAAAACATATCTTTTAATTAACAAGTAAAGATAATTCGACGGATTAGTCGACATTTTTCACAAATTTTATATAGACTCGCGAGAATCTCTGAGTGTTCAGGCATCAAATAATTACCGTATCTCTTTATACGACTTTGTCCCTCGACTCCGTCCTTACAGAATTTATTGGTCTCTCAGTTTAACAAATATAACAATCCAATTGTTGGAAAATCAATTAGTTCTTAAGCGCAAAGCGTTGCTGGCTTATATCATGTTTAATGAAATGAAGGGTAATTTTATATAGATAAATCATATAATAATTTGGGATCTTATATTAAAACACAACTTTAACAGTTATAATTAAGGGAATACAAATGATTTACCTTATAGATAAAAAAAAATTCGTGTATCAGCCATTTGATGATAATTTGACAGTAAGGATGTTCAATATGATATACGAAATGTCATAGGTTCGAAATTCTATAGGTAAGCATTTAATCGATGTACATCATGATAAGTGTTTATTATAAGGGTCGATTACAGGACCATTACCTATGGTCAATTTTTCTTGGGTTAATACAGCTCCGATAAAAGTGAACATCTTTTTTTGGAGATGGTTTCAAAACAGACTTCCAACTTGCTTTAATCTCTTGAAACGAGGTGTCATCTTGGAGTCTGCCGTGTGTTGTCTTTGCAAAAGGGAAATCGAGGATTCAAGTCATTTATTTTGGGTTTGCCGTAAAACCCGTAAATTGTGGGTCGCGTTTTGTTCATGGTGGTGTATTGACATTGGTATGATTACTGATGTCAATCATTTGCTTGAATGGGCGGGTAGGGAAGCGTTATCCAAGATCAAGATTCAACAATTCCAGACAGCTTTCATGTCGGTTCTTTGGTTTGTTTGGAAGCTTCGGAACGACACCATTTTTAACAAGAAAAGTTGCTGCACTGATTCGGTGTTCGGTGAAGCCCAAGCCCAAGCTTTTTATTGGATCAAGAATAGGTCGAATTGCAATTGGAGCAGTGTCCATTGGGGTCCTTGGTGCACTGATCCAATTTCGGTGTGAGTGTTTCGGGTTAATGGTGTTTGGGTTTGTTTTTGTTTATTGTTATATGATATTTTTTGTTGGTGGTTGGTTATTATCTTAGTTAGGAGGTGTGTTGGTGTATATTTGTATGGGTGTCCTTGTTGTCTGTATATTTTTGCTAGTTTGCTAGCTGTTTATATATAATTGTGGTGGGGTGTCTTGGTGGGGGTGATGGGTTTGCCGAAGCTCCTCTTAGGTTGCCTTTTTTTGCTGTTCAAAAAAAAAAAAGGAATACTTTTTAAAAAGTAAATAAACAAAAATAACTTGGTTGGTGAATTGCATTTATAAGATCTTTAAAAAGGAAAAGAGAATAACACTAGATATTAAAAAATAAAAAAATAATAAAAACAACGTGGTTGGTTTATTGCATTTATAAGATCCTTAAAAAGGATTTTAGAATAACAGTAGATATTAAAAAAATAAAAACAAACTTGGTTGGTGAATTGCATTTATAGGATCTTTAAAAAGGAAAAGAGAATAACAGAGAAAACTTATAATGAGTTCCCCTAAAAATTACTTGGTTGGCGGCATGCATTTATATGATCTTTATTAAAACATATCTTTTAATTAACAAGTAAAGATAATTCAAATAATTACCGTGTCTCTTTATACGACTTTGTCCCTCGACTCCGTCCTTATAGAATTTATTGGTCTCTCAGTTTAACAAATATAACAATCCAATGGTTGGAAAATCAATTAGTTCTTAAGTGCAAAGGGTCGTTGGCTTATACCATGTTTAATGAAATGAAGGGTAATTTTATATAGATAAATCATATAATAATTTGGGATCTTATATTAAAACACAACTTTAATAACTAATAATTAAGGGAATACAAATGATTTACCTTATAGATAAAAAAAATCTTGTATTAGCCATTTGATGATAATTTGACGGTAAGGATGTTCAATATGATATATGAAATGTCATAGGTTCGAAATTCTATAGGTAAGCATTTAATCGATGTACATCATGATAAGAGTTTATTATAAATAGGAATACTTTTTAAAAAGTTAAAAAATAAAAATAACTTGGTTGGTGAATTGCATTTATAAGATCTTTAAAAATGAAAAGAGAATAACACTAGATATTAAAAAATAAAAACAACGTGGTTGGTTAATTGCATTTATAAGATCCTTAAAAAGGAAAATAGAATAACGGTAGATATTAAAAAATAAAAACAAACTTGGTTGGTGAATTGTATTTATAGGATCTTTAAAAAGGAAAAGAGAATAACAAAGAAAACTTATAATGGGTTCCCCTAAAAATTACTTGGTTGGTGGCATGCATTTATATGATCTCTATTAAAACATATCTTTTAATTAACAAGTAAAGATAATTCAAATAATTACCGTATTATATATAAATGTCTTGTATTATAATTTGGTTGACTGCATTTAAATAATTTATTTAAATTCTCTGATAATGGTCTATTGGTAAATGCACCGAATAATTTTATAGAACTCATGAGTTGTATTCAAAACGTTCGGAAACGGTCATAACAGCATGCGTATACGTCACGAACAAAAATCTGTCACTCCGGTACTTGAATACCCTTATAAAAAGGTTGAGAAAAAAGGAAGAAGAAAAGAGAGATAAAAACTCAAATGAATATTATAATTTAATGAGGGTGACAATTTAGGTCGGGTTCAGGTTGGCAGGTCAAAATCGTTCAACTTGTAACCGATTTAAATTACTAAGTACCATTTTTAATTTTTATTTAAATATTAATTACGTTTTAACAATAAACTAAAAACTAAATATAAATAAATATATATTTTTTTAAATGTATTTTAATAATTAGACGGGTTGACGGGTCGACGCATTTAAATTATTATTGACCCGAACCTAACATGTTTAATGAACGGGTCAGTTGAGTCAACCCGAGGTTCACCTAAAACTTTTTTACCTTAACTCAAACGTGTTTATTTTCGTGTCGGTTTCAGGTCAGGTTTTGTATCAGGTGTCACCTTATTGTAGTTTCCAATTGAATAATATATGTTTTAATATGGGAAAATTTTAGCCATACATATGTGATGTCATCTATGTTTTAGGCTCTGTTTAAAGTACTGGCTTAGAATGAAATTGCATTTCATTTCATTAGCTTGTCTTACTTATAACCCATACATATGGGAAAATTTCACCCATACATATCACATTTATGTTTTAGCCTCTGTTCAGAGTATGGGCTTAGAATTTCATTAGGTTGTCTTATTTGTTAAATGCATTTCATTAAACGTGATATAAGCCAGCTTTTTCTTGACGTCTTTGCACTTAAGAATTGTTTACAACCGAGATCATGTCACTAAATCGACAAAGCAATGATCGGAAATGATAATCATCTACAGATCAACGTTATTTACAAATTACATTTGTTTGTCACTTTATATTTATTATAGTTGAAATATTAAAAGAACTATAGGGTATCTCCCAACAGTTGACAGGTTTGTCACTACACCACCACCTCAACACTCGCAAAATCAGAGATGATACGATAATTCGACATGAACCCGATACGAAATTAATGGGTTTCAGTTAAAGGTTTCGACATGTTTAAGTAAGCTTATTATACGCAAGTGTTTGCTAATGTGATTTTTGGAGTATGAATTACTAACATAAATACATAATGTAGTTTATTAAAGATAATTGATATTGCTACCACCACTTTTAATGGTTATATCACACAGTACAGATTTTACAGCTAACTATACAAGTATATTAAGCATTGGATGTGGTACATACCTTAAAAGTTGTGGTAGGAAAATCACCCTCTTATATTAAAACATCTAGATTAATGAATTACATTGAGGTTTCCATAGGGTAGCTGAGTTGTCGTGGTAGTTTCTGAAAATTTTCTAGAACATATAATAAATGCTTACCTAGAAAAATAATTGAATATGTAATCTGTAAGAAGTCATTTCACATATCATTGTCACTAGAACATCACCATATTGTTAATTATATTGAGTTAGACACATTTGCTAAAACATAGAAAGGTTGACATTTATAAGTCTACGTTTACTAAGCACCAATTCGAAACATACTGTATTCAGGAAATGTTCTTATTAATCTCGTTACTATTTGCATATTAAACCACAGAACTTTGAGTACACATTTTGTAAATAAGTTCACCAGGACTACTTATTTAAGTTCTATCAGTCATCCTAAAAGATTAGGTACTTTAATCATTATCAAAATATTTGGAAAGTAAATCCCATTTATTAGATGGGATGTAAGAAAGAGTTGAGATGTAGACATGTACATATTACCGGGATTAGAGGTATTGTTTTATAAAAAATTTGCGACAAAAATATCGTAGAAAAAAATCTGTGGTATCAAGACGTTGACAAAAAGTCTCATGGCTTATCATTGCTAAAAGAGTTGAATTAAATATATATAAATTACACGTGAAATGTATACAGCTGGTTCCTAATCGGTTCCTGGAGCCCAAGTATTAAGTGGTAATTCACGTCGTTAAACCATCTCAACCCATATTATATTAATCATCCAATTGGGATTAATTATACAAATAACAGAAAAAGGTAATAAAAAAATCAACTCTAAATATCAAGTCTCAAGTATATTTACCATCACAGCCTCAATTAAATTAAACTGTGACAGACAGACAACTCATTTTCAATTCCGATCGAATCTTCAAATCTCCGGCGAGAAATTGAATTATCACCCCACTTGTTCTCCGATCAGATCTAATCCAACAACCAGAAACGAAAGCCCTTGAAACAACAAGAAATAGAAATGAATTCCGTGCGCCGATAACAAGCTTCTCGTAGCAGCCGTCAAAAGCAAAAACGCGAGCGCTAATTCTTTCCTGTAGATCCGATTCTTCTTCTTCTTCTTCGATTCCACCGGAGCTTCTTGTTCTTTCAGTTTCCCGAGCATTTCGAGCCCAGATTCCGACAACCGGCGTTGAATTTTGTCCTCGTTGAACGATTTTGATTCGCGTTCGGCGAACGCTAACAGGTCCGATTCCGATGACCGGCCGGTTTTTTTGGTAACGACCCATTCGTATGCACTGCCGAGTTGGAACAAACCGGAAACCATGGCGTTGAATTTAGTGACTGACATTGTGTTTTCGAATAACAAATAGGGCATTAAAAATGGGAATGCTTTTGGGGCTGGGAGAATGTTTAAAATCGACATTGTTACTGGTACGTAACAGATGACCCAAATTGGTAATTCGGCTTCTGGTATGAACATTGTTAATGGCAGAATTACACAGAAGAGTGTGAAGGAGTAGAATGGTAGAATCAGTTTTCTTAACAGGAAGAATAAGAAGATTAAATTCGCCTTTTTCCATTTTGATATCTGCAATTACAAATTAATGGTTAATTTAATGCAAGAAAACATGTTAATATAATTGTATGGGGTAAACAAAATTCACTAATTAAGAAATATATTAATTTTAACTTGTGTTTCTATAAATCTAGCATCTAGCAAGTTATTCGAGGGTCAAAACTAACATTGGGTCAAAATAGGTACTTTTTTAGCACAATTCAATACAGGTATGTCAGCCCGAAACACAACTTTGTCTATTTAAAAAAATTATGAATAATTAACTCCTTAAATAATTACAATTATAATCTAGCTTTATGAGATTGTATGCATTACCTTCAATTTACCCTGTAATCTATATTTGTCAAAACTCGTTAAAGATAAAACATAACCCAATCAACCTAAAGATTTGGGTTGAAATAGCCATATATAACGCCATTTATTAAACGGTTTTTTACTAAAAAAAATTACATGAAAACAAGAAAATTATTACATACCTTAGATTTAAGGATAGCAGGGAGACAAAGTCTAAAAAGTTGCATAGGGCCCGAATGCCATCGATGTTGTTGCTTCTTGTAAGCTTCATAAGATTCGGGCAATTCACAAAGAACTTTAACATCATTTAAATAAACAAATTTCCATCCATTTAAATGGGCCCGAACCGCAATATCCATATCTTCAACCGTTGTTCTTTCGAGCCAACCGCCCGATTCTTCTAATGCTTTAATCCTCCAAACACCAGCAGTCCCATTGAACCCGAAAAAACTTAGAAAATGGCTGTTTACTTGTTGCTCAACCTCAAAATGGAAGCATAAGTTGATGTTTTGTAGTCTTGTAAGTAAATTTTCATCTTTATTCACAAACGACCACCGCGCTTGAACCAGACCCACATCTGGTTTATTCTGAAATTAAAAACCAACAAAAAAAGTTTGAATCTTCATTCTTTATCTAAATTTTGTTATCTATTTATCTCAAATTGGCCCGTTTTGAGTTACACGTGTCAACCTGACCACCTTTCAACATTCCCGATTACCCGAAAAAAAGGGAACTTGTTTGTATAAATAGTAAAAAAGTGATGCAATTGTTGTTACCTTAAAGTGAGGGACTGTGAGGATAAGAAAATCAGGGTTGGGCTGAAAATCTGCATCTAAAATCGCGACAAATTCATAATCTTTTACATAATCACAAGACATTGCTGAATGAAGGTTTCCAGCTTTATAGCCCGTTCTTATGAACCTATGTCTGTAAATTATGTTAACCCCTTTTTCTCTCCATGAATTTACTTCATTTCTGATCAAAATCTGTAAAAGTTCATCACTGGAATCATCCAAAACTTGAATCAAGATCCTGTCTTTTGGCCAATCGAGTTGGCAAGCAGATGCAATCGATTGTTGATATACCTAATTCCCATAAAAAGTTTAGAAATTTAATATTTGTATCAATAATTAAGGGTAACATTACATACGGATTGGGTTGGGTTGGGTTGATCTAGCAATATTGTTGGTGCATTTTTATTTACTCTATAAATGATTAATGTATTACAAGAACCAACGGCTTATGGGGGTGTTTGGATATGCGTTTTGAAAGTCATTATGTGATATTCAAGCTAAACATGATTAGATAATTTGTTAGTATTGCTGCTTGCAAGAGAATAAATTTTAACACTAAATAATCCAATAATATGACTAAGTTTGGGATTGGTTTTTGTGGGATTTATCAAATTATGACATTTTCAAAACACAAATGATCATAAAATAGCGTTTTGGGGGAGATTGTCTATATATGTATGGTAAATGGATCAAATTTATCATCCCTAAATTCTAATAATAACAACAAAATCAACAAAAATTGAAATTAATCTGTTACCTCTCTTTCATCACACATGGGGATCTGAACAAGAACCATTGGGAAGCTAGAAGCATCTTCAATATCATAATCTTCACCGTCGATTTTCGGTTTGATATTCTTCAATTTGATCCAAAAACAGCCCATTCCAAGTATAAATCGATCAAGTGATTGGATCATAAAAAGAACAACACAAAATTCTGATAATTTCATTATAAATGGAGCGATATAATCAGCTCTAAATGATATCCAACCCATATATGACCAATGTAACAGTCCCATTACTTCACTAGTAGGATTAAATTCATGAATGAAATTCAAATCCCATTTTTGAAAATAAGCAATAAATTCAACAAATAAAGCAATAATTGAAATAGCAAGGAATACTCTAATAAATTTGTAAATTAATCTTTCTTTATATTGAATTTCATCTCTTTGATTATGATTATCAGCTAAAGCAATTCGCTTTTTAACCGATTTCATAGTTTTTGAAAACCCCATTGCAATCCATGGAAAAAATGATAAAATTCTGTGAGCTTTTAGCAAAAGTGTCCATGAAAACTGTTTTCCGGTTGCTGTTTTCTGTTTTTCAAGAAACAGAGAAGTATCTGATTCATTAACTTCTACTAATGAGATATTGCTTGATTTATCAATTGTCACTACCACCGAACTGGGTGCCATTGAAATTGGATCAAGAAACTGAAATTTGGAAAGGGGGTTTAGGGTTAGTGAGATTGGGAATTCATGAACGAAGGTTTTTGTGGAATAAATCTAGATCTTGAAAATGGAAAAGTTCTGGGTTTTTTGAGAGAGAAATTTGAAGGGTTTAATTTGTGAAAGAGAGTATAAATATGAGAAAGAAGATGATGTCAACTCAAATGTGTGTGTTTGTGTGTGTGAATTTTCAATCAGATGTGCTGTAACAAAGATGTAAATACACGTTTTACGATTATTCTTTTCTTTTTTATTATTTTTTGATGTTTCCTTTTTCTTTCTAATCTGGGTTAGTAGTTTAGTACTAGTAAAGTGTTAGAAGCTTCCGCAATTAGTCTTTTTTATAATCACTAATTCAGTATTAAAATTTAAAAACTTGTCATTTTGATTAAAAGCTATTATGTGTAACATGAATCACTATATTAATGGGTATGATAATAAGATGGAGTTTTATGTATAATTACTTTTAATTATATACCCATTCTCCAGTCCAAAACCTTCATTTCAAACACACCTTAAGTTTGTCAGGTTTAAGAACCCAAACAGAATAGCTAAATACTGTACGTTTAATTTAACTTAATTATGTGTCCCTAGTTTTCTGGGGAAAAAATTAAAGGAGTGTCACTGGTTGCATGTTTTTTTTACTCATGGTTGTCACCTACACTAACAATTAATAAAAAACCTAACAATATTTTAACACTATTCGGAAAATTTTCAGGGATTGTACGGACAAACCCGTGCACCATACTAGGTCTTCCCTGAGTATTCTGATACCCATAAAACAAACAATGCCTTAGTACTCTCATAACAATAAGATTATCTCGTTTAGCCAAAATTAACTGAAAATATGATAATAGACAAAGAGAGAAATCTCAATACGATCTTCATCTTGTTAGAAAGGTATATCATTTCTCTTTATTTGCATGTCATATTATCGTACATGTTATTCTATATGAATAAGTTTGTATGGTTCACAAAGAAAAGGCATATTTGCATCCACTTATGCATATGGTTTGTAGTCTTTTCGAATTAAAAAAGTTGTAATGACATTGTATGCTCACATCATATAAAACATGAATCTTTTATGCTGGTCGACTAGAAAACTTACGGGGTAGATATTCGCATAATATTCAAGAATGTAAGAAAATTAATTAGCTTATATAGCTACTAGTTCTTATTGTTATATAAGGTTAAGTAATAGGAGTAATTATAAGATCAGGAAACCCGTTCTTGCTCATGAAGTGTTTAGTTGTACGATTATGATCCCCAAACATTGTTATGTAATCGTGATATATAATATAGTAGATCAACTAATTAAGAACCTTCCCTTCTGACCTAGGTTAGTGATCGTTATACCACTTTCGGTGGCATAAACTTAATTGTTTACTTTTTATTTTGACTTATTATGCATAAACTGTTTAGAAATTCATTATCTTTATTTAACATATATTAAGACACTTTTCACTTGTTTATATGGAAAGGACGTAAAAACCCTTGAGATGAGGGGGACATGGGGTAATAAAATAATCAACAATGCCATCACAATTTATAGACAGCTCCTGATTTTGGAATATTTTGCGAAAAAATCTTAATTATTTTATTTTTGTAAATAATATATATTGCCTCTATATGTATTAGCTGTATTGTTTGTATTCAATATTATTATTAGCTGGATTAGTACTCAAAATTTTCAGTTTAACCAATGTTGAAATGAAACTGTATATAACATGTTTATCTTAAGAAAACTACGTAACTGAAAATATGACATTGAATGTATATACGTACTAATAAAAACAAGGTCAGAATGCATTTAATAGTTGAACTTAATTAACTAGGTATTCTAATACTTTGAATTAGTAAAGGTATACTAATACCCCGAACTTGAAATAACTGTCAATTTAATACCTTAACTTATTAATTTAATCACAATTTCTAAATGATTTACTTTTTTCATATATAACGAACCAACAAATGTATGTTTATCTACATATATTGAAATTTGAAAGAAAATATCTTGAAAATTCAAGATCAAATTTAGCGGGTCAGTATACTAAATTGATTATTATTTCAAATTCAAACTTCAGAGTGTAATATTATACTTTTAATAATTCAAAATAAGAGTCAAACAAAAGTATATAATACTAAATTTGATAAAAAATTTACTATAAACAAACCGGAGTGGATTTGGTGTCATTCAAAATAAAACATGTAACTTCAAATGTAATAATTTCGAATCTTCTGCTTATTAATAGCTAATATGAGTTATTTTTATATCAGAAGAGTTAGAGTTTTCAACCTATAAAACAAACTTAAATGTCCCCTACGCACATGTTTAGATATAATAAATGATATCAATTTTTCATTCAGATAAAAAATGCATTTAATACATATCATGAAAATGTAACATATGAACTTCATTATGATTAATAAAATTATATTATGAAACTTTGAGTGAATTAATAAGTCTAAATATGTGCCCCGTGCTAGAAAAACCCTTGTAATAAATATTAGTTATGTAACCATATTCAAGATAATATCCATTTATTAGAAATATTTTAAAACATGATATATAAAGATTAAATTAAAAAAGAAAATAATAAAGATTGTCAATAAGACGTTTGATATATATAAAAAAATTGTGCATTAATTAACAACGGTGCCATGCATTTAAAGAATGCTTCTTCTTCTATAGTTTAAAATACAAGTTAATATTGGAAAAAACTCAATTAAACAATAAAGAAATATTATGTCTTTTGACAAAGGGTGTTGGTTATAGAAGTTGCGTGAAAGAAATAGATATGAGGGGAATTCAAGGATTCTAGTTTAGTGATATTGGTGAAAAAATAAGGTGTTGCCCATGGCCATGGTCATGGGTTCAAGTCCCGTCGTGGACGTGGGGTTTATTCCTTATTGGAACATAAAGGATCTACTACTGAAGATTGAATTACTGCTGAAGAAAGTTACTACTGATCTCGATTTACTACTGCTAAAGACAAATACTACTGACGATCAAGTTTACTACTGATGTTATATTTAGAGCTGATCGTATTCGAGATTTTAGTAGAGTTAGTTATAGAATGTAAATCTTTATGTAATTCAATTGTAATCGATTCCTAAAATAACTAGGTTAATAAGTTAGGCTTCAAGGACTATTATATACAGTTCCTTATGAATTGTAAACATACGTGTATTGATCGAACGAATTAATACATTGAAGTTTTTTGTGATAAACTGTGTTCTTCGTTTTATTCTTATTCGATTCCAGTTTACATTGTTCTTAATCTAATAACATAAGTGTTAATTCGCTGTAACTTCTTGTGTTAGTAGATCTAAGTTTCTAATAACTTTATTGAGTTATTCGATCCTGACAAGTGGTATCAGAGCTTTACGGTTCTAGATCTACGAATTAAGAACAACAAAAAGTTTCATACTTTCGATCTTAAAATTGTTAATCATGTCTTATAACAATGAAAATACTCAAGCAAATAAAATTCCCATTCTCACTCCCAATAACTTTGGGATGTGGAAAAACAGAATCAAGCAGTATATGCTTATTACTGATTATTCCATGTGGGAAGTTGTTGTTGAAGGCAACAAAACTATTCAAACTCAAGCATCAAGTTCATTAACTGAAGCAGACAAACTTAAGTGTGAAAAGGAAAAGAAAGATAGAGGAATTGAACTCAAAGCTCTAAGCACTCTTTTGCTTGCCATTCCAAACGACTATCAACATCTCTTTGTTGAATATGATGATGCAAAGAAACTATGGCAGGCTCTGGAAAAGAGGTTTGTTGGTACAAAGAGCACAAAAAGAAACATGAAGTCTGTTCTGAAACAAGACTTTGAAAACTTCAAAGGACAAAAGAATGAATCATTGTCTCAAGTATTTGATCGGTTCAACAAACTCATTGGTGAACTCAATCAAGTTGGTTATAAACCAGACAATGATGATGTCAACAGAAAGTTTCTCAGGTCTCTAGGTGAAGAATGGTCTATGTACACTGTGATATATAGACAAGGAGATGCACTAGAAGAAAAAGAACTTGATGAACTCTACAATGAACTGAGAGTATTTGAATCTGAGGTAAGTACTAAAACTCCAAATCTATCTTCAAACAAGGCTGCTTTTGTGTCAAATACAGGAACATGTCAGGAGGCTATGAAGAATGCAGGAACAGAAGATTTAGCAAGGGAATCTTTCTTCACTAGTCATGTGCATACTACATTGATTAGTGAGGATTTAGAACAACTCAATCCTGATGATTTGGAAGAGATGGATATAAAATGGCAGATGGCCATGCTAAGCTTAAGAACAAAGAGGTTTCTTAAAAGAACTGGAAGGCAAAATCTGTCTTACAACAAAGGTGATAGAGCTGGATTTGACAAAACCAATGTTAAGTGCTACAACTGTAGCAATCTAGGCCACTTTGCCAGAGAATGTCCAAACAAAGATCAAAGATCAAACTACAACAAAAATAGTACTTCAAATTCAACTGCTTTAGTATCTCAAGAAGGACAAGGTTATGACTGGAGCTTCCAAGCAGAAGAACATGCACAGAACCAAGCTCTCATGGCCTTTACTACTGATCCGTCTACTACTGAGGTACATTCTAAATCTTGTACTCCTGAATGCATTAAATCATACAAAGAATTAGAAAAACTAAATAAAGAAACACTAGAAGATATGATTTTAAATAGAAACAGAAGAATTGAATATAATGGATGTATAGCTGATTTAGAAAACCAAATTAAAATCTATAAAATAACTGATCAAAAGATAAAAGATGAATTGCTACAAACCACTTATGAAAAAGAACATATCGAAATGAAATTAAAAGAAACTTTGATCAAACTTGAAGAATGTCAAATGGAACTAGAGCAGAATAAACTAACCATTAAAAAGTTTGAAAGAAGTTCTAAAATTGTCAATGAATTAACTAGTAATCAAACTACAGAAAAAGTTATTCATGGAGTGGGATATCATGCAGTCCCACCTCCAACAAATTTTATTCCTCCATTAAAGTCTAGTACAGAAAGAATTTTAAATGATTTAAAAATTGAAAATAAAACTGAATCTGAAACCAGTAATGAATCAAATGAATCTTCTGATGATGATCAAACAATGGAATCAGATGAAACAAGTTTTCACACCACACAAAGTCAAACTGAATCCCCAAAATACAACTCCGAAAATATACCTACAATTTTAAGAAGGGGAAATCAAAGGAATTTAAACCAATTAAAAGAACAAAGAAAACCTGAAAATTCTAAATCAACAAAATTATCCTGCTTAATCTGTAACAAAGTTAATCACATAACTAAAAATTGTCACTTCAATCCCATTAATAATAAAGAATTTAAAATCAACAAAGAAAAGGAAAAAGCCTTCAAATTAAAACAAACTAAAGAATCAAAAGAAAAGAAATCCAAAACACCAAAACAAAAGGAATTCAATGAAACATATGCTAACACTCATAAATTTGGAAGAACTGCACCAAGGTTTGTTCAAAACACCAGGTATAACAGTCCAAGCAGAAGTAATTATTTTAAAAACAATGAAACTCAAAATCGTTTTCCTCAATTTTCAAAGTTTTCAAACATCAGTAGAAACTATTCCAGGTTTACTACTGGTAAAAATCCTAATTACAACGATGTCTGGTATAACTACAAAAACACTACTGATTATGCTCAAAACCCTTATTACCCAAACACTACTGGTCCATCAGTAGTAAAATTTTCAAAAGCTAAGAACTACGGGTTTAAACCTAGATCAGTAGTGAATCAAAACATCAGTACTAAATACAAAACTGCATATAAGAATCATTCAGTTAAGAAGTCTTATTCTTCAAAGGATGAACCCAAAACAAAACAAGCTTGGGTTCCCAAAATTAACTAATCCTTCTACTTTATTTGCAGAGTATCCAGATCCCTGAAGAAGGTAGAACATGGCATATTGATAGTGGATGCTCTAGACACATGACTGGGAATCTTCAAATCCTTAGAGATTTCAAGTCTTTTGAAGGAGGGTATGTTGCTTTTGGAGAAAATCCTAGGGGAGGTAAGATTACAGGTAAAGGTACAGTATCAAATGGTAAAATTACTTTTGATGATGTATTTTATGTTGCTGAGCTTAAATACAATCTGGTTAGTGTGTCTCAAGTCTGTGATAAGAAGAACAAAATTCTTTTTACAGATGTTGAGTGCATCATTCTTTCTCCTGATTTTATTTTAGATGAAAAATATGTTGTTTTAAGAACACCAAGGATAAACAATGTGTATTGCCTGGATATAGGGGAGAACTCATTTCATCAAATGAGATCAACTGTTTTATATCTAAGGCAAACACAAATGAATCAGAACTTTGGCATAGAAGAATGTGTCACACAAATTTTAAAAATATGAACAATTTAGTTAAAAAGGATTTGGTAGTTGGTCTACCACAAAAAGAATTTATGTGTGATCATCATTGTGTTGCCTGCCTAAAAGGTAAACAACACAAGACTTCTCATAAGACCAAAGCAATTAATTCTATTTCTAATCCTTTGCAGCTCTTACATATGGACCTTTTTGGACCTACAAATGTAATGAGTATTGGAAAGAAACAATACTGCCTTGTTATTACTGATGATTTTTCCAGATACACTTGGGTATTCTTTCTCAGGACCAAAGATGAAACAAGTGAAATAATCAAGAATCTGATTGTAAAGCTGGAAAATATAAGAGATCTCAAAGTGAAAGCAATTAGATGTGATAATGGAACTGAATTTAAAAATACTAACCTAATTGACTTTTGTGATCTTAAGGGTATTGACAGGCAGTACAGCTCACCAAGAACTCCACAACAAAATGGTGTAGCTGAAAGAAGAAATAGAACTATCATTGAAGCAGCCAGATCTATGCTTGCAGATTCAAAATTACCAATAACTATTTGGGCTGAAGCTGTTAATACTGCTTGTTATGTTCAAAACAGAGTATTAATAGTTAAGGCTCACTTTAAAACACCATATGAAATTTTTAATAAAAGAAAACCTTCAATAAGTTTCTTAAAATCATTTGGTTGTCCTTGCACTATTTTAATTACAAGAGAACAAATTGGTAAATTTGATTGCAAAGCAGATGATGGAATATTTGTAGGATACTCAACTCAAAGCAAATCTTACAGAGTATTTAACAAAAATAAATGTATCCTTTAATGAAAATCTTATGAATGAACAAGAAAATGGTCCAGATTGGTTGTTTAATATTGATAATCTAACCAAATCATTTGATGTCAATTATGAACTTAATGCAGGAAATTCAAACAATCAAAGCCAACAAGTAGGACCATCATCAAGTGGAAGGCAAGAAATCATGAAATATATCTTAGTTGATACTGCTCCCACAGTTAATATTGAGGACAGTAGTAACTCTGGTAACCCTAATTTCAATGATACCAGTAACAACTCAAATTCTGAAGATACTACTGATCCCAGTAGTAACTCTGAACCTCAGAATTGTGATGATGATTTACTTAATACTGATGCCAGTAACAACAATGATACTGCTGAAGTTACTGAAGAGAATGTTACTACTGACACCAGTAGTAATGATGAACCTCATCAAAATGCAAACAATCAAGAAGAATCAGGGATAGATGCATAAATTCCTGAATCAAATGAGTCAAACTTAGATTCTCAAATAACTGTTGACAAAATCCCTGGAACCAGAACTGAAAAGAATCATCCTTTGGACCTTGTCCTGAGTGATGTCAATTCATCCATGCAGACAAGAAGCAAATTTAATTCTGCCTTGAATTCTAATATTTGCAATATCAGTCTAATATCTAATGAATGCATGTATGAATGCTTTCTGTCACAGGAAGAACCTAAGAAGATTCAACAAGCTATGAAAGATTCAAACTGGATCATAGCAATGCAAGAAGAACTTCTTCAATTTAAACTACAAGTTGTATGGACACTTGTCCCTCTTCCAAAAGGAAAAAGAGCCATTGGAACTAGATGGATCTTTAGAAACAAGAAAGATGAAAGAGGAATAGTGATCAAAAACAAAGCAAGGCTTGTAGCCCAAGGTTACACACAAGAAGAAGGCATTGATTATGATGAAGTTTATGCTCCAGTTGCCAGAATTGAAGCAATCAGAATATTTCTAGCTTATGCTTCATACAAAAGAATCAAAGTCTACCAAATGGATGTAAAAAGTGTTTTCCTGTATGGAAAAATAGAAGAAGAAGTATATGTATGTCAACCTCCAGGCTTTGAAGATCCAGAACATGATGACTATGTGTTCAAACTAGACAAAGCTCTTTATGGCCTTCATCAAGCACCTAGAGCTTGGTATGACACATTGTCCTCATACCTACTGAAGAACAATTTCAAGAGAGGTGCCATTGACAAGACATTATTCACAAGGAAGGTCAAAGATGATATACTACTGGTCCAAATATATGTAGATGATATCATCTTTGGATCAACAAATGATAAATTGTGCAAAGAATTTGAAGAACTGATGCAGATCAAGTTCAAGATGAGTTCAATGGGTCCAATGAATTTCTTTCTTGGACTCCAAATCAATCAGAAACCAGATGGTATTTTGATCAATCAATCAAAATATGTCAGAGACATCTTGGAGAAGTTTTCAATGAAAGATTGTAAAAGTGCAAACACTCCAATGGAAACTCACAAACACCTACATCCTGATATTGAGGGGGAGGATGTAGATGAGCACCTTTACAGATCAATGATAGGATCTTTGATGTATTTAACTGCATCAAGACCTGACATTATGTATAGTGTTTGTGTATGTGCCAGATATCAAGCAAAACCAAAAGAATTACACTTACAAGCAGTCAAAAGAATCTTCAGATACCTGAAAGGAAAACCCTCACTTGGTCTTTGGTATCCACATGCATCACCATTTGAACTCATAGCCTACACAGATAGTGACTATGGTGGTGAATGCCAAGATAGAAAATCTACTACTGGTGGATGTCAATTCTTTGGATCAAGGTTGGTGTCATGGCAATGCAAGAAACAAACCAATGTTTCAACTTCAACTGCTGAAGCAGAGTATGTAGCTGTATCTGTCTGCTGTGCTCAAGTACTGTGGATTCAAAATCAACTCCTAGACTTTGGTATCTCTATACTTAAAACTCCAATTTTTATAGATAATCAAATTGCAATCAGTATTGTGAATAATCCAGTAAAACATTCTAAAACAAAACACATTGAAATTAGATTTCACTTTATAAGGGATTGCAATGAAAAGAAATTAATAAAAGTAGAGAAAATTCATACTGATGATCAATTAGCAGATCTTTTTACAAAAGCATTTGATGTAGGAAGATTCAACTTTTTGGTTAGCAGTATTGGAATGATTTTAATAAGTTAAGTCTAGAAGGAAAAGATAATACTAAATTTTTTAAGCTAATAAAGAGATACTATTTTCCTGTGTAAAGTGTTTTGTACAAATTTTAAATTTTTCTTTCTGTTTACTACTGGTTATTCATTACTACTGATCTTGTTATTACTACCACAATCTAGTACTGATAGGGTTTCTCAGTAGAAATTAAGTCAAGTATAGAAACAAAGGTTACTACTGATGTTTCTACTACTGATACTTAGTTACTACTGATCGGCCGTTATCTGTAAAATACGACAATTACATTACTGACCCTCATGAAAATAGCTGTTAGGTTATTATTCGAAGGATACTTTGGTCATTTTGCAGGTTTAATCGAAAAATATAAATACCAGACTGAAATTAGTTTAGCATTATCTTTTCCTCGATTTGATAAACCCTACGCTAAACCCTAATCTCTGCACAATCCGATCAAAACCCAACATCAGTAACAACTCAATTACTTCCACAAATCTGAAATTCTTTCATAACCGATCACTCTCTCCATAAGATTCATACCAAAAGATCAAAATCAAGCAAAATGGCAACCCTAAAATCACTCAATGTCAATACTGATCTTAAATATTCAGAATTCCACAACATGTGTGCCTTCTTAAGAAATCCAGATGGCACAAAGGATTTTCGTCCTATTGTGATGTTCCTAAAGAACTCCTACATAAAGTTTGCTCTCACTGTCAATCCTAAAGCATATCAACAACACCTAGTTGACTTCTGGACCAATGCTGAAAGAACTGAAGGTTCAACCATGTCAATGATCAAATCAACTGTGGATGGAAAGTCTATCACCATATCTGAACAATCCATTAGACAACATCTTCAACTCCATGATGAGTCAGGTATGTTCTCTTTACCAAAGGAAGATCTGGTTGAAACATTAAAGAAAATGGGGTATGAAGGAAGACCAGACATAGTTACTTTTCAAAAAGGTCTTCTTTCACCTCAATGGAAGTTTTTGGTACACACTATTCAACACTGTATCTCTCCAAAAAGAAGTACTTGGAATGAGTTCAACAAGTCGATAGCATCTGCTGTTGTTTGTCTGAGCACAGGACTAGTCTTCAATTTTTCAAACATGATATTTGAGGGGATGCTTGGAAATCTGTCATCCTCAAAATTTTTAATGTATCCAAGATTTTTAACTCATATCATAAATTGTGAATTACAAAATCTGTCAACTCCCAAAACATTTTTGTAACACCAGAGTTGAACAAAAAGGTTTGCAAACATGAGAAAACAATTTAAATTTTCTAGTAAAATCACTCCTCTATTCTCAAACATGATCAATGATCAACCACCCACTGGAGAAGGTTCAAATCTCCCAATTGAACCCCAACCCACCCCACCACCAAATACAGCCCAAACAGAACCCATTGAGTCCACTCAAATAAATGAACCCACAGATGTCCTGCAAGTGTCCCAGGAACATGAGATGAATCCCCAGAGTGCTACTCTTCACTCTGAGGAAGACCAGACCTTAGCCAAACAAATTTCTATCAAATATAAAAGGAAGAAAACTTCCTTAAAGGACACCAGGGGACAAATTGAGTCAAACCCCAGGCTCCAAGAGTTGACCTCACAAGAGGAGAGAGGTCATGAGGAAAGGGCTCTCAGTACTGATGCCCCAAAGGTGGGTGCACAGGATAGTGAGAACATCATTAGGACCCAGACATCGGCAACTCTTAGTGATGACTCAGAATTTGAGGAATTACTGAGAGGACCCCGGTGCCAAGAAACCACAAGGGGGGGGCATTACTGCTTCTTCTAGGAAGAAGAGTATGTCCAAACAACCCATTTCATCACCAAGAAGTGATGAGGGTAGAACAGAACCAATTGAATTGACGGATAGGATGGAAAACCTTAAAGCCAATGTACCTAATGAGCCCAATGATCCACCCAAATGGGCTGATGGCAGTATTAAACAAACTAAATTGACGGATAGGAAGGAAAACCTTAAAACCACTGTACAACATTGTCAGAATTTATTAAACTCTCAAGGAAAAACCATGGCATATATGAAGTCTTATATTAATACTCTGAACAGAAGACAGAAGAGGTTCGAGTTGAAACTTCAAAAGCAATCTAATTTGATCAGCAAATTGCAGAAAAAGATTGCAGATAGTGAGGCTCAACAGGTTGAGATCACTAAGGGGGAGAAAGATCAAATTCAAGAAATGATAGATCAATCTATAGCAGCAGCAACCCTCCTCAATTTAAAAGAAGTACATGGTGAAACAGGTCAAAGCTCTGGTGAAAACCTGTATAAAGAAATGGATGAGGATATATTTGTGTCTGCAAATCAATCACAAACAGCAGGACAAATAAATTCTCCAATTGCTACTGAAGTAATAAAGACTACTGATCTTATGGTTATTACTGATGAAAAGGATCAAGAGGTTGTTACTACTGGTCATGATGAAGAGATAGATACACCAGTAGTAAATGCTCCAGAAGAAGGTATAATGGTTACTACTGATGCCCTAGCAGTAGTAACTACTGAAACAATCTCACCAGTAGTAAATGAAGACAGATAAATTGTGCCAGTAGCAGATATACCAGTAGAAACTACCTTGGTTACTACTGAAGAGGAGGAAGAAGAAATTCCTGAACTTATTGAACGAGAACGTTATGTCATCATCTCAAAACCACCAACTCCTGATCAACCACTTATCATACCTGACATTGATGATAATGTGAACTGGTTTGAAGTAGATGAATGTACTCTTCCTCCACATCCAAAGATTCTATCAGAAGACAAACTCAAATTATTTTCTCCATCAATTATAATAAATGGTATTCCTGATATGAAATATTCTCCACCTCCATCTATACTTCCAGCTTGTATTGGAAAGGGAAAAGAGATTTATGATGATGATTATCCCAACAGAGCATTAGGTTACCACATGGTGAACAAAATTAATCATGTTAGATCTGAGAGACAATCCAGATGGAAGGTGAAACATATGAGGTATTGGAAGAAAGTGGCTATGTATCAAGCTCTTGAAGAAAAGAAAAGGGCTGCAAAAGATGTTCCACAAATAAAAGATGTTCAGATAACAGACCAACAAGCTGAATTTAAAAGACAAAGAAAAATTGAAGAAGAACATCTAAACTGTCTTGAAGATCTGGTAGCAGAAAGCAAAAGAACAAAAGGTGAATTACCAGATGACATCTTTGAACAGAAGAAAATTATGATTGACTTTCTGAAGTCAAAAGGGCATAGTGCAAAATCTTTTGGCAAAATGAGGATGATTACAATAATAGATAAATATTGTACTGCCAAGAAGAAAGAATTAGCTGAACTAGAAGCAGAAGAAGAAAAAGCAAATGCTTTAATCCCAATAAATCCAACATTAATTCAAACTGGTAATATAACAACTACTGGTGAAACTTCCACTCCCCAAACAAAGAAAAGAAAAGCTCTTCCACAGGAACAGGAAGACAAAAAGAAATCAAAAACAGAACAAATTATTCCTGTTCTTGAAGTTCCTGTTGCTCCCCTTGAAAACAATCCAATCATCAATTGGAGAGTCATGGATAATAATGTTATTGAAGTTATAAGGGAAGACAGAAAAGTGCAAAGATTTACTGGTTGGAAGCCAATGATCAGATCTTGTTCAAGAAGTGCTATAATCAAAGTTCTGATTATTGGAAAACCAAGAATGAGCAAGAAAACATGGAAGAACTCTGGTGCTGGATACTTAACCAAAATGATTGATGCTGCATTTTATCCAGATAACTATCCAGAAATATTTTCTAACACAGAAAATGTATATGCTTGGAATGTGTTACCCACGGTACAAATGTATTTCTTTGAAAGATCAAGCAAGAACTGTGAGTTATACTTATTTGAAAAAGAATATCCGCACTATGAAGAAACTGTGTATCAGATATTCACAAACACAATGATGAAACCGTATGATGAAGTAATGTTCAGAGAAAAACTCAACTACTTTATCAAAAGAAACAGCAAGTATATAATAGCTCAAAGGAAAAGACAAAATCAAAGAACACTTGAGAAACGAGCTGCTGAAGAAGAGAAAAGGAAGAAAGAACAAGAAGAAACTTGATTAATTCAAGATGAATTAATAAGTTTAGGGGGAGATTGTTGGAACATAAAGGATCTACTACTGAAGATTGAATTACTACTGAAGGAAGTTACTACTGATCTCGATTTACTACTGCTAAAGACAAATACTACTGACGATCAAGTTTACTACTGATGTTATATTTAGAGCTGATCGTGTTCGAGATGAGTTAGTTATAGAATGTAAATCTTTATGTAATTCAATTGTAATCGATTCCTAGAATAACTAGGTTAATAAGTTAGGCTTCAAGGACTATTATATATAGTTCGTTATGAATTGTAAACATACGTGTATTGATCGAACGAATTAATACATTGAAGCTTTTTGTGATAAACTGTGTTCTTCGTTTTATTCTTATTCGATTCCAGTTTACATTGTTCTTAATCTAATAACATAAGTGTTAATCCGCTGTAACTTCTTGTGTTAGTAGATCTAAGTTTCTAATAACTTTATTGAGTTATTCGATCCTGACATTCCCCATAGGTGGAAGGTTCGAGGGAAGGTATACTGCCCTTTATGGATGTCACTGGGTTCGAACCACTAACTTATTAACTGGGTGTTAAAAAAAATAAAAAAAATAGATATGAGTGGAGGACAGGACAAGATGCCGAGATTGGTTCCTAAGTTGGACAACTCGTTCATTACCAACTAATGACATTACCATTTATTACCAAACGCGCAATTACAAAAAAAGTTTCTTTTGTATCTCATTCTTAAACACGATTAAAGTTTTATCATGTTTTTAATATCTAAATTTTCTTTTTACAAAGAATAATAAAGAAAAAGGAGAGAGATAGGTATGTGCAAACTGAACCGAGAATGTCTACTAAATTATAACAGTTTGATTCTCGTTTTAATTTTCATGCAAAAGCCGTCCCGTTCCGAGTTGTTCGATTCGATCCAAAACCGAGAAAAAACAAAAAAAAAACTCGAAGAAACTTTCTCAGTTTGGTCAAGTTCTAGCTGGTTCTCGGTCTGGTTCAAAACTGACCAATTCTCGGTCCGGTCCGGTTCCGAGCGTCGACCAATTCCCGGTGCGGTCTGGTTCCGAGCGTCACTGGTTCGATCATCGGTCCGTCCGAACCCATTATTTCAGTTCTCGGTTCATTTCTTTGGTGTTAATATATCTTTTTTAATGTTGTGTAGATCTTAAATAATATTCTTTGTATTAATATATGTTAGATAACAAATTAACAACTAAGATTTATAATAAGTACAAATATAAAACCGTACGCTAAGTGAATATAATTATTTAAATGCGTAAATAAGAAAGTAGGCAATAATTTGGTCACTAAGACTAGGGGTGAACATGGTACGATATCATACATATTTTACTCATACCATGTACCGTATCAACTATAGTTGGTACACTAATTTGATTACCGATACCATACCAATTATACTTGGTACCAATTTGTTTGGCTACCAACAATGTTGATTGGTACGAATTGGTACTGTATAACAAGATTACAAACTAATATGAAACTAAAAAATATTAAAAACAAGATATATTTTATAATATGATATTTTACCATCATCCATCATTTAAAACATATTAACAAATTTCCCAAACTCGAAAACAAGATAAATAAAATGATGATTTATTAATGCTATATAAAAATTATCTATTTTAAAGAATCAATTATATATATTGTATGGTGGAGAGATTTTTAAAGATATAAATTAAACCACAATTTATGTAAGTGTGTATTGTAGGAATTAATTTATATATATGTACATATATATTGGTTGGTATGGTACTACCATGGTATTTAAATATTTGTACCGTCACCGTACCATGAATACTCGATTGGTACGGTACTACCAACCAAACATGTTGGCTACCAACATATTGGCTACCAACTTTAAGTGGTATGGTTGGTAGCATGTTGGTTGGTTTTCTTCGGTACAAATTTAACACCCCTAACTAAGACCATGCATGTGTTAGCAAGTAGCAACTTAGCATGAATTGTAGTCCAAGAATCTGTTTTTAATAATAATCAGTATCAAATACATTAATTAACTAATTAATTGCTTTACTTGATATAATCACTCTAAATTTATTATTACGATTATTTCATTTTCTATGCATTATATTGAATATTAGTATTGTATTAATTCCTGTCTTTGTTTAATTCATTGTATATGTATCTGTTGAAAACAAATAATAAAATAGAGGAACTGTTTATATACATAGATATACAAATTCTGTATGTATTATATTGCATTTTTGTATTATTAGTGGTGATCCACCATTTGCGATTTCTCATGCTCCTGTTTTGAATTTTTTTATTTTTTAATGTTTGTCCAATAATTTAGATACACATACTATTTAAAATGTAGAACACCGTACCTTAACTAATGCAAGTATATTCTCTTGTAACACTTTATGATGCTCCCGTAGACAAAATTGTTATTAAAGTTTACGATTGTACAAATATATATTTAACTAGCTACAAACCCGCCCGATGGGCGGGTATTCTGTAAATTTTAGTATGTAGAAAAATGTCCAAAAACTTTATATATTTCTAAATGACATAATAATCGATAGATGTGATGATGATTTTGTACAAAAAAACGGTAAATGAAGAAATTTACACGGGCATTTTATTAAATAAAGAATCCAGCTTTTTATGCCGTAATCCGTAATATCTGAAGGCTGGTTCCGTTGCACAATCCAGCTTTTTATGCCGTAATCATAGAATGCCGGTTTTATGGAAATTATATTGAGTCGTGTATCACTTCTGAATAAAATACGATTGAGTCGCTGATTGATCTTTTAAATATTTATTTGTTTCCTTGTATGTAGGATCTTTTAAATAGTTATTTATTTGTTTCCTTGTATGTAGGAAGCCGTATATGGAGCATATGAATGTAGACCATAAGCCGTACCAGATTCATTTGCCGTATATGGAGCGTATGAATGTAGACTGTAAGCTGTACCAGATTCGTTTGTATTAGTGCAAATGACGTGGACCAATCAGGGAATTCCAAGTGGCATTATGGACGAATAGGAATGCTTGGAATTGCCATGGTGTCAAACCCTCTTCAAATTTAGGCCTCATATATAGGGTAGGATACGAATTATATACTGAATGCTTATTAGTCATATAAGGGGATGCTTGAGATTGCTTATTAAAAATAAATTATGTGTTTTGAAAATAAATAATCAGATAATCAGCGGTTACAAAACGTGATTCTTAAAAGTATTGTTTGGATTTGATTATGCTGTTTGAAATCGCAATAAACAGATAATTTGTATTTTAGTGTTTGGCAAACCTGATTAATTGTTTAGTTAATAGGCAATATTCCAAACTTCATTTTCAAAACGCAAATAAGTAGCTACCAACCTACTTTTTCAGAACTCGATTTTGAAAGCTTCAAAACGCAAATAAGTGATTATTTCATACCTCTTGACAAACACTAGTTTTAGATCATTTGCGTTTTCAAAACGCAATAAGCAGTTCAAATCGCAATCCCAAACACCCTCTAAATACACTATATATGTCACTTAAAAAGCCGTTTCTATTTTCAAACGTTCACCTTGCTTTATGGTAAATATTTTCATATGGAGGGACTAAACCCATAATTTTAAAGAAATTATCTAGAAATCCTTACTACTATAGCACCGCTAGATGATTTCACTTAAATATTAACAAGTTAAATAAAATTTTCATATTTTCGTAAAAAGAACGAACTACAAGACAAAAAAAAGTGGTGGCCAACTCCGACTTAAAAGGACATATATAGACGTGGGTGAAAGAAAAGTCTTTGGTCGGCGGCGTTGACCGGCAACCTCTTTTTCCGGCCGGCATAATAAAGTCTACTCCTTCTGTTTCTTCATAAATATTTTTATCAAATCAAATTCTTTTTTGGGCATTGCATGAATAAGTGTTAGCATTATAAGTAATTGAATTCACGATCATAATTGTAGAAATTCACTTATGAATTTCAGAAATACCACTTTTTTAAGTGTACATTAAATTCACATATGCCCTTATAAAATATACTTCGTATTACTTTTGTCATTTCAAAATAAGTAATACATTTTTTTATTTTTGGATATTTCAAAATAAGTGAGACATATTAAAAAGTTATCATATTTGGTCAAAGTAGTGGAACTCAAACCTTAATAACTATATCATTTAATACGGTGAAATGACCAATATATATTTACTTTTAAACGTTGTTACACTCACTTTAATCAAAATGTGTGACACTAGCTATTCATTTAATCTAATCCAACATTCATTATCATCCTTTGTCTGGAAAAATGTGAAAACTTAAATGTATAACTTATTTTGAATTGGGAGAATTTTTTTTTTTAACATCACCTGATCTACTCTACCTTGCTCTTGCCAATATCACTAGCCTTTGGTAAAAGTATTATTTATAGAGAAACGTATATATTGTTATTTGTTTTTGGAATGGGCAGTTGTAAGTTAGTGGTTCGAGCCTAGATAGTGACATCTACAAGGGGCAATATGTCTTCCCTCGAACCCTCCACCTATGGAGAATAAACCCCACCATTTGTTCCGCACTTCTGCATAACGTTACTGAATAGCAATATATTTTGGCATTACAAATGTTAACGGGCCAAATGAGTTGGCCCGTATGACCAATAACCTGACCCGCCCGTTTTGTAGATCCACCAAGAGAAGAGAGGTAAGGATATGGCTGTCAAATCGTGCTATCGTTTCGTGTTTCTGGATAACACGACACGACACGAAACGTTCAACACCAAAATGACACGACACGAAGTCGTGTTTTATTTTGCTAACACGAACACGACACGATTAAAAAAACGATAACACGATAAACACGACAAACACGACAACACAAAATAAATAACAAATTTCTTACTTATTACATGCTAAAAATACAATAAACACGACAAACACGACAAAATCATAACTATCGTGTCAATTTCGTGTTAATCTCTGAACACGAACACGCCACGATACGACTTCGTGTTTGTTTTACACGACACGAACACAAATTCAAATTTCAGTTTCGTCCCAATTTCATTTCGTTTCGAGTATTTTTGTCGTGTCGTGTCAGGTTTTGACAGCCCTAAGTGAGGATAATGGAAATATTTGGTTTTGGTTGGGTATCAAGGGGCCAACATGAACATGTGAGCTTACCTCAGGGTCCCTTATTCCCATGTGCACTATAATTAATACTCTCACAAAATAATAACACACTCTTGTGATTCCACAAACACAATTGCCTAAACTCCCACATAATCAGATCTTATAACTAACATCTCATTTAATACCAGAATAATCAGATTCAAATCTTGCCACCCTACCATTTTCATATATAATTAAATATTTATTAAAAATAGATACAGCAACAAATATAGCCTTTTAAGCACACTAAGATTCCACTTTTAAACTGAAAGGGACCCTCATTCAATACAGTGAACAAGACTTGCAAAGAATGATCAATTCCACAAAAACGACATTTGATAAAACCAACTACCCCAGCCCATATTATATAATTATTATATTATAAAGAAAGTTACAATAACGGGAATTTGGTGTAATTTATAAAAAAACGGGTATTTGTTACATACTTTATAGAATTTCCAGATACATATTGAGAGACATCGGTTATAAATGATGGGGCCTTTGATTCCAACACATTGTCCACATGACCCACGAGTGATTTCCAAAATGTGTCACAAAAGAACAAGAGATTAATTATGTGTCGAATAATGATTAATGAAAAATCGGTTGTTGGTAACGATAAGAACAAGAATGTGCTCGTGTTTATGTCCCACTCGTGTAATGCATTATTTTGTAACCATAACTGTCACTTGGAAATTAGAAGACAGTAAACAATTTTTCCTGCATTTTTTGATGATTTTATAGACTGGCCGGTTAATTGTAGACAGAAAAAAGAGATATATAAATTATATTCAAGGGAAATGAAAATATACTAGAAGAGGGTCAGGTCTATATAAACCATCTGGCATATTAAATGGTGCACATGCAGTATGGACCTCATAAAACCGATTTTTTTATATTCTTTTGATAAATATTCATTTAGTTTTGATACTTCTGTAATCTGCAGTTAATCAGTTACAAAGTGAATTTATATTGTATTCAAGTGAAGAATATGTATTTACAGGTAAAAGGGTCAAAACTGCCACATTTAGTCAGTAGATTCAACAAGGACTTTATCTGAATTATCCGCTTTAAAGTAGGGGTGAGCATAAAAACCAAAAAACCGAATCGAAACCGAAAAAACTGCACCGAAAAAACCGAACCATTTGAAAAACCGATGTGAGCGGTTTTGATTTTTGGAAAAACCGAATGTTTGGGGCGGTTTTCGGGTGCATAAGAAAAACCAAACCAAGAAAACCGCCCCGCCCCGCCATATATGTTTTTCAAGTTTTGTATATATTTTCTTATCTTTATAATGATTTAACAATTAACTATTTCAAAAAATACTATTGAATATATATCATTTGAACTTTTGACACTTTTTACTCATATACTTTGTAGTTTTATAGTTGTAAACAATGAAATTTTGGGCTATTTGTTTGTTTTATAAATAGAGGAAATGAGTTAAAGTTTGGAAGTTTGTATCATAATTGTTAAGTTAACAAATTAGTAAATTTAATGAGAAAAAAAAAACCGAAAAAAACCCCGAAACCGAACCGATTTATTGAGAAAAACCGAAAAACCGAAACCGAACGGTTTGTAATTATTAAAAACCGAAGTATTCGGTTCGGGGTTTGGTTTTAGTCAGATTCCGCCCCAAACCGCCCCATGCTGTTTAAAGTGAAAGACAAAAAGAGTCCAAAAATGCAGAGGAAAATAACATAAATAAATACACTGAAACAGAATATGAAAGTTAAATTCAAGTAGTAGATATGACTGTTAAACACACCAATTGGACCATGTAAAAATGACCCACAAAGTGGCAAAATAATAATAAACGGTCATATAAATATGTACCTCCAAATAAAATCTTTTATCAAACATAAACATAAACATCGTTGTTGGTTATATCAATCAACATCAAGGTTTACAATGAAAAAAAAAACTATAAATATTTCGCTCTAAAATCTCCTCTGCCACACATTTCTCTTGTTAAACTCACTCCTTAAACAAGTTAAAACTTAAAAGTCATCTAATCCTTAATCAAGTGTTTACAATCTACTAAATTGCTTTATTCAAAAAAACATTAGATCATCTAACCTTTATAAAATGTTAAACATCAACACCTTGAAATGCTGAGCAGCCTAACCTAAGAGTTCCCTAATTAGTTAGTTAACCCAAAGCACGTTCAAGAACTAATTACCGAAGAAATCAGGATTAAGTTTAATAACAAAATGCATACGCTAAACAAAAACACATAACTAGAGTGTGGATCTAATATCATTGTGAAGGTTCAGAAACCTATGGACAAAAATCATAGAATTCATAAAAAAAGGAGTTAAAATTCAAATGTTCAAACAGTTAAGGAGATGGATGATCTTAAAAATAAAGTATACAATATACTCATATAAACCGTCAATTTTCTTACAACAGTAATGGCTTATCTAAATTTGCTTATTTTTTACCTAAGCACTCAACAAATCAAAATCATAATCTGCTTTTGCAAAAGGAAACTTCCAATTAAGGGATAATAAACTGAATTGCAACAAACCTACAAGCCAAATGGTACAAGGTCAAAACAGTTAAGGAAGTTGCCTGAGAATTTGATGTGTAATTTTACATTTATTTCACTAATAGATAACTTCAAGTCACAGTAATCAATTAAATCATAACGAATTTACCTAAAGAGCACTTCAAGTCGCAATAATCAGTTTAATTTCATATCTGATTTTCAACTATACACAACAATCACAAAGCCCAAGTAACAAAATTTTAAACCTTTTTAATATGTATGTATGCATTATAGAACCAAAATTATTGTATATAATCAACGAGACGAAGACATGATCAGTACACATTTAACATACGATGAAGAACCCTAAATTTCAACAGCAAATAATTCATAATACCAGTAACTGAAGCTCGGAGACTGGCCTTTATAAGATCAATTCGTCCGTCTGCTTTGTAATATTTTCAAGCGTGGGCGAGAATTTAATTGTTTTGATAGAATTACGAAGATACAAGCACCAATGCAAGCTCGAAAAACCCTAATTATTCACCGTTTTTTAAACCCTCAATAAACTAAAAAGGTGTTTGGGGAAAGTTGTTTGGATAACGAAAAATGCTTTTTAGATGAGTTTTAGGGCATGTTTGTCAATGTTTTTGAAAAGCTATTTATTGATTTATTGGCTTCTTCAAGAAGTAAACAAGTCAATAATCACTTTTGAAAAGGTTATCAAAACATGCCTTTAGAAAAATGCTTGAGTACGATAGGATAGAGAGAGAGAGAACTCAAAAAACATAGATATATACACATATATGTAAAATGGCTAGGGTTGACGGAGAATGGACGAAGGTACTCCGGCGGAATAAGTCTAAGGCTGTTTCTTCTTCAAAGTTTCCGAATACTTCGGGAGTCAAAATCAATGGCGCGAAAGGTAACAAGGATCCTTTCGGTAATAGGGCGGTTTCATTTTATATATCTAACTTTCCGATTGGGGTATCGGAAAATGATATTTCGATTGCGATGAAAGATGTTGGCAAGGTGGTCGATGTTTACATTGCTAGCAGGATCAACAAAGTCAAGAAGAGATTCGGGTTCGTTCGCTTTCTGGACGTCACTGATAAGTCTGCCTTTGAGAAGAGATTGAGGCAAGTGACATTTAAGGATCAAAGGCTTTATGTTAATGTTGCAAAATACGAACGGGATCCCCCCATGGTGAAACGGCCGCTACCTAATGATAAACCCCACGTTAAACCCTCCAGCTCGCTCAGGTCCAGAGGTAGAACTTTCGCGGATATTGTTGGTGGAGCCCCAAATAATGCTATTGTTTTAGACTGTCCGGTTATTGTTAAGTCTAGAACTTTGTCTCTTTTGGTGGGTAGGCTTCCAGACCTCGATTCCCTCCGGAACATTGGACATATTCTGGTGGCGGAAGGCTGTTCCGATATTAAACTACGCTACATTGGTGGTTTGTATGTTTTATTGGAATTTATGAACCCACAAATTGCTGCTTCTTTCCTTAAAGATGCTTATAGTACTTGGAGTAATTGGTTCTCTTCGCTGGATTTCTGGCAGCCAGGGTTTTCCCCCGATGAACGCCTGGTTTCTTTGGTTATTTACGGTGTTCCACCGTCTGCTTGGACCCCTAAATCCTTCGAGGTCATTGCCTCCAAATGGGGGAAGATTGTTGCGTCGGAAGAGTGTAATGAAAGCAACCCTAATTGGTCTTCTGGTAATGTGGTGGTTCTTTCTAAACACATGAGTTTTATCAGTGATTCATGCAAGGTGTTTATTGACGATTCTCCTTATTTGATCCGGGTTACAGAGGACCCATCAGAATCCCGCAGGCTCATCCCTTGCCTAATCGATGAAGATCCCTCCGTCGCCACTGGCTCTATTTCTGGGGAGTCAGACGATTTCATCGAGTCTGAATTTGGGAATTCTGATTTTGATGAAGAAGAAGAAGGTGAATTCAGAATTCCGGCGTCCGCCGGAGAGTTTGAACTCGCCGGTGAGTTTGGGACATCCCATAAAAGGTGACGTTTCACTGTCCGAGGATTTTAAGCATGGGGAAATTGGGGAGTGTGCTGGGAATGACAAAGAGAAGTCTTCTTCTGATTGCCTTTTCTCGAACATTCAACCTGACACGGTTTCAAATGGCGGCAATCATGATGACGGAATAGGGTTAAATGATGATTGTATGGGTCCCACCACCATTTCCCACTCGGCGGATTTTATTAATTCTGGGCCAGATTTAGCTCAGTCTTCCAAGCCCAATATTATCCCTGGACCTCTATTGCAACAACCTGGAGTTAGGCCCTTGAAACCACCCAAGCCGGTGGGCCTCGTTTCTAAACCTGAGTTGAAGCACCCGAATCGGACTTTCTTCCCATTAAAATCAAAGTCTATCCTGTGCCCGCCTTTCAGGTATTCTCAACACAGATAATCTTCCTTGTCCAAATCAGGTACCCCTTGTAATTCACGTCCTTTTGACCTGAATATCCCGGTGACGGATTGTGCTCGTTCGAACTTGGATTCGCCCAATTCGGATGAAGTTCGGGATACCATTCAGATTGGTAAATTGGTTGGGTTCGACATGGTCGGTTGTGATGCTGCGGTTAGAGCCACAATCGTTAACACCGGTGATGATATTGTTGATCAATGAATGTCCTCTCTATTAATTCTAGAGGGGTCTCATCCAGTCTAAAACATAACTGGATTAGGGACATTTGTTATTCGAACATGATTCACTTCTTGGGGATTCAAGAGTCTTTCGTTCTTATCCCCGACGATCTCTTGTTGACTGCTCTTTGGGGTCATCGTCAATTTGACTATGATTATGTTGAGGTTCAGGGAAGATCGGGCGGTATAATTTCGATCTGGGACAAGGCTGTTTCGGTAAAACCAATAGTCTTAAGGGCTCGGATTTCCTTGTTGTGTGGGGCTCTTGGACCGGGTGCAATCAAAGATGTGGTTTTATTAACATCTACTCTCATCAAGGCATGAGACAAAAAAAGAATTTTGTGGAACAATATTTGTCAGATTATCGCTTCTAACTCTGATATTTACTGGGTGATTTTTGGTGACTTCAACGAGGTTCGGTCTAGCTGCGAACGGAAAGGTTCTTCCTTTTCATTTGCAGGGGCAAACGCTTTCAACGAATTTGTTCACTCTGCTAACATTCACGAGGTTAAAAGTGGGGGCCGAAAGTTTACTAGAATGGCTCCGGATGGGTCAAGTATGAGCAAATTGGATCGGTTTTTCGTGACGGATAATTTTTTTCATCGGTGGCCCAACCCTAACGCCACTATTCTCCCAAAACTGTTCTCGGATCACAGCCCTATCATCTTTAGGGCCATGGCCGCCGATTTTGGGCCCACTTATTTTAAGTTATACAATTCTTGGTTATTGGACCCGACTTGTGTCTCTATTATTAATTCCTCATGGGCTGCCTCTCCTCTTCAAAGGTCCCGGACCCCCATTCATGCTTTTATCAATAAGCTAAAAAGGGTCAAAAAATCGATTAAAGATTGGAGATTTCAGGTCAAGGGAGATGCTCGGGGGCTGATTAACGCTCTTAAATCTGAGCTGGAGTCGTTGGAAATTAAAGCCGAATCTTCCACCCTTAGCAGCCATGATGTCACCTGTAGATTTAATTGTATTGACAAAATTAAGGAGATTGAGAAAAGGAAAATCACTGATCTTAAGCAAAAATCAAAAATAAAATAGGCGCTTGATGGTGATGAGAATTCTAACCTTTTTCATGGGGTGATCAATAGTAATCGGCGTTCGAATTTTATTCATGGGATTACCATTAACGGTGTCTGGATCAGTGAACCCTCGCTGATTAAGGATGCTGCTAAACAATTCTTCAGCTCTAAATTCTCGTCTCCATCAGGCTGTCGGCCTTATTTTATTGGTAATTTTCACAAACTTTCTGATCTGCAGGCTGCTACGCTCGAACTTGCTATCACCGAGCAGGAAATTAGGTCTGCCGTTTGGGACATCGGTTCTGACAAGGCTCCCGGGCCTGACGGTTTCTCTGCAGCTTTCTTCAAGAAATTCTGGGACTTAGTCAAATCTGATTTAGTTGCTGCAGTTAAGGCCTTCGAGCGTTCCGGGGTGTTTGGCACGGGATGTAATTCTTCTTTTTTAGCCCTAATTCCTAAAATTGCAGCTCCTATCACATTCAACGATTACCGGCCGATAAGTCTTCTCAATAGCATATACAAAATCATTGCCAAGGTCCTTGCTAATCGCCTCAAATTAGTGATTGATAATGTTATTGGCGAAGAGCAATCCGCCTTTATTTGCAATAGAAGTATTTTGGATGGTCTGTTTATTGTTAGTGAGATCATCTCTTGGCTCAAAAAGTCGAAAAAGGCGGGGATGTTTTTCAAAATTGATTTTGACAAAGCTTTTGACTCGGTGAAATGGGACTATCTTGATGAGGTTATGGAGCAAATGAACTTTGGCGATATTTGGCGTAAGTGGATTATGGGTTGCTTATCGTCGGCTAATGTCTCGGTCCTTATTAATGGTTCGCCTTCTAATGCATTTCACATGAGGCGTGGTCTCCGCCAAGGTGATCCATTAGCTCCTTTTCTCTTTATCATTGCCGCCGAAGGATTCAATATTGCTATGAAGAAAGCTTGTGATGTGGAGGTCTTTAACGGTGTTCGCCTTCCTCATAATGGTCCCATAATTTTGCATCTCCAATATGCGGACGACACGATGGTGATTGGTGAGTGGTCCGAATTTAATTTAGCTAACTTTATGCGGCTAATGCGTTGTTATTCGTTATCTTCGGGGTTAAAAATAAACATGGCGAAGAGTTGTATTTATGGGGTCGGAATTGATATTGATGAGGTAAATAGATTGGCCTCTAAGCATTTTTGTAAACCGGGTTGCACGCCGATCCCCTGCCTTGGGATGCCCATCGGTACTTCTATGAACAAATGTGAATCTTGGGCTCCTATAATTAACAAGTTCCACTCAAAACTCTCTAAATGGAAGGCTAACTCGATGTCGATTGGTGGTAGGCTTACCTTATTAAAAGCGGTTCTTGGAAGCCTTGGCAATTATTTCTTTTCCCTATTTAAGGCCCCAAAAAAAGTCCTTTCTAATCTCGAAAGTCAACGTGCTAAATTCTTTTGGGGTTATACGGGATCCGGGAAAAAGATTTCTTGGGTGGCATGGAATGTTATTCTTAATAACATCTCGAACGGTGGGCTCGGTGTCGGAAGTCTTCAAGCTTTAAATTTAGCTCTTTTAGCTAAATGGATTTGGAGATTCAAGACCGACTTTTCGTCTCTTTGGAAAAGAACCATTCAAGCAATTCATGGTATTGACGGTGGTCTTATTGGCGTCAATCCGGTTGGTAAAAATCCCGGTCTTTGGAGGAATGTGCTTAAAGCTACCAAAGAATTTCACAAAATCAATCTTCCGTTTGAAAATTGGTTCACTATTATGGCCGGACCGGTTGATCGTCCCCCGTCAGTTACTTGGGCCCTCGACAGTAGCGGGGTTTTCACAGCTGCCTCGTTAAGAACTGCTTTTGATAATCTCACCTTACCTCCTGCTCCGATCCTAGGGTTCGCATGGAATAATTGGGCCCCAAAGAAGATTAATATAAACGTGTGGAAAATCGGACACCGACGCATGCCCACCAAACTTAATCTCTCTAGACGAGGTATCACTTTTTTATCTCACAACTGCCCGATCTGTGATGGCGATGATGAATGCGAGGATCATCTTTTCACCTCTTGTTCTTTTGCCCGCAATCTTATTACAAGAATTGCGAGGTGGTGGGGTTTGCCTAATGTGGAGACGGGCTCGATCTCTCTGATTCTTACTTGGTGTGATCGTGTTGGGTTTTCGGACAACAAAGGTAAAGCTTTTTCTAGCGATGTCTTTGTGTTGTTGTGGGTGATTTGGAAGAATCGTAATGAGAAAGTCTTTAAAAGGCGGACTAATGTTTTGGAGGAGCTTGCTTTTGACGACATTCAGACTTATTCCTTTATGTGGATTAAAAATCGCTCGAGACTGCCTAAACTTAGGTGTTGTTGGCCGATGTGGTTGTCCGATCCGGGAGTTTGCTTTTAGTTGCTCGGTGTGTTTGCGTTTCTGCTAGTTTGGGTTGTTTGCTTATGTTAGTTGTTTGGTTTTTTTTGTTTTCGGTTGTTTCTGTACTTGGTTGCTTGCTAGTTACTTGCTAGCTTTTTAATAAATTTCTTTTGCGGGTCCCTTGTGGGTGATGGCTTTGCCGAAGCTCTCAGGGTTCCCCTTGCCGTTCAAAAAAAAAAAAGAGAAGCTTAGAAAATGAGATTTTTAAATGTAAGGGATTCTTTATTTTTTATTTAACTTATCAATTTTTAACTACAATAAGTGAAGTTAAACACTATTATAAATTTATTTTTTAAAACTGAAAAGTCGATAAATACTTATATTTAAAAGCACTATTGAAGTTTAATAAGCATATTCAAACATGCCCTAATATGTCGCACATTAGCAGGAATCTTCGTTAAAGCTTCACGAATTCCATATGTTGTACTTTTTGGTGAGTTTCATTAAGAATTACAAGCCGATTCACTAACCTGTTGTGATAGTTGTGTTTGAAAATCGACTTATTTAATATGCAATTCATCAAAATAAAACTTTTTTTTTATTTTTCTTTCTAATAAACAATGTAATTAGTCAAATTGGTTTAGTTCATATCATCTGGAAAAAGTCGAATCTTTAACTTGAATGTACGTAGCTTAATCGGTATTTCCGTGATCATTTCTAAACTTTTTCATAAGTAATCCTTAAATATTACCTAGTAAGGTTTGAAGTCTATAAAAAGACCTCCTAAAATGTTTCCTAATTCCATGCATAACTCTACGTCTTACCCGATATTCCTCTCTTCCAGTGCCAGACGTGCATCTGCCTCAACAATACCTCAACAGAGGGCTACCTTTTCGTAAAAAGAAATTGAATGCGACAAAGATCAATTGGTTGAGATCATTTTAGCAAGTATGTTAACACAGATGATTACAATCGAGAAAGACGTATTTATTGTTCTAACAATGGAACCTTCAATCTTCATAAACATGCTAAAACATGTCCCAATCACGTTAAAACATGTTCCAATCACGTTACTAATAAGCAATCTACTAAAATTTGGTGCAAATGTCATTTTGGAATTGTACGTATTAAACTTAATATTATTTATCACATATACTTTTGTAATTTGTTTCGGATAAAACCAATCCAGCCAAATTGTAATTTGTTTCGGATCGGTTCGGTTTTTGAAATTAATTTTGACGGTTTGGTTTGAACTTTAAAATCCAAAAATCTTTTGGTTTTACACATTTAGTTCAGATAAAACCAAACCGTCAAAACAAACACCCTTACACATAAAAAAAAGCCGCACTATTTCGAAGGAAATAACCATCACATGATCTCACCCACCCAAATGTAGAGGAGACCCCACCCAAATGTCAGTCTTCCTCACACAACTACACTGTGCTTCGTCTTGCCTGTGACACTACGCCTTTACGGGCTTTATCCCACTCCAAGCAGCCTAAATTAAAATTCTAGCATAGATGAGTACAGTTTACAACCACTGAAAACATGATCCTTCAACGTTGATTCATAAAGACAGTAACATGTGACAACTAACAAGTAACGTTTTCAAACACATACAAATCAAACCAATCAACATGCCTTTGTCAGCTATCAGCCAAGCGGCCCAAACAACACAAAAAAGGAAAAATATTTCGGTTCGGCCCTGATTGACGGTTTAAGCCCAATAAAATTGTTTTTATAATAAATTTTCGTGGAGCTAAACTTTTTTTTTCTTTTCTGTGTGGGACTATTAGCTATAATTGTTGATTGCACGTGTTGAGGCCTCCTTGCTATTATATATGTATGTTGTGCACTTGTGCATACATGGACAAGTGAGTACGTGACTATCATATACCTAAGCTTAGGTGTGGAAACACATAAAACTACATAGTTTTTGTTAAAAAAAAAAACTTATAACTCATTACTCATCACATAAACACATTAGTGTAATAAACCCCTCTAAAACTCATCACTTATCTTGGTCTTAACTATGTTTTTTCTGCTGAAATGATATTTCAAACTTAATGTTCTTGAAATGATGCTTATAATGAACGAATGTGCATGTGCGTGTATATAGTTTTTCTTGTCGTGTAAATGTTCTAATATCGTGGGAAAAGGACAAGACTTTCGTAAAAAAAGTCACTTGAGTTTTTTCACCAAAATTATGTAATTATGAGTGGTTCCACTCCTAAGCTTATGTACGTGACAGCCACACACTCACAACCCATAGTGTATATATACAGTGACATGCCATTACAAAAATGTTAATGCATATGCTAATTGTTTCACAAACGAGGATACTTTTCTCCCCGCTCGTTGTTGCGGGTTTCAAAATTTTATTTTTGACAATTAATATAAAACTTTGATTTTTTCATATTTGATTTATTTAAATTACGTGTAAATGTAAAATTATCAATGGTCTTATATCTATTAAATTAAATGTAGATGTAAAATATTAATGGTCTTATATCTGTTTATATTCTTTGATATGTAAAACTTAGTGTAATAATTGTTTACGTAAAAAACAACTTCTATTAAACTAATAAACATAAATCAAAACATCATAAAAAGTTAGTTTTGTCGAATGAAAGCTCAGCTATGTGATATGATACATATATATCTAAAAAAATCAACACCTTATTCAACATATATACTTTATAAGAGCATCCACAATAGTTAAGTTATTATAATGAGTTATTGTAATTGACACATAGATTTTTCACCCAAAATTTATAAATAAGTTTTCCAAAAAGATTTTGGTCCTATGCATATTAATGTACATAAAGCTTTTTTGTGTGTCTTGAGAAAGACATAGGGAATAATAAGATTTTGAAATAAAAACTTTTTGTTAAAAGATCATCTACATCAAATGACTCACACAAAAGATAATAAGGTTTGTAAAAAACTACCATTGGAGATGCTCTAATAAATATAATTTCGTTTCTTTCAATAGATTAAAAGATATATATCGTTTTATCAAAACAAATATTAATTTTAAGATAATGATTACACATTTGTGGCATTAATATATAGTTCAAGGGGAAAATTGAAATTTTAATAAATATTAATTATAACCATCCTATTTTAGGGGTTTATGTGAAAGCATTGTAAATTCCCATTTTGAATTGTGAACCCCGTTTTAAGTTTTAAGCACCCCGTTCACTTATCCTAATGAACAGTAGGGTATGTATGCTTAATGTATATATGATAAATACATATGTAATTCATTTGGAAATTCTATGGTATTATATACTTGGTCGGTTCGGGTTACACAAACCGATCTTGATCTTCTCAAACTAGCCAACTGCCTAAGTTTTTGTTGGTTCGGTCAGTTTTGTCGGTTCGGTCCGTTTCAACATTCCACAAACACCTAATTAACCGCCACTTACTAGTCCATGAATAACGATGTAGTTTTCTTGTTGAAACAAACAAATCCACACTTGCATGGTGAGGTATGCCTTTTGAGGCTCACTTATGAGGTGTTTGAGTTTTCTTATTATAAATAGATTAGTTTTAAAAATGGATGATCAATTGATTCCAAAAATATGATATTTGGATTTTATTATATTGTTTGAAATCGCAAGTTTTCAAAAGGCAATAAGCACCTACCTATCTGCTTTTCCAAACCTCCATTTTGGATGCCCATAATACAAATAAATGTTTTTCCGTACTTTTTACCAAATACTTATTTTGGATTATTTTATTTTCAAAACTTAATAAGTAGATAACCTACTTCATATATCAATCCTAAACACCCCTTATAAGCCATGGAATTATGCAGATGGTAGAAATTCAGACGTGATAAGAATGTCCTAATAGCAATCATGTCAACGTCCCCTAAATCACGGTTATTTTTCTTTCGTGTTCCGTATGTGTAGACATCACTCGCTATATTAAATTCAATCAATTTATTATAATACAATAAATAAGTTGATGTGATAAAAATTTATATATATTTATGTGTACAAAAGAAGATATCACTTTCAAAAGTTTTGAAGATTACCAAACATCAGATTGAGACAAAACACCATGTCACTACTTTCCTTCCTATTGTGGTATTCGGTATATTTTTTTTAGAGTCCTACTAAAAGCACTCCTTTCATTTTTTTTTCATTTTCTTTTCTAAAGAAAATTGCACACCAATGTTAATCCATCAATCATTTTATATAAGTGATAGTTTGTAATCATTTAAATATTTTATTAATCTTGTCTGAAAATATTTATACTACGTATATCATTTGTTTTACCAAACATTAATTACAACAATTTTACCAAATTGACCAGATGTAAACATTCTAATTTATTTTATTGTTAATCTTAATAATTAACAATATATTTAGACAATTGATAGAAAAAACTAGGGGTGAGTTCGGTCCAAAAATCGAACTGAAACCGATAGAACCGAAACCGATAACGGCGAATTTTTAAAACCGAAACCAAACTGATAACATGTTATCAGTTTTGGTCTGGTTTTATTTCGGTTCAGTGTTTTTAGGCCAAATGTTCATCTTTTTTTGAAAACCGAAACGAAACCGATATAACCGAAACCGAGAAAGATGAATTTTCAAAACCGAAACCGAACCAATAACATGTTACCGGTTTCGGTTCGGTTCGGTTTCGGTCGGTTTTCAGTTCGGTTCGGTTTTTCCGGTCAAAATGCTCACCCCTATATAAAGCAATAATTAAATAGTCTTCTTTACCTAAATAATATAATCGATTTTGTATCTCTGTCAATCAAAATGAACTACTTTTACCAAGTGATGTTGTAATTTTCTCAAAATAAATGCTCTAAACGTTTTTTTTAACTAGACTTATAAATGGTTGTGATATTAAATATATACATATAAAACTAATGTTATAAAAACCCGGTTGCACCAGGAACGATAAGATAGTCGGTTGGAATGAGCCGATTATACCGATGGTCATAATTTGGTCAGAACCAGTCATTTGGACATAAAATCCGGATAAACTGACCGGTCGAACCGTAACTTTTTTTAAAATATATTATTAATTTATGAATATTTTAAAATTTAGTTACTTTTATATAAAATGAAAAAATAATAATAAAAAAAAGTGTCTTTTTTTTACTAGAAAAAGTGAAAAGGGAAAGAGATTAATAAAATCAAATTTTAAAATCAAAAATTTTTCACCGTTATATAAAATGAACTCTTTTTAACATATGTAAATCAATTTCGTTATTTTATTTTTTTTAATTTTAAATTTAGTAAGATAGGAATTTGTTTTTAAAATCCACAGTATATATTTTTATTACTATTATATTCTATTAATTTTTGGATATTTGTTTTGCAAAAAATGTCATTTTTATTACTAAAAAAAGTATTATTTTTTTCTTATTATTAATGTATGGAGTTAATAACCACTTTTCAGGGTGTGCTTGGTTGAGAGTATTGAATGGTGTGCAATGGGATTGATTGCCATTATAAATGCCTTGTTAGTTCCTAGGTAATCAATGATTACTCACTAGTAAGTAATACACAATTCCCCTCCAAATTGGGTGTAATGAACTCTATAATTCTTTAATCCACTATTATCATATTAAATTATATTATTATTATATATAAATATAATATAATATTATTATATTAACTAATTTTATTATTAAATTATTTAATAATATTATTATATTAATATATATTATTGTTATAATAATATATAATATTATTATACTAATCAATATTATTATAATATTAATATATTAATGTATAATATTATTATATTAATTAATATAATAATATATAATTTATTATATTAATATTATTATTATATATTAATTAGTATTATTATTAATTAATATATAATATTATTATATTTATTAATATTATTATATTATTATATTATTATATTTAAATTATAAATATTATTATTATATTAATTAATATAATTAATATTATTGTTATATTAATTAATATTAAATAATAAATATATAGTATTATTATATTAATTAATATTATTATATTATTATATATTATATTTAAATTATAAATATTATTATTTTATTAATTAATTAATATAATTATTATTATATTAATTAATATTATTATTATATTATAATATAATATTATTATATTAATTAATATTATATATATATATTATATAATATTATTATATTAATTAATATTATTATTATATATATATATATATTATATTTAAATTATATATATTATTATTATATTATTATAAACCAAACAACATTAATGGTCAAAGGAATACAAAGGAATGTCCATTGTATTCATTAGTATTCCTATTACCTTTTCCTTTCCTATTGCGCACTTTGAACCAAGCGCCCCCTCAATCATTGTTTTAATAATCACATTTCTTTCCAATCATTCCAATCATTATTTCATAATGATTTTTCTACTAAAGAGTGAAATTAGAATGACCCCTTTTTTTATTAGAGAAATGATATTTATGGTTATCATTTGTATATATTTATTTGTCTATCCATTTGATTATAACAATTGTCAAAATCAAAAGATAATATGATGAAATAAATTAAATGGATTATACATGTCAAGTTTAAAATGAATATGCACATAAACATAAATGATACATCTCAATACCATTTCTCCTTTTATTATCGCTCAAAGGAGACATGATATTATTTGCTTGTAAATCTTCATACTTATACTACTATTTATTTACATTCAGTCTATATAATTATTTAAGTTAAATGATAAAATTAAGAAATAAAATTAATGAATTTCATAAAATATCAAAGTATAACATTTGTCTTTTTACAATAATGAACAGGTTATCTTTTTGTCAAAAAGTACAACCTATTCCTCAATTTCTAATAAATCCAAAGATAGCTTCCGACCGTAAGATGGAGCAAATGCATTAATTTGACTTTTCAATGTGAAAAACAAAACATATTGACGGTATTTGTCTAAAAACTAAATAAACTTATGTTTAAAACAATGATATAGATTTCAGGTTATCTTTTAAGGCATTTAGTTCCTACATGAATATTATTAAATTTTTTGATTTTGACTATGTATATATAAACATCTTTGTATATGTTATATTTTATTTAATTAACATGTAAAACTTGAAAAATTAGTCTAAAATCAAAATTGTCCAAATATGTCAAAAGTCAACCGTTTATTATTAGAATATTATATAGTAATTATCTTTTAACATTTTAACTATTTAAAATTCCAACTATTTCTGTAATCTACTTGACATATACACTAGTATAAAAATAGTCTACAGTCACATTTTTTCTTAAACAGCATTGCCACAGTTTGACTTGTTTGCGTGGCTAAAGGTCACAAATAATGTTCTAATGTTATTTTAGCCACATTTAACTCCAAAACTGTAACAATATCAAATTAGATTCGAACACTTTAGCCAAAATTTAACACAATAAAGGTGTCCATTGCTATCCACAGTCACATAATGTGGCCAAATGTCACACTTTTCGTCATGGTTGTTTGTTCAAATGTGACATTATTTTGTGATATTTATTATGTGAGACGAGAGACACATATTTAGTCACATGAATCAATTGCTTGTGTGTCCAAAAGTTGTGTTTATTAGCCACATGAATTCATTGTTGTTGAAAGGTAGTATATAGCCACGATATCTACTTTGTGTATCATGTGGCTATAAGACAAATAATAGCCACTTAATTTTTTGTGCATGTGTGGCTATATGATGTATATGTGTCACACCCTAAAACATAGTTGTAACGACCCGAATTTGTAAATAAATAAATTGTATAAAAATATGATAATTATGGATAAATCATATAAAACACGTAGGAATTGGTTTCGTGTCGTTTGGAGACCGTACGAGAAAGTTATGGACGAAACCGGGCCGAAACAAAGTTGAACAAGTGCAGCCCTGGCTGTATCAGGAGTTCGCGACGCGAACTATAAGTTCCCGATCGGGAACTTGCTCCAGAGAGTTTGGCCGTTTATCGCGAAGAAGTTCACGCCTGCTTAACGATCGCGAACTATGAAATTCGCAGAGTTAGCGACGCGAACTCTGGTCGCGTCGTGAACTTGTGTCTGGCAGCATTAAAGTCGGGATTTGGCTCATTTATTGCCAAGTGAAACCCTAGTTCTTCTCTCTCGAGCTTGTGAGCGTTTTTGAGTGTAAAGCATCATTTGGAGCAGATTTCTTGGTCAAATCTTGTGATTCTTCACTCCTAGTTGAAGATTAAAGGTATATCTTCAATCCTTTGTAGTTGTAGCTTT
This sequence comes from Calendula officinalis, assembly GCA_963853835.1. Classification (NCBI taxonomy): domain Eukaryota; kingdom Viridiplantae; phylum Streptophyta; class Magnoliopsida; order Asterales; family Asteraceae; genus Calendula; species Calendula officinalis. Next base: position 6,606,599 of record OY970821.1, on the reverse strand, counting down.
AGATCTATGGATCTTGAAGCTAGGGTTTGAAACCCTAGTTCTTGGGTTGGTGATTTTGGTGAAATAAATGGTGTATACACTTAATAGATGGTATATTAACAAGGAAAACGAGTGTATGATTATGATTTGTAAGAATCTTAAGGGTTGGTTAAACCTAGGGTTTGGTAAATCACCATATTTGGGGGAAATGGATTGATGGGTGTTATCTAGAGGTAGATGAACACATTGATAGTAGATTGTGATGTTGATCATTGTATGATCATTGTTTTAGGCTTTCGGTGACATCTTGGAAAGTCGGTGAGATTGTGAAGCAAGAGTTTTTGGTGTCAAGATCTCGGTTGGAGCATTTATTGCTAAGGTGAGTACGTGTGGACTTTACTGAGTACATAGCCTATGAAATACATTTTATTACTTGTGTTGTGGTCTATTTGCTTATTTGTGTAGACTAGTAGTTTATAGTTAGTTATACCGATAGTTGTATTGAACTAACTTGTTTGATGATAGACGTGATAGCCGAGAGCTAGATTGACATAACCATCGAGTTATGATATGGTGAGATGATGTGATGATTCGGGGGATCCCCGGTTATGAGGTATGGAATGTGGAGCATTTGGGCGGATCCCCATCGGCCCATTCCATGATAGTAGTCTTGCTAACTGGAAGTAGTCCGGCGAGTAAGGCAGGTATTGGTAGATTGGGCGATTCCCTCTTGCCTTTACCTTGAAGCTTGCTAATGCGGGGGATCCCCGGTTAATAAGTTAATGTGGTTCTAGTTGGTTGGGGATGTCCCGACAACTAGGTATGATTGCTAGGAAAGCAAGGTATTAGAGTCACAATAGGGTGACTAGATAGATGGGTGATTTCTTACATGTTTGTTGTTTGTCGTTCGGTTATTATTATTAACTTTGGGGTCTAAACCCATGTAACTCACGAGACGTTTTTGTCTCACGTACTCCTTGTTTGTTTTGCTATGTACTCAGGTTCGGGATCGAAGGCTTAGGTACGCATGGATAGAGATGCGGGACCTAGAATAGAAGAACTTTAGATTGGATTTACGCTTAGCTTTGGTTTTGATCTATTTTGTAACACCAAACTTTATACTCTGATTTTCATACCAAAGGTTTTTGTAAATCCATATTTTTGGAATAGTTCTTCTATTTATGAAAAATGATTTATTTTGGGCAAATGTTTTGTATTAAAATTTAAGGTGTTACAACTTGGTATCAGAGCTATAGTTTAAGTGAATTAGGTTGGATGACCATCCTAGTCTTAGACTGTAGCATTAGGAATATAAGATTCCTTGAGATCATAGGTTGACCTTGAGACTTTATATTAAGTTGAGGGTTGAACCTAGGGGGACCGATGAATTTGATATGATTTTGGGTATTGAGTCTTATGAGACTAATGGGTTGTACACAAGGTACTAAATGTTTAATGTCTTTCGTATAGTCTTGATCGAAAGAAATGGTGAACACTCGTAGAAGTGGGAAAGCCCCGGAGAACCGGGAGGAGGAAGTACCTCCTGTTGAGAGGGTGGTTGAGCAAGAAAGTCAACCGTCGATGCATCGAGTTGATGAATCGGAGGTCGGAGCTAATAGAACTCCGGTGACAATGGCGGATCTCCAAACTATTATCGACCAAATCAAGGGAACGGTGGCCGAGGAGGTGCACCGAATTATTGGAGACCGTGAAAGGACGGGTGGAGACCGTGAATCCGAAGCTAAATCGGAAGAGAGAACCGGGGGTAGTGGAACCGGGGAGGGAAAGTCCTCCACGGGTGGCCAAAGTGATGCTAGGGCTAGGCCCGTTGTGAAAGAAGGTTGTTCGTTTAAATCCTTCATGGCTTGTAAGCCAAATGTGTATGCGGGTAGTTCGGACCCGAAAGTAACGATGAGGTGGATCCGGGAAATCGAGAGGGTGATCGGAAGTAGCAAATGTAAGGATGTTGATATGGTGACGTATGCGTCACAATTGTTAAAAGAAGATGCCATGGTGTGGTGGGATATTGTGTATGAGACCCTCGGGAAGGAGGTGGTTGAAAGGATGTCGTGGGATGAGTTCACCACGAGATTGAAAAAGAAATTTTGTCCCGAAAGGGATTTGGAAAAGATGCACGAGAAGTTCGTGACCCTCAAAAAGGGTGATATGTCAATTGAAGAATATTCGAGGGAGTTCACGGGATTGCTCCCGTTTGTTGCTAAAACCTACTCGGATGAGAGGTTGATGGTGGTCCGGTATGCTAGTGGGTTACCGTGGGACTACCAATTGGAAGTAAAGAGGGCGGTTTCACTTGATGAAGCTATTAGTGCCGCCCGGAGTGTCGAGGAAGTGAATGAGACACGTGTTGCCGAGAGGGCCCATGTGGGCGAGAAGAGGAAAGCCGAAAGTGGCTCGAGTACGTTTAAGAAAGGGAAGTTCACATCGAACTTCTCTAAACAAGGGAGTGTTGGCTCGTGCAAGAAGTGCGGGAAGACTCATACCGGCGTGTGCCGAGGGGAGTCGAAAACTTGTTATAATTGTGGGAAGCCGGGGCATATGGCCCGAGAATGCAAGTCTAAATCTTTGGCCGAGATCGAGTGTTTCTCGTGCCACGAGAAGGGGCACTATAGCAATGTGTGCCCAAAGAAGGGAATCGAGTCGATGGTGTCCACGGCTCAAAAGAAAGTGGAGCCGGCGAAGGTGAAGGGGCGGTCCTTCCAACTTACTCGGGAGGAGGCGAAGGAGGCACACGATGTGGTGTCAGGTATTCTATTCATTAACTCCTTGCCAACTCATATTTTATTTGATTCGGGTTCTAATTATTCGTTTGTGTCCTATGAGTTCGGTTGTAAATTGAATGTGCCGTCCGAGATGTTAGATGAGGTTTATGAGATAGAAGTAGCCGACGGGAAAACGTCTATGGTTGAATGTATTTATAGAAATTGTGAAATAGAAATAGACGGTAGAAAGTTTAAGGTGGATTTGTTGCCCATGGGAATTAGGGCGTTTGATGTGGTTATCGGTATGGATTGGTTGGGAATGCACCAAGCCAAGATTTTGTGTGGAAAGAAGATAGTGTCGATTAGGACACCCGAGAATGAGAAAGTATATGTGTATGGGGAGAAACGACATCACATGCCTAATGTGATTACCGCTATTAAGGCGAGGAAGAGTATATCGAAAGGTTGTACATCGTTTATTGCATATGTATTAGATGGCCGAAAAGAAAAGAAGACAATGGATAGTGTAAAGATTATTCGGGAATTCCCCGAGGTATTTCCCGATGACTTTCCCGGTTTGCCACCGGAGAGACAAGTCGAGTTTAAAATTGATTTAGTGCCGGGGGCGACGCCGATTGCTCGTGCTCCATATCGTTTGGCTCCCACCGAGATGCGGGAATTGATGACTCAATTGCAAGAATTGTTAGATAAAGGTTTTATTCGTCCGAGTTCGTCACCGTGGGGTGCACCGGTGTTATTTGTTAAAAAGAAAGACGGTTCGATGAGAATGTGTATCGACTACCGAGAGTTGAATAAGGTAACTATTAAGAACCGTTACCCGTTGCCGAGAATTGACGACTTATTCGACCAATTGCAAGGTGCCAGTTACTTCTCGAAGATCGATTTGAGGTCGGGTTATCACCAAGTTCGGGTGAAAGAAGGCGACACCGAGAAGACGGCTTTTCGTACACGTTATGGTCATTATGAATTCCTAGTGATGCCGTTTGGTCTTACAAACGCACCGGCTATTTTTATGGATTTGATGAATCGGGTTTGTAAACCGTTCCTTGATAAGTTTTCGATCGTGTTTATTGACGACATTTTGATTTATTCGAAAACCGAGGAAGAACACGAAGGTCATTTGAGACTTGTGTTAGATGTGTTAAAACGGGAGAAGTTGTATGCTAAATTTTCAAAGTGTGAATTTTGGTTGCGGGAAGTACAATTCTTAGGTCACGTGGTGACGTGTGATGGTATTAAGGTTGATCCGTCCAAGATTGAAGCGGTGTCAAATTGGGAGCCTCCGAGGACTCCTACCGAGGTTAGAAGTTTTCTTGGATTAGCCGGTTATTACCGAAGATTTATACAAGATTTCTCGAGAATCGCGATTCCACTCACGAAGTTAACGAGAAAAAGTGAGAAGTTTGTGTGGGAGAAGAAGCAAGAAGAGGCGTTTAAGTTGTTAAAAGAAAAGTTATGTAACGCGCCGATTCTTACGTTACCGGATGGTATGGAAGATTTTGTGGTTTATAGTGATGCTTCAAATCAAGGGCTCGGTTGTGTGTTGATGCAAAGAGGAAAGGTGATCGCGTATGCCTCGCGACAATTGAAGAATGCGGAATTAAGGTACACGACACACGACTTGGAATTGGCGGCGATTATTTTTGCCTTGAAGTTGTGGAGGCATTATTTATATGGCACTCGGTGTACATTGTACACGGATCATAAGAGTTTGCAATATGTGTTTACACAAAAAGACCTTAATATGCGACAAAGAAGGTGGATCGAGTTGATTGCCGATTATGATTGTGAGATTGTGTATCATGCGGGGAAGGCGAATGTGGTGGCCGATGCCTTAAGTCGAAAGGTTTATGAAAATCCGAACCGAGGAATTTTATCACGTATAGAAGTTGTCTCGAGTATTATTGAAAGGATCAAGAATGCCCAACGGGAGGTTATGGGAAAAGACGAGTTAAGACAAGAACGGTTAGGTAAGAACCAACATTTCCTCGAAAATGCACAAGGGTTGAAGACCGTAGGCGGTCGTATTTGGGTTCCTAAGTTCGGTGGTATCCGAAAAGAGTTGTTGTATGATGTGCACAAATCGAAGTATTCGATTCACCCGGGAAGTACAAAGACGTACCAAGATATGAAACGGGTTTATTGGTGGCCCGGAATGAAGGCGAGAGTGGCCAAGTATATTTCTAAGTGTGCCACGTGTGCACAAGTGAAAGCCGAGCATCAAGTACCGTATGGGGTAGCTCAATCATTAGTTGTACCGGCCGGGAAGTGGGAAGATATAACTATGGATTTCATAGTAGGGTTACCGAAGACGAGTAGAGGTCACGATGCCATTTGGGTCATAGTTGACCGGTTGACCAAAAGTGCGTTATTTTTAGCAATTCGGGAAACGTTGCCACTTGAGAAGTTGGCTAAGTTGTATGTTGATGAAGTGGTTCGACTCCACGGGGTTCCGTTATCGATTGTGTCCGATAGGGACGCGAGGTTTACCTCGAGATTTTGGCGATCTTTACAAGAAGAATTGGGTACAAAGTTGCGGTTGAGCACGACTTATCACCCGCAAACCGACGGTCAAAGTGAAAGAACGATTCAAACGGTTGAAGACATGTTGAGATCGTGTGTGTTAGACTTCGGTGGTAAATGGGATGAACATTTACCGTTAGTCGAGTTCTCGTATAATAATAGTTATCACTCGACTATCAAGATGCCGCCTTATGAGGCGTTGTATGGTAGAAAATGTAGAACTCCATCTTGTTGGTTGGAAGCGGGAGAGACGAAACTCACGGGTCCCGAGATCGTGAGGGTGACAAATGAAAAGATCGGTATTATTCAAACCAATATGAAAGTCGCCCAAGATAGACAACGAAGTTATTCGGGTTTAAAGAAAAGACCATACGACTTGGATGTCGGTGATATGGTGATGTTGAAAGTGTCACCTTGGAAAGGTGTGATGCGTTTTGGTAAAAAGGGAAAGTTAAGTCCAAGGTATGTTGGACCGTTTAAAATATTGAAACGGGTCGGGCTTCAAGCTTTTAAGTTGGAACTTCCACCCGAGCTTCAAGGTGTGCATGATACCTTTCACGTGAGTTATTTGAAGAAGTTTATCGGGGAAGTTGAAAATATTATTCCATTGCAAGAGTTGCGGGTTGACGGCCCGAACCGATTGATTGAGGAGCCCGAGGCTATATTAGAAACGAAAACAAAGAAGCTTCGGAATAAGGAGATCGAGTTGGTGTTGGTCAAGTGGAAGCATTCACTTGGGCCGAATTTGACTTGGGAAGTCAAGGACGAGATTCGGAAAAGATACCCGGATTTCGTGAACTATGATGAGATTCCGAGGACGGAATCTTCTTAAGGGGTAGATAGTTGTAACGACCCGAATTTGTAAATAAATAAATTGTACAAAAATATGATAATTATGGATAAATCATATAAAACACGTAGGAATTGGTTTCGTGTCGTTTGGAGACCGTACGAGAAAGTTATGGACGAAACCGGGCCGAAACAAAGTTGAACAAGTGCAGCCCTGGCTGTATCAGGAGTTCGCGACGCGAACTATAAGTTCCCGATCGGGAACTTGCTCCAGAGAGTTTGGCCGTTTATCGCGAAGAAGTTCACGCCTGCTTAACGATCGCGAACTATGAAATTCGCAGAGTTAGCGACACGAACTCTGGTCGCGTCGTGAACTTGTGTCTGGCAGCATTAAAGTCGGGATTTGGCTCATTTATTGCCAAGTGAAACCCTAGTTCTTCTCTCTCGAGCTTGTGAGCGTTTTTGAGTGTAAAGCATCATTTGGAGCAGATTTCTTGGTCAAATCTTGTGATTCTTCACTCCTAGTTGAAGATTAAAGGTATATCTTCAATCCTTTGTAGTTGTAGCTTTAGATCTATGGATCTTGAAGCTAGGGTTTGAAACCCTAGTTCTTGGGTTGGTATTTTGGTGAAATAAATGGTGTATACACTTAATAGATGGTATATTAACAAGGAAAACGAGTGTATGATTATGATTTGTAAGAATCTTAAGGGTTGGTTAAACCTAGGGTTTGGTAAATCACCATATTTGGGGGAAATGGATTGATGGGTGTTATCTAGAGGTAGATGAACACATTGATAGTAGATTGTGATGTTGATCATTGTATGATCATTGTTTTAGGCTTTCGGTGACATCTTGGAAAGTCGGTGAGATTGTGAAGCAAGAGTTTTTGGTGTCAAGATCTCGGTTGGAGCATTTATTGCTAAGGTGAGTACGTGTGGACTTTACTGAGTACATAGCCTATGAAATACATTTTATTACTTGTGTTGTGGTCTATTTGCTTATTTGTGTAGACTAGTAGTTTATAGTTAGTTATACCGATAGTTGTATTGAACTAACTTGTTTGATGATAGACGTGATAGCCGAGAGCTAGATTGACATAACCATCGAGTTATGATATGGTGAGATGATGTGATGATTCGGGGGATCCCCGGTTATGAGGTATGGAATGGGGAGCATTTGGGCGGATCCCCATCGGCCCATTCCATGATAGTAGTCTTGCTAACTGGAAGTAGTCCGGCGAGTAAGGCAGGTATTGGTAGATTGGGCGATTCCCTCTTGCCTTTACCTTGAAGCTTGTTAATGCGGGGGATCCCCGGTTAATAAGTTAATGTGGTTCTAGTTGGTTGGGGATGTCCCGACAACTAGGTATGATTGCTAGGAAAGCAAGGTATTAGAGTCACAATAGGGTGACTAGATAGATGGGTGATTGCTTACATGTTTGTTGTTTGTCGTTCGGTTATTATTATTAACTTTGGGGTCTAAACCCATGTAACTCACGAGACGTTTTTGTCTCACGTACTCCTTGTTTGTTTTGCTATGTACTCAGGTTCGGGATCGAAGGCTTAGGTACGCATGGATAGAGATGCGGGACCTAGAATAGAAGAACTTTAGATTGGATTTACGCTTAGCTTTGGTTTTGATCTATTTTGTAACACCAAACTTTATACTCTGATTTTCATACCAAAGGTTTTTGTAAATCCATATTTTTGGAATAGTTCTTCTATTTATGAAAAATGATTTATTTTGGGCAAATGTTTTGTATTAAAATTTAAGGTGTTACAATAGTCACGATAAATTTAAAATTACATGTGGCTATAACATAAACAATAGCAATGGAAATAGTAAAATTAAAAGTATGTATCTATAACTAACTTATAACTATGATTTTAATTGACTATGTATGTGTGTCCACAAGTAATAAATTGTCACATTAATGATGTTAAATATGGTTAAATGTTATCAGATGTCACATGTGATAAAGAATTATGTGGCTAAAGCACAAACAATAGTCATGATTAAATTTAAGTGTGTAACTACTAGTAAGGGAGAAGGTAGTACAAGTATAGTTGAGCATATATGTTTATTAGCCACATGAATTCGTTGTTATTGTCACGTTAATGGTGTTAAATATGACTAAATATTATCAAAAGGTCACATGCGATAACAACTTATGTGGCTAAAAATAACCAATTGTCATAGTTTAATTGGCTATGAATGTGTGTCTGCAAATTACCAACTGTCACATTAATAGGTTAAAATATGGCTAAACGTTATCCCACATTGGTATTTGTAAGAAAGTGGGAGAATTAGTTTCCTTATAAAAACAAGGGGGCTTCAACACTCTTAAAAATATTAAAGCTTGACATCCTTAAGTCCTTTGGTTTAACCCGAGTGTTTACTAGGGGTTGACTATTACCGGTTGGCTTTAACCGGTCTAGTTTTTGCCGGTGATTTTAAGCAATCAAACCGGTTGAACGTTCGAATCATAGTTTTACCAGTTTTACCGACCAGTCTATACCGGTTTTTAAAGATTTGTAAATGTATGTCCTTATTATACTTTTAGCTATTGTTTGAGTAACTATATGTGTCTAAAAGGTATATATTAGTCATAATAGACATATATTTTTGTGACTAAATAATAGCAAGCGCCACTATAAAAATAAATTCATGTAACCATTGGTTGAACAATAGTCACACAAAAAATAAAAAATGTGTGTCTATAAAAAGTTTATGGCCACATTATAAGTTAGAATGCATGATTATCACAACAGATTTTCTTCTTCAATAGCCACACTTTTAGGCTACGGCTACTATTTTTCGGTTACTACAACCACTAAATTTAAATGTAGTCATACATTGCCTAAAATGAAACGACCTTTGGTCACCTTATTAGTGGAAAAAAAATTAGTGACTAAAGGCATATGGTCACATTTTTGTAGTGGGACCATTGCTCATTTTTGTACTAGTGTATATAATATTATTCATTTTTAACTTAAATTCGTTCAGATATTTACCTAATTCATTTGACTCCTCAATCATCGTACGTAAGTTAAATGACGATTATTGTAGTTTCTTATAGGTAATTAGGTAATTGTTCAAGGTAATCTTTAGTTTTCGGCTTTTCGCTAAGAGGTAAATCCCAACCATTGATCATTACTAATCAATGGTTAAGATGTATTTTATACATGGAGATGTATTTTGATAATTTGATACTCACATATGCTTGTATACTTGATCACGTATGTTGTTTTTGTACAATCACATGCGATAAAGTATACAATCACATGACATCTTTCCGGAATGGAAAAAAATTAAAAAACTACAAATTAAAAAGAAACTTAAAAATATATGTAAGTGTCAAAATGACCAAAATATCTCTGTATGCATAAAATATGTAAATATTATTAATAGCTAATTATTATTGAAATAACTAAGATATATCATTCGAGACTACATAAAAATTACAAATTACCTTAAACACATCTCACAATATATAGTTTTCTTTTAGAAATACAAAAAATTTCATTACCTTATAACAAAAGAATATAGACATGAAATACCCTCTAAATACTTCAAATTTGCACTATATTCTCCGAAAAGAATCTCAATATAATTACAAGTAAGCATAAAACATCTTTCAATACCTTACAGTATTAAGTTACAATTTATTTCATTATAGGAGATGATTTATATACCACATAAGTTCGTTTAGACGTTTACTCACCACAATATACAAAAAGTAAAGCAGACTGTACAAGCATATTAAAGCTAAAGTATAGATTATGATGGAGAAAGTAATTTATATGTTATATAAATCATCTCTCTTATATTTTCTTATAAATAATACTTTGGTAGGTAGTAAAATAGGTTACAATAATGACTAATTAATGAAAAGATGTTTAATAAGAATATTAAATAACATGTCATATCAAGAGTAGGACAAAAACATGTGGGGTATGAATGGGATTATGTGTAAGCATTTGCTGAATAAGGGATTGAGCCCGACTCGTTTCAATGGTCAGGCATTCCAAATCAAGCAAATTCTGGTAACGTACAAGCCTGTTGCATGTGCTCGGCCGATTTGATTGGCTATTCAACTCTTTTATTTCATTAAAATGCATACAACCTAGATAATGAAATGTGAGTGAGATTAAATACATGTGATATATAACATTTTTACATAATATATTTTGTCGTTTTATATAAAAAATGTCAATATACTTTTGCTTTTACTTACTTATTTATAAGTATTCTTTATATCGATTACTAGTAGTTGTGGTCAACATTTTAAAAGTCGTGTTTTTAATTGAATTTGTTGATTTTTTGAAAACATGAACCTTTTCGGAGTTATTAAATTGAATTATAATATTATTGAGAAATTGATGATAAATTAGTTATGTATGTGTATATATATGCAAAAAAAAAAAAAAACTCTAAATTAATAAAAACAAATATTATAACAAATTCTAAAACTTAAAAAAAAATTCATCAAATTTAAACAATTTTAAATTCCAAATCTATAATACAATAAAAGAAAAAAATTAAATAAAGCTCCAAATATATTTAAATATGATTCAAATATTCACTTAAAAAAAACTGAGATTAAAAGAAAAAAAAACCTTGTTCACAACCAGTTCAACCATCATGATCCGACCCTATTCACACTTTACTTTTCCCGTTCGAAATGGTTCATAAACAACCTTTTAAACCGAATGATTTGAAGCGACATGCTCTCTGTTTTTTGGTCTGATCTTTCAGTTCAACCCGGGTTTCAAACATTGGTTGCGATTGTTTTGCCTTAACAAAAAATAAATGGGAAGTAAGTGTAATATTAAGAGGACAATGGAGATTGTCTTTTTTGCATGAAAAATGCATTGCACGTTGTGATAGTGTGCATTTGGATGCAAAACATAGGTAGTATTGCCAACCATAACTCTAGCTATTTATGTCTACCAAAGGCCAATGGTAAAGGTGTTATAGGTAGATTTAGGAGTAGATTAGATTGCCGTTAAAAAAAACTATTTTATGTTTAAATACTGAGGTGGTATATATATTTTAAGTTATTTATATCTACTGTGTTTTTTTTTTTCATCTCCGGCAATTTATTCTAAAAACATAAATCTATATAAAAATTGTCCAACTTAATTTATCTTTAAATTTTATATTTATACAATTATATTATATATTTATTACTAAAATTCGTTAATATATAACTATTTACTAAAACAATAATTTATAAAATATGTATCTACAGTAAGAATTCAATGATATGCATATAAAGGTGAACCGTATATTGATTCTTATAAACAATAAGTTATTACTAATACACATGCTCATTTATGTAACTATATATAGTTTAATACTGATAATAACACATCTAAAACATATACACATGCACAAACATGTAACATACTCCATTTGACCTACATAAAAACCGAAACGCATTCAACACGCGCACCATCATCATATGCGTATGAATGCTTATGCTCAAATTCGTGAATCAATATTATTCCCCAGAATTTAATGCTAATATATATGTAACTTAGTTGTTTCCGTGATTAATTCTAAACCTTCACTTGGTTATCTAATAAATATCTAGGGGTGAGCATAAAAACCGAAAAACCGAACCGAAACTGAAAAACCCGAAAAAAACCGCCCCGAAAAAACCGAACCATTTGAAAAACCGATGTCAACGGTTTTGATTATTGGAAAACCCGAATGTTTGGGGCGGTTTTCGGGGGCATATGAAAAACCCGACCGAAAACCCCGCCCCGCCCCACCATTATATATCTTTCAAAAAATTTAAAAATATTCTTATATTTATAAAAGATTTAACATTTAATTATCTTTTAAATAAAATACATGATTGAATTTCTAGGTGATTTATTCTTATATTTTCTAAGTTTCAAGTTATGTTAATTGAATTTATCATTACATTATATTAAACTTACTAATTGTTTTTATATTAATAACGAAATGTGTTAAAGTTTGGGAGTTTGAATCATAATATTAGTTTTTAAGGTAACAAATTCGTAAATTTAAGGAAAACAAAAAACCGAAAAAAACCCCGAAACCGAACCGAAAAACCCGAAAAAACCGAAAAACCGAAACCGAAAAAACCGAAACCGAACGGGGTGCAATTCTTAAAACCCGAACTTTTGGGGCGGGGTTTGGTTTTAGCTAAAAACCGCCCCAAACCGCCCCATGCTCACCCCTATAAATATCTACCCAGTGAAGGATCAAACCTATGAACTATAAGAATTCATTCGTGAACTCTTACAATTAGAAAATCATCAGATTGTAAATCACCAAATGCACAAAAAAAAACGAGTAAATCACAACCATAAAAGTATCATTCCTATCACCCGATAAGCCACACAAAGATCCCAAGAGAACAGGTCCTCGAGACAATTCAACATCTTGCAATTAAAGCCCCACCAAGGCTCAATAAGCTGCAAAAAAGAAGAAAAGGAACAAACCCGAAAAAAGTGATCTTCATCTTAAAAAATATTACCACAAAGGGGACAAAGGTCGTTAATACATTGCACACCCCTATGAACCAAATTAGCTCTGGTTGGTAATCTTCTCAGAGCAACACGCCAAGCATGAATGTTAATTTTACCTGGAACAAGCCGAAGCCATTTGAACGGGGTCTGCTTACATTTTTTGAGAAACAAATCATCAAAAGCAAACCTTAAAGATGCAGCCGAGAAGATTCCAGAACTGTCCAAGGCCCAACGTCAAACACCATCCTAAATTACCTGAAAGAAATCTTGGAAACACAAGTTTAATTTTTCTCCATCTTTACTAACTTTCAGAATGTTCCGCCATAAACCAGAGAATTTACATGACGAAACATTAATGCCCAGCCCGCCATCAATACTGTGAAGGATTGAATGACAAACTTCCAAAGAGAAACATCATCCGTCTTGAAACGCCACCACTCCTTACAAAGAAGAGACACATTTTGAGCCTTTAAATTGCCGATCCCGAGACCACCGGCTGATTTATCAGGTAAAGTACCATCCCAAGCCACCTAACTAATCTTGCGATGATTACTCGAAGAGCCCCAGAAGAATCTGGACCGAATACCCTCAAGAATTTTGATAATTTTTTACGGGGCTTTGAAAAGGGAAAGGTAATAGATACTGAGGCTACCCAAAACACTTTTACATAAGGTAAGCCGCCCTCCGGAAGAAAGGATATTCGCTTTCTACTTAGAGAGCTTGACTTGGAATTTTTCAATAATAGGAGCTCAAGAATCACACCTATTCATAAACACTCCAATAAGCAACCCAAGATAAGTTATAGAGAACGAGCCACTCCTACAATTAAAACAGTTGGCTAAAAGACAAGAAAATTACTTTTAGAGATGTTAATCTTGAGGCCCGAAGACAAGAAAATGCATCTTAAAAAACGAATCATATTAAGACAATTCGAGAAAGATATTAGTTAATAAAAGATTTTACAAACTTAGCCTTCAACTATGTTTAAAAGATAACATCATGCTTAATATAAATACACATCCACATCAGAAGTCAACTGTCTCAATAACTACATACCAGTAATATACTATAGGTTAAGTTTATTTATGTGATTATATAAAGGGTAATGATCCATAGAAAATGATCCTTACTTGAAGAAGTTGAAGAAACAATGCATTTTCGTAAAATATACATATATGTATACATATACATACATATATGTATATATACATATATATGAAGCACTATAGATATATATATGTGCATATTCATGCCCGATATATATGTATATATACACATATATATACACATGTATTTTACGTAACTTGCATTTTTAGTCGTAACTTGCATTTTCAATCGGAACTTGCATTTTCATTTACGAAAATGCATATGCATATCGTATATATATGTGTATATATATACATATATACGGTATAAATATGAACATATGTATATCTATGGTATGCATATATATGTATATATACATATATGTATGTATATGTATACATATATGTATGTATATGTATACATATATGTATATTTTACGAAAATATATTGTTTCTTCAACTTCTTTAAATAAGGATGATTCTTTCTTGATCCTTATTCATTATATAAAAACTATGTTTATCATTTTACTTGCATAAAAAGGGAAACAAAAACATTATACAATATCAAAACGGTGCCGTTTTCTTTATATGAAGGGAAATAAATATTTTTCCCTTGACAATGGTCAACACTTTACCTCCTGACCAGGCCTTCGCCGTTTCGCGTAGCATCACCAATTTCTATCTCGATTTTCATCTTTCCCCTTCTCTCTCGCTCTCCCGTCGGATTGAAATCCGGCAACAAATCTCTCCGTTTTGCTAAGTCACTCTCACCCCACATATAGATCTGTACTATCATCCGAATTCTCCGTCCGCGAATTCGTTTCGCTACGTCTCCACACCTAAAAAGCCCTAATTTAAATCCATGCCGGTGAATTATTTGTCGATCGTTTTAGCTTCTGTAATCTGAGGTTTCCGGTGTCCGATAACCGATCTGGAGGTGTTGAGGTGGTACTGGATTCCGTGATCAATCAATTCAACCACCTAGGGTTTCTGATTAAATAGAAAAAAGGGGATCAGAAAATTGGCTACTGTAATTGATGGTTAGAGCCTCGCGGTACGAAGAACAAGATTTGATTATTAAGAAAAGCGATAAGTTTGATTGTGATGATGGAAGAAAGCTATTATGTATGGGCGGTGGGAAGGTGAGCTGTGGTTCCACCGGTGGCACATGTGGCCGGTCCCATCTTCCTCCACGCCGTCTGTAGCTGTTCCCTCCAATACCTTCGTATTCATTGATACTAACTCTTTCTCCAAAGTATATATATAGTTTTCATTTTGGTTATATATGAAATTATATTCATAATTGAGTGTTCTTGTACATTAGTATAACATGTGAGTGCTATTAGTATTTTCGCTATTTTGAATTGGTTTCTGTTAGGTTTTTGTGCATCAATTGTTCTCTCATTAGCACAACTAATTCAACGCACAATGGGTGTTTTTTTGTTTACTGCTTGCATTACATGTGCTTGTCTACAGTCTATAATTATAAAATCACCTTCCTTTTCTGGTCACATAATTGATTTTAGTACGCTCTTGAAGCCGTATATTGGCTAAACAGAAGTTTAAATGCTTTCTGAAAATTTTATATTGTTTACTATGTATATATTAAAGTGTTTAACCTGGTTCATTTCATGCAGGATGGCCGGAAGATTACTGTAGGTGACTGTGCTCTGTTCGAGGCTCTCCATAGTCCCCTTCCATTTGTTGGAATTATCCGTGAAGTAATATTAGGAAAAGAAAATAGTCCAAGTTTGAGTGTTAATTGGCTCTATCGGCCTGCAGACATAAAACTCAAAGAAGGTGCTTTGCTGCAAGCAGCACCTAACGAAATCTTTTACTCTTTTCACAAGGATGAGATACCTGCTGCATCCTTACTCCATCCTTGTAAAGTTGCATTTCTTCGTAAAGGTGTTGAACTTTCTTCTGGGACACCCTCGTTTGTGTGTAGACGAGTGTATGATATTGAGAACAAGCGTTTATGGTGGTTAACTGATAAAAATTATCTTAGCGTGAGTGAACTTGTTTAATTATGTATTCGTAATATTACCTTATGCTTAGAAAGTTATCTTGATTTTTATTTGTAGTCTTATCTGACACAGGAACGACAAATAGAAGTAAACCAGCTTTTAGAAATGTATGGAGCTTTGCAGACTGGTGGTCGCTCTCCAAAACCGTTGAATGGGGCAGCACAAGTAAAACCTAGCTCAAATAATGTACAAAATAGTTCATCATCTATTTCATCACATGCAAAAAGTAAGAAAAGAGAACATGGTGTTCACAATTCCGAATCTGTTAAACGTGAAAGATTATCTAAAGTAGATGATGCAGATTCTGGTCAGCTTCGACCAGAACATGTAATAAAGACCGAGATTGCTAAAATCACTGATAAAGGAGGATTGGTGGATTTCAATGGAGTTGAGAAACTAATACAGCTCATGAGACCTGAATCTGCTGAGAAGAAACTAGACCTAATTAGCCGAACAATGCTTGTTGATGTAATATCGGTTACTGATCGGTTTGATTGTTTAGGTCGGTTTGTTCAGTTGAGAGGTTTGTCAGTTTTAGATGAATGGCTTCAAGAAATCCACAAGGGGAAGATTGGTGACGGTAGTCCTAAAGTGAAAGATAAATCGGTTGAAGAATTTCTTTTTTCTTTACTTCGTGCCCTTGATAGACTACCCGTAAATCTTCATGCTTTACAGACTTGCAATGTCGGGAAATCTGTGAATCACCTTCGAAGCCATAAAAATCCTGAAATTCAGAATAAAGCTAAAAGTTTAGTCAACACATGGAAAAGACGTGTAGAAGCTGAAATGAATATAATTGAAACAAAGTCTAGTACAAGCAGAGGTGGTTCTTGGCCAAAAAAGTCAATGATTTCTGAAGTGGGCCCCAAAAGCTCTACCTCACAACCATCTGCAATGAAAACCCAACAACCAAAACATGGTTCTAGTGAAGCTGTTGCTAAATCTCCAACATCAACATCTCCTGGTTCTATAAAACTGTCAGATATGCCCTCGTCAGCAAATAAAGATGGAAGAAGTTGCAGTTCAAGTCAATCTCCAAATAATAGTCAATCTTGTTCTAGTGATCATGGGAAAACAGGGGCTTCGAGTGTAAGCAAGATTTCTAGTAGTGTTTCTCATAGTAAGAACTCAAACAATGGTTTCCATGGAAAAATCGGTTCTTTGAAACGGAATTTTGCATCTGAAAAGGGTTCGGGTTCGCCAACTAGACATACTTCTGAAAGAGTATCTGATGTGTCACTTGTGGATAATGGAAACAGCCCGAGGCTCATTGTGAGGTTACCAAACACCCACAGAAGTCCTGCAAGAACCGTCAGTGTTGAGTCTCCTCAAAACTTGGTAACTAAATCCTCCAATGATTCTCTTCCGGAAGCTTCCGAGAAGCAAGATCAGAAAGTAGCTGAAAAGATTGAGCCTTTACAAGTAAACAAAAACACGGATAATGATCTGTCTCACGAGAAAGATGGATCATCATCGGGTGTTACTCCAAAATCCGGGAAGTTACATGAACCTTTTTATAGCTCTATAAATACATTAGTGGAAAGCTGTGCTAAATTTTCAGAAGCTAGTGTATCTCCATCAGTTGGTGATGATGTTGGCATGAATCTTCTTGCCAGCGTGGCAGCTGGTGAAATGTCAAGATCTGATGTGTCACCTGGAAATAACTCACCATTACCTGAAGATTCTTGTTCTGTTAATGTTGCTAAATTGAGACAAATTGTTCAAGAAGAAGGGGCCCACATTTCTGGTGACAGTAAAGACGCATCATTTGGTTGTGAAGTGAAAACAGGTGAAGATAACAAACAATCAGCTGCTGAGATAAAGCCTGATGCTTTGTTGGAAGACACAAAAAAAGAATGTTCTGATGATAAATCGGTTAAAACAAATGTGGTTAAACCGGATGCAGGTGGTGCGAGTGTAAAGGTTGAGACACAGGTTAATGAAGAATCGGCTTCTTGGTCTTCTTCAGATATGCATGAAGATGAGAAGAAATCGGTCAACAAACGGTCAAACAGCAACAACTTAGCTACCACATCTTGTGGTGGTGATGATTTAAAACCCAAGTCTGAAGAGCCTGATGACAAGAAGAACGAGAGAGAAAACATGGATTCTGGTCCATCTGTTTCTCACCACAGTAATGAAAATATTGAAAAAGACGAGAAAGCCCCTGCGGTTGCAATGCAAGAAGTAAGATCGTATGAAGAGCCTGCTGATGTGGCAGAGGCTGATGATCATTGTTCTCCTGTTGAAGAAATGTCGGTAAAGTTGGAGTTTGATCTGAACGAAGTTCTTCCTAGTGATGATGGGATTCAAGCAGAGGTTGAAAAATCTTCAGTTTTTACACCGAACCCGTTACCTGCTTCTAATTCACCTGTTAATGGGAATGGGAATCGACCCGCTTTGATTACAGTAGCTTCTGCTGCAAAAGGACCATTTTACCCTTCAGAAAACCTTTCAAGAGGTAAACCGGAGCTTGGTTGGAAAGGGTTTTCTGCCACCAGTGCATTTCGACCAGCCGAACCTCGAAAGGTGGATGTTAAGGCTCGACCTCTTTTTGACTTTGACCTAAATGTTGGTGCTCCCGAGGAATCTGGTCAACCTTTGGGGCTGGATCTTGACCTAAATGCATGTGAAGAGACTCCTGATGTGGGCCAGCTGTCAGTCAACAGACCTACACGTACACTTATACCCACTGGGCCAAGTTCTTCACGGGGATTTGACCTAAACGGGCCAGGTGTGGAAGAAGTTGTCGGTGAACCGGTCTCATTTTCCAAAAATGGTATGCGGTTCGTGTCAGGTGTTGTGCCGAATGTCAGAATGAATAATGGTATGGAAATGGGTAACTTTTCAACTTGGTTTCCACCAAACAACACATACCAACCAATCACAATCCCACAGAATTACCCGTCTCAAAGAATGTTGAATCCCGTGACCGCCAGCACATCACTCAGTCCCGAAATGTTCAGAGGTCCCGTGTTATCATCTTCGCCAGCTGTCAACTTCCCACCTACCGTCCCGTTTCAATATTCGGCATTCCCATTTGAGACCAATTTCTCGCTACCTTCTGTTTCAAATACATATGTGGATTCTTCATCGTCTGGTGGGCCCATTTGTTTCCCAAATATTCCCTCACAGGCACAGTTGGTGGGACCCAACGGTGTGGTGTCGATGCCGTATAGGCCATATTACATGAGTCTACCTGGCGGTTCGAGTAATGTGGGGCCCGATGGTAGGAAGTGGGTAAGTCAAGGTTTAGATCTAAATGGGCCAGGCCCGAAAGGTGGTACAGATGAAAAGTTGAGACAGATGCCTACACAAGCTTTGGCAGATGAGCAGTTGAAGATGTTTCAGCAAATGGCAGCAGGTCAAAGTCAAACAAAGAGGAAAGAGCCTGATGGCGGTTGGGATGGTGATAGGGTTAGTTACAAACATCCGCAATGGCAGTAGGAAATGTGTTCTTCTGCTGCCTGGTAAGTTTTTATTTATTTATTTATATTTTTCCTTACATGTGTTGATATAATGACATTTGCAGGAACTGTCGGTGACTGTTTACCCTTGTTGTTTATGACACCTTGTTGCTTGATTATTTGCTTGTAGAGTACCAGTTCTTCTGGCTTTAGTTTATTACAGCCATGTTGTTTCCAATGGCTAGATACGGCTAAACGGGTGGTTACCAATGGCCTGAAGTCGTAATGGCTAGATACAACTCTAGGGTTAGTTCCAATATTTAGCTTAATGACTTGCCTAGTGCTTCTTTTAAAGGCATTCTCAGTGGTTTCTTTTCTACTTGTATTTATCTGGAATTTTTACATAATAGTTTCTATACTGGTTTTCAACTTCATCAAGGTCCTCATCTGATGTGTTTTTTTAGATCATTATGATACGAACCCATCCCATACTAGGCTCGCACCATGCTTATAAGTCCAAGTGTAGAACTCACTCCCAAAAGCTAGCTTGAAGGAGGAGGGGACACTTAGGCTTATAAGCCACCATTTAGTTTTTTTTTTTACTCTAGCCAATGTGGGATCATAACAATACCCCACGCTTTGAAGAACCAACGTCCTCGTTGGTCACGGCTATGTTGGTCACGGTCGGCACCCTCCTTTCGGGTCCGAGCCACCACTCCACAGGCCACCACTCCGAGCTCGTTGGTCACGGCTATGTTGGTCACGGTTGGCACCCTCCTTTCGGGTCCAAGCCACCACTCCACATGCCACCACTCCGAGTGTTGGAACCTCGCAACGTAGGGCTAGCTCTGATACCAATTGATACGAACCCATCCCATACTAGGCTCGCACCATGCTTATAAGTCCAAGTGTAGAACTCACTCCCAAAAGCTAGCTTGAAGGAGGAGGGGACACTTAGGCTTATAAGCCACCATTTAGTTTTTTTTTTACTCTAGCCAATGTGGGATCATAACACATTACATATGTGTTATTATCCGCTAGTTTTAACTTGTATTTTCTTTCCCCATTAGTAGTAATTGTCAAGTGCTTTGATTATATAGTGTTGCAACCGACAAGTGTTATAATGAGTATATGGTATGGTTCTGGTGATGAGGTCATATATGTTGGAAATATGTTTTATGCAAGACAAACGTTGCCATACATGCAAGAAGACGTAACCAAACACAAGTGTCTTGTGGTCAATATTACCTGTTTAAAATGCTCTTGCAACACTTGATAATCAAAACGCCTTTCAATTACGAACATATATAGTACATCACATAAATCAGAACACTTGCAAAATAACATTGCTTCTACATTCTGTTAACCTGATAATTCACTATGTTGCGTCTTTACCCAAGCTGCTCCTACAAGTATTTAAAAAAATGGGTAAATCATAGAAATTGTTCGTATGGTGAAGAAATTGTTCAAGAAGAATTTTTATTAGTAAAGGTTAAAATAGCCAACACTTGTCAATTCAGGAAAATATGTGTTTATTAAATTTGGGAGACACGAGACCCGAACATGTGAAAAATATGAAGTGAAAAATGGTAGTTGTTTTGATACGCGATAGTATAATATGAAATGAAAAATAGCTGGTATTATTTAGGAGGAAAGGTAGATGAAAAGATGCAACTTATCACTTATGAAGGGTAAATTGACCGATGAGGTGTAGGGCTGTCAAAACCTGACACGATACGACAAAATTACACGAAACGAAACGAAATTAGAACGAAATTGAAATTTGAATTCGTGTTCGTGTCGTGTTCGTGTTGTGTAAAACAAACACGAAGTTGTGTCGTGTCGTGCTCGTGTTCAGAGATTAACACGAAATTGACACGATAGTTATGATTTTGTCGTGTTTTTTCGTGTTTATCGTGTTTTTAGCATGCAATAAGTAAGAAATTTGTTATTTTTGTTATTTATTTAGTGTTTGTCGTGGTTGTCGTGTTTATCGTTTTTTTTAATCGTGTCGTGTTCGTGTTAGCAAAATAAAACACGACTTCGTGTCGTGTCGTTTTCGTGTTGAACGAATTCGTGTCGTGTCGTGTTGTGTTATCCAAAAATACGAAACGATAGCATGATTTGACAACCCTAACGAGGTGTATGAAAAAGGTATATGAAAAAGGTAGTGGTGTAGTTAACCATTCAGGTCTGAGTATTGACGACATATGACTTAATTAAATAGAAAAGCAATACACAATCATGAAACGACGTCGTTGTCTTTATAAAATCGAAAACAAAAATTTTCTCTTGACAATTGGTCAACACCTTACCTCCTTCTCTATCGATTTTCATTTTCCCCCTTCTCTTTCGCTCTCCCGTTAAATCTCTCCGTCGGCTTGAAATCCGGCAACAAATCTCTCCGTTTTGCTAAGTCACTCTCACCTCGCACATAGATCTGTACTATTATCCGAATTCTCCGTTCACGAATATGTTTCGCTTCCACACCTAAAAAGCCCTAATTTAAATCCATACCGGTAAATTATTATCGATCGTTTTAGCTTCTGTTAACTGAGGTTTCCGGTGTTCGATAACCGATCTGGAGGTGTTGAGGTGGTACTGGATTCCGTGATCAATCAATTCAACCGCCTAGGGTTTCTGATTAATTAGAAAGAAAGGGGATCATAAAATTGGTTACTGTAATTGATGGTTAGAGTCTCTCGGTACGAAGAACAAGATTTGATTATTAAGAAAAGCGATAAGTTTGATTGTGATGATGGAAGAAAGCTATTATGTATGGGCGGTGGGAAGGTGAGCTGTGGTTCCACCGGTGGCACATGTGGCCGGTCCCATCTTCCTCCACGCCGTCTGTAGCTGCTTCCTCCAATTCCTTCGTATTCATTGATGCTAACTCTTTCTCCAAAGTATATATAGTTTCTATCTCGGTTGTATATTAATTATAATCATAATTGTATGTGAAATTTATATACCTTCTTTGATATGTATACCTGTTTGAGTGTTCTTGTACGTTAGTATAACATTTAAGTGCTATTAGTATTTTGAATTGGTTTGAATGGTAATATATAGCTTTTAAGTACCATTGTTGTTTGTAATACAATTGTCCTCTCATTAGTAAAAATTAATCTATATCTTATCAATTCAAATTCATTGGCTAGTACAATACATGACATGGAATTTCTTGTTTTATTTGTGGTTATCTGAACCCTATTAATGATTTGGACCATCCACTGCTGTACTTCGAAACATGTCGGTGCTCACTAGCTGTTTGCTTATCATTTTTTTTCTTTTTGATTAATGCAAATTGCTAAGAGAGGTTGAATCTTACATAGTTACCTCATGTTTTCTTGGATGTCAAATATTGTTCACTGCTTGTATGATATTAATATTAAATCACCTTCCTTTTCTGGTTTCTAAATCCTCTGAGTTTTTAATTTTTCTCTAAATCTGGTTCATTTCTTGCAGGATGGTCGAAAGATTAATGTAGGTGACTGTGCTCTGTTTCAGGCTCTTCATAGTTCCCTTCCGTTTGTTGGATTAATCCGTAAATTAATAGTAGGAAAAGAAAATAGTCTAAGTTTGAGTGTGAACTGGCTTTACAGGCCATCAGACATAAAGCTCAAAGAAGGTGCTTTGCTGCAAGCAGCACCTAACGAAATCTTTCTCTCTTTTCATAAGGATGAGATACCTGCTGCATCGATATTCCATCCGTGTAAAGTCACATTCCTTCATAAAGGTGCTGAACTTCCTTCAGGGTTATCCTCATTTATATGCAGGCGAGTGTATGATATTGAGAACGAGCGTTTATGTTGGTTAACTGATAAAAATTATCTTAACGTGAGTACAGTTGTTCAATTATGTATTTATCGTATCACCTTATGTGTTGAAAGTCATCTTGATTTTGTATGTAGTCTTGTTTGTTACAGGAAAGACAAATAGAAGTAAACCAGCTATTAGATAAGACACGAGTAGATATGTATGGAGCATTGCAGACTGGTGGTCGTTCTCCAAAACCATTAAATGGGACACCACAACCACAACCACAACCAAAACCTAGCTCAGATAATGTACAGAATAGTTCATCTTCTATTTCATCACATGCAAAAAGTAAGAAAAGAGAACATGGTGTTCACAATTCAGAGTCTGTTAAACGTGAACGATTATCTAAAGTAGATGATGCAGATTCTGGTCAACTTAGACCAGAACATGTAATAAAGACCGAGATTGCAAAAATCACTGATAAAGGAGGATTGGTGGATTTTGGTGGAGTTGAGAAACTTATACAGCTCATGCGACCCGAATCTGCTGAGAAGAAACTAGACCTAACTAGCCGGACATTGTTGGTTGATGTAATATCGGTTACTGATCGGTTTGATTGTTTAGGTCGGTTTGTTCAGTTAAGAGGTTTGTCAGTTTTAGATGAATGGCTTCAAGAAATCCACAAAGGGAAAATCGGTGATGGTAGTCCCAAAGTGAAAGATAAATCAGTTGAAGAATTTCTTTTCTTTTTACTTCGTGCACTTGACAGATTGCCTGTGAATCTTCATGCTTTACAGACTTGTAATGTGGGGAAATCCGTGAATCATTTACGAAGCCATAAAAATTCTGAAATTCAGAATAAAGCTAAAAGTTTAGTCAACACATGGAAAAGACGTGTAGAAGCTGAAATGAATATAATTGAAACTAAATCTAGTACAAGCAGAGGCGGTGCTTGGCCAAAAAAGTCAATGATTTCTGAAGTGGGCCCCAAAAGTCCCACTTCACAACCGTCTGCAGTGAAAACGGTTGCCAAGTCACCAACATCAACATCTCCTGGTTGTATTAAACTGTCAGATATGCCTTCGTCAGCAAATAAAGATGGAAGGAGTTGTAGCTCAAGTCAATCTCCAAATAATAGTCAATCTTGTTCTAGTGATCATGTGAGATTACCGAATACTATTCGGAGTCCCGCAAGAACCGTAAGTGTCGAGTCTCCCGAAAACATGTTAACTGGAAAAGATTCTCTTCCGGAAGCTTCCGAGAAGCAAGAACAGAAAGTAAATGGAAAAATTGATAATTCTGTACAAGTGAACAATGTACCAAACACTGGTACATCATCATTAGTTGTTACTCCAAAATCGGGGAAATTATACGAGGCTTCTTATAGCTCTATAAATGCATTAGTGGAAAGTTGTGCTAAATTCTCTGAAGCTCCATCAGTTGGTGATGATGTTGGCATGAATCTTCTTGCCAGCGTGGCAGCTGGTGAAATGTCAAGATCTGATGTGTCACCTGAAGATTCTTGTTCTGTTAATGCTGCTAAGATTAATGTCAATGGTCAATCGGTTGACTCACAGCCTGTTGGGGCCCACGACAGTAAATGTGAGGATAATCCACAATTGGGTGAAAAAAGTAAAGAAAATGCTGAAGATATAAAAGGTGGTTGTTGTAAAGAGAGTGAAGAGTGTTGTGATGATAAATCGAGTAAAATCAGTGTGGTTAAAACGGAAGCAGCTGCTACAAGTGTAAAAGCTGAGGAGACAGAGATTGATGAAGATGAGAAGAAATCGGTCAACAAACGGTCAAACAGCAACAACTTAGCTACCACTTCTAAGTCTGAAGAGGCTGATGACAAGAAGGAGAGAGAAAACATGGATTCTGGTCCATCTGTTTCTCACCACAGTAATGAAGATATTGAAAAAGACGAGAAAGCCCCTGCAGTTGCAATGCAAGAAGTAAGATCGTATGAAGAGCCTGCTGATGTGGCAGAGACGTCAGTGAAATTGGATTTTGACCTGAATGAAGTTCTTCCTAGTGATGATGTGATTCAATTTCAAGGAGAGGTTGAAAGGTCATCTGTTGACACACCTTGTATGAATTCACCACCTGTTAATGGGAATGGGAATCGGCCAACAGTAGCTTCTGCTGCAAAAGGACCATTTTACCCTTCAGAAAACCTTTCAAGAGGTAAACCGGAGCTTGGTTGGAAAGGGTTTTCTGCCACCAGTGCATTCCGCCCAGCCGAACCTCGAAAGGTGGATGTTAAGGCTCGACCTCTTTTTGACTTTGACCTAAATGTTGGTGCTCCCGAGGAATCTGGTCAACCTTTGGGGCTGGATCTTGACCTAAATGCATGTGAAGAGACTCCTGATGTGGGCCAGCTGTCAGTCAACAGACCTACACGTACACTTATACCCACTGGGCCAAGTTCTTCACGGGGATTTGACCTAAACGGGCCAGGTGTGGAAGAAGTTGGCGGTGAACCGGCCTCATTTTCCAAAAATGGTATGCAGTTCGTGTCAGGTGTTGTGCCGAATGTCAGAATGAATAATGGTATGGAAATGGGTAACTTTTCAACTTGGTTTCCACCAAACAACGCATACCAACCAATCACAATCCCACAGAATTACCCGTCTCAAAGGATGTTGAATCCTGAAATGTTCAGAGGTCCCGTGTCGCCAGCTGTCAATTTCCCACCTAGCGTCCCGTTTCAGTATTCGACGTTCCCGTTTGAGACGAATTTCTCGTACATGGAATCTGGTGGGCCTATTTGTTTCCCAGCTATTAGTCCTTCACAGGCACAGCTGGTGGTGTCGGTGCCTTATATCATGAGTCTAGCTGGTGGCGGCGGTTCAAGTAATGATGGTAGGAAGTGGTCTAGTGATCTAAATGGCCCGAAAGATGAAAAATTGGTGGGTTCTGGATTGAGACAACAGATGCCTACAGCAGATGAGCAGTTAAAGATGTTTCAGCAAATGGCAATGAAGAGGAAAGAGGCAGATGGTTACAAACCTCCACAATGGCAGTAGTTGTTATGATGCTTCGTGAGTCCTGTTTCTAAGCCTGATTTGGTTTTTTTCTTACGTTTCTAAATTTATGAATTTTGCAGGTAATCTGTCTGGAGCAACAATGAGGAGTTTCCTGCCCCATAATGTTGTTGTTGGTTGGTTGTGGGGTATGTAATGATTGAATGAATGCATAGCATTGTGGTGTTGCTTCAAAAATACACTAGTTTTAACAAACAGTGGCAATGTTTAACTTGTTGCAAAAACATTTGCTAAAACAAAAACAAAAACAAAACAAAAAACCAGGGAATTGGTTTCAACAGATATATTATGTAGACTACTCTACTTCTTCTGGCTTCTTTAGTTTATTTTTTTTTATTTTTTTTATCTTCATGCAAAAAACTTGTTATCCCCAAAATTATCATAGATGGTCCTAATGGCTAAATGGTCAGTTCTAATGGCTAGAATCGATCTTGGTTGGCTACAAGTCTTGATGGCTAGAGTTATCCCCAAAATACGGTCTGCATAATGGTTTGGTTGTTTTTAAATTACTTGATTCTATTATATGTGCATATTTCTGTATTTACATACATAGTAGTTTCTGTACTGGATGAAATATTCTCTTCTAGAATCAGCTCCAGTTTTGAATATGAAAAATAGCACAAACGACTTATTCAACTGTTATTGAATCATTTGGTTTTAATTCCGTTAAAGTTTGATCGGCGCTTTAGTGCTTATTATTGGAAATATGTTTTTTTTTTCAACGGCAAAAGCCATAACCTCCTCAAGAGAACCTAACTGAAATTGAGAACCGGAAAAGAAAGAAAACAAACAAGAAATGAAAATAACAGAAACCCATTGGAAATATGTTGCAAGACTAACCATGAATGATTAGTATCTTCAACAACTGGAATCTTTTCATAAGTGTTTACCTTTTCACATCCTTTATATATGTAGAAGCTAAACCAAATTACCAGATTTGATAGCAACTAGTGATTTGAAATTAACAAAATTTAAATTCCTATAGTCTGTCTCAAAACACAACACATTTAGGCATCAACACATTTTTTCCCATACCAACAACCAACGTTTTTTTTGGACATCTTTGGCCCTAATTTTCATCATCATCACTCCCAGCTTCCTCGTTCTCTATCCTTTAAACCCTTTTCAAACAAAACACTACCTTAAGGGTATTTCAGTCCTTTTCTGATTCTTGAAATCGCAATAATCATTACTAAAGAAACACATCAATACAATCCCTAATCTTCAAACAACCCTCAAACAGGATCACTACTTGACCATTGCATCATTTCAAGCTCATACAAAAACCATCAACACAACAATCACTAACACAACCTTATAGCATGTCATCATATTATGCGAAAACAAATAACCAATGCTATTCTACAATAAGTTTTTTACAACATCATCAAATTCAAGAGACTTATAATAATGAACACAAACACAAACACAAAAACAAACAAAGAAACATAAATCTTTAAATTACCCAAACCTCAAGATTCAACCGAGCTACCAAGCACAAAAGAGAAAAGTTCACGAACCGGTGAATACTCAACCAACCCAATATCCATTGCATACCCATTAACCGGTAATTTCAAATCCCTCAAAACCGTAAAAGCTTCCGCCATTCGATTCTTCGGGACTTCTTCAGCAACCGGACAATATGGAATCCATGAATCCGGGCGATATTCTTCACTGATTTCAATCCCTTCTCTTTTCATCGCATCACATAATTGAAAATGGAATTGAAGTAAAGGTAAAGTAGGAGTTGGTGCGAGAAACAAAACATTATTATCATTCGGAAGGCTTCCGATTGAACCAAAAGATAAAGGTAAAGGATCTTGCTTTGAAGCAAACCCTTTTACGATGTTTTCAAGCTTTGATGGATCGATAAATGGACTTGAAAACAGAGTAATATGAGGTCTAGATTCAATTTCTATAAGGTGAGTACTAATTTGACGGCGAGCAACCACATTCCAAGCTTTTAAAACTTGGTTTTCTAGGGCGGGATCAAAGTAGAGCTCAATTGCATACCCTTCAGACATTGCTTTATGATTACAAATTCCCAAAATTGAAAACTAGGGTTTCGAAATTAAGCGATGACAAACTATAGCTAGACGTAATTTGCAATCAACGGGATAATTGATTATAAGAATGAAGGTTACAATAGAACTTACTTCTTGGATCCACCACGATTAGGGGCTCAAATTTGGGAATTAGGGTCGCGAAAGCAAACACTAAAGATTGAATTTTGTACGCGAAAACTCAAAACTGGGCAATTTTGAGCGAATAGGAAGAAGGGTGAGTGAAATTGGGGGATTTTAATAAGGGTTTTAATGAATTGAGTCAGAGAAAATGAAGGGGCGAGAACATCGGGAGTTTTGGCGTTGATATTTGGTGGCCGATGAATGCAGCTCATTTGAGTGTTTGAAGGTTAAGACTTAAGAGTGAGTTACATAAACAGTCCTTTGAATATTGGTTAAGTTGCAACTTTGATCCAATGACTATTTATTATCCATAGGTGACAATTCATGCCAAGTTCGGGTTGACAAGATGCCGGGACAAAAACGTTCAATCTGAAATCGACATATTTATTAAAATGGATCATATATCTCAAGACTAACATGTTTACCTTCAACACGTGCACAAGCCATGTAACGCGTTTAATTAACTGGGCGATATTTCTCGACTTTCATCCGGACGATCATCATAGTGAAGATGATCCGGTACGAGCATATAAAGACATATTACAAGTTATTAGAGATATTCATAGTCAAGAAGGCCATCTAAATCTTAGAGCCGATTTGGTGCTATACGTTTGACATCAAATTAATAACCACTAATTTTTATTAATGTAACGGTGTATGTTTAACATAATGTTTTTTTATTATTATTAATGTAATATTTTTAGTTACTAATGAGTTTTTTATATAATAGGTTGGTTGCCACTTATTGAAAAAATATGCAAACTATAAAATCGATCTACATTTAATTATAACGAAGAGGTCTTTTCGAATCAAACTTTAAAAATTAAAACCTCTAACGTACAATTATTTACAATGATATTATTCAAGATAAACATTAAATCATTATATTACACATGACGATGATCGAGTAACAAGAAGCTTTTGATTTATCTGCTCTCCATGTCCCCATCCTTCTCATATTGCAACAATGGCGATCTCGTTGTTGATGACGAATCTAAGTTTATCACTTCAACTTTTATTTCATCCTCTTTCGCTTTCCCCCACATCACCGTATAGAACCCAATCGATATTATTGTCGCACCAATCACACTAGATAAATATACAAATTATATTGGGAAAATTACATAAATTAGCAAGATAATATTAACTAATTCCTACTTTTAGCAACCAGGTATAAATTTTTTCAAAAATATCAAAGGACTTATAATTTTTTGCAATTTGCAACCGACTTTTAAAAATGAATAAAAATGAAGAACGCACTAATATATTTATTGTTGATCATTGTAGTTGAATCACCATGGTTATGATCAAGAGACTTTGTTGCATAGAGGAAGAAAGAGTCGACTGGAGAACCATTTTAGAATTAATGCTTAAATCAATTTAATGTTTATTAGTAAAAAAACATAACACTATTTATTAGGTGGACAAATAAGTGGGAAAAAAGCATAAATAAAGGGTTTTACTAACCATTGCCATTGTTAAGAGAAGTTTAAATGGTTAATGTACAGTAAAATAAGCATGAGTAGTTAATAAAATTCATGAGGCGGTTTTTATTAGTTATTTTACAACTTTTTAAAGTACAAATTTGTTCTTAAACATTGCCTTAAGGGCATTGTTTAGTATTTCCCATAAATAAATAATCAATCACGTGACTATAAAAGGCCGGATCCCATGATTCTTCCCAGTAAAGTGTTTCTCAAATTGCAAAAAATTTAAAGTTTGTAACTATTTATGAAAATTTTGATAGTTATTTGCTAGAATTAGGAATAACCTAACATTATGTTGCCGTTTTATGCAATTTGCCCAATTATAACGAATAAATTTGATGATCGTACTAATTACCTTCCGAAATAGAGATCATCACCGAGGAATATGCCACCCATAGCAACTGCTATAGCAATCGACAAGGGCTTAAACATGGACACAAATAATGGCCCTTTTAAGCGTAACGCCCACGTGTGTACACTATTGTTCAAGCACGAACCAAGCACGCCCTACATCACTCAAGAAAACCGACTAAACCTCGTTTAGACACCATAAAATCGATCACAAATATGTGAAAATTAGTATGATGTTTTTTGTACTCACCGAGCACAAAATTGAGGCTAAGGCTATATCGGGCTTGATCTTCCAAGCACTTGAATTTGGTTCGGTAAAAGCGCCCACAATTGCAGCCAAAATGCTGACTATTAAGTTGTAAAAGAACACTACTGTCAATTCTGCTGGATACTCCTTCATGATTTGTGTCTGCATTTATCAAATAATTATATACTTTTATTTTAACCAGAATAAGGGTTCCATACTTCCATTTAGACCTTATTGATGAAATACAGTATCTCATAACATTTGACTAACCGAACTCTAGTTTATGACTTTTTAACACAATCCTATACCCGCTTAATCCGACTAACCCAATCCGATACCCGATTAATCCAAAACCCACCTAACCCTCACAATAACACTAAATGTACACATCAAAAACGGATCCTGATCCGGACCGGTTTCAAAACCGGTTTGTAACCGGATTGAAGCATAGCGGATCGGATTGGGTTCAAACCGGCGGATTGTGATCGGTTTGAGTATCCTAGGGCAAACTGAATTGAAAACCGGATTATGAAAACCGGTTTGGAGAAATTGGATTCAAAACCGGATTCAACCGAATTCAAAACTGAATTAGTGTATTTATTGGTGATTTTGGGTGAAAAGTGTACAGAAATGAATCAAATCCGGTTTCGATCCATTCCGGTTTCAACCGCTTTCTACATATTCGACCAAAATCGGGTTTGACCCAAACCGGTTTTGACCATCTTTGACCGAATCCGATCCGGTGGTTTTTTCTTTAATCCGATTTGTGCATGTCTAAATAACAGCCCTATGAGTCCTACTAGGCCCATTCAGGCGTACCACTTATAAATAAGTCTTAAGACTTCAAAATGAAGCAACTGGACCAGGCCCATTCTTTATCATGGTTCAAGGCCCGATTGTATTTTCAAATATTTTTCAATTTCAATATGTTTTGACAAGTTAAGTTATGAAACGAGCTGATTTGAAGCTTATAAATATAATACCTAAACAGGGAAAGAAACCTTAATTAAGAGATATGAAAAAAAGTGTTCCAAAACGTATAATTAATTACCAAAACGAAAAAAAAACCCTTAAGTATATTGACATTTTATGTCATTTAATAAATTATATTGTCACATATTCTCCTCTTTTTTCTTAATTTCTTACCTGCACGATGTACCACAACGGGACCAAGATGTACTCGGAGGTTAGAAAAAGCCCTCCGAGAGCCCAATTTGATTGTGAAGAACCGACCGTCGCAGTTTGAGAAGGCGATAAACTCCAGATAAGTTTGGGACCCTTGTAAAGTGTCACAACAAATGCGCCTGTTACTGAAACAATTGTGCCCAAAAGTTTTGCTCGAGTACTTTTCTTCACAAAAGATAGTGTCTCCATCCTGTTTTTGGGCCATTAACATAAAGTGGGTCATGACTCGTAGTGCACAATCTATCAACTACAGGAACTAGAAAATTGAAGAGGTCATTTGTTTGACCGGGTATTTAGTTGAAGTTTGTTAAGTAGTTTCATTTGTTAACTCAGTAGTGGAGTCCTCGTTGTCCGAGTTTTATGGTAGAATAAGTCTTTGAGTCCTTTAGAAGAGTTTTTCTTTTTGCACGTTGAGTATTTTGTAAAGGCTATAAATAGCCATCTAGTTGTTGATAATAAAGCAAGCTTCTGAGTTTACAATTTGCATAGAATTCTTAATTATTTCTACAAATTGGTATCAGAGCAAGGAGAGTAAACACGAGAGAAGAGTGTAAACACGAGAGATGAGTGAGGAAAAGTTCTCTGCCAAAATTCCCCATTTTGATGGCAACCACTATGATCATTGGAGTGAACTTATGGAGAACCTATTACGAGCAAAGGGTCTCTGGAGTATGATTGAAGAAGGCATCGACGATCCAACTGCCCGGGCACTAGCAGCCCTAACAGAGGCACAAAGGGAACAATTCAATGAGAGAAGGCAGAAGGACCACAAGGTGAAACACTATCTCTTCAGGGCTATTGACAGAACGGTGTTCGAACAGATCTTGGATCGGCGTAATTCCAAGATCGTTTGGGACTCATTGAAGGCCAAGTTTGGAGGAAATGAACGCGTAAAGCGGAGCATGTTGAATGCTCTAAGACGTGATTTTGAAGTTCTACAAATGAAAGAAGGTGAAAGTATTTCTGAATACTTTGCAAGAGTCATGAGTGTGGCAAATAAGATGCGTAGCAATGGAGAAAACATGAGAGATTACAAAATTGTACAGAAGATTCTTCGCACTTTGACCGAAAGGTTCACCTACATCGTTGTCTCAATCGAAGAATCAAAAGATACAAACACCATGACAGTTGATGACCTTCAGAGCTCTCTTTTGATTCACGAGCAAAAATTCAAAAGGGTGGTACAAGAAGAAGAAGGTCAAGCTTTTAAAACTGAAGGCTACAAAAACAAAGGACGAGGTGATGGTAAATGGGGTGCCACTAATGAAGATGAGCATGCTTTTAAGATGGAAAGCAATAGAGGTAGAGGCCGGGGAAATTTTCGAGGTGGTCGGGGACGTGGTCGGGGAAGACAGCAGTCATTCTCAAAGGCTACCGTAGAATGTTACAAATGTCATAATCTTGGACATTTTCAATACGAATGTCCAACCTGGGGAAACGAAGCAAATTATGTTGGGATAGACGGAGATGATGAACTACTTTTAATGGCTGAAGTAGACGAAGAACTACTCCAAAAGGCTGAAATGGAGAACGACAAAGCAAAGGTGACTGGTACAAAAAGTAACATGTGGTTTCTTGACTCTGGGTGTTCAAACCATATGTGCGGGAGAAAAGAAATGTTCCAGAAAATAGAAAATTGCAGCAAAGGGTACGTTAAATGCGGAAATGACTCCAAGATGAAAGTTGCTGGAATTGGTAGTGTGAAGTTAACTTTTAACGGTGCCGTTTACCACGCTCAAGATGTGTATTATGTACCCGACTTGAGACACAACCTATTAAGTGTTGGGCAGATACAAGAAAAAGGAGTTTACATACTTATTCGTAATGGAGTATGCAGCATTTATCATCCAAGAAAGGGAGTGATAGCTCGAACTACAATGACCGAAAACCGTATGTTTATACTGTTGGATGAACAATCCAACGCAGCAACTCAAGACACTGGTAAATGCATGCATACAGGTCCAGATATTGCACATTTATGGCATCAAAGGTACGGGCATTTAGGCTATAAAGGATTAAAGCTCCTACAGTCAAAGAACATGGTGCAAGGGTTACCTCACATAGAGAATTCTAATGTCACATGTGTTGATTGTCTCGCTGGCAAACAACATAGAAGTGACATCCCCAAGAAAAGCCAGTGGAGAGCAAGTGACATCTTGGAGCTTATACATGCAGATATATGTGGCCCCATAGAACCTATATCAAATGGTGGAAAAAGGTATCTCTTGTGTTTTATTGACGATTTCAGTAGGAAAAGTTGGGTGTATCTATTGAGTCACAAATCTGAAGCTCTTGACTGTTTCAGACGTCTAAAAACATACGTGGAAAAGGAGACTGGAATGTTCATCAAATGTTTAAGAACCGATAGGGGAGGGGAGTTTACCTCTTCCGATTTCAAGTCATTTTGTGAGAAGGAAGGAATTAAAAGGCAATTGACGACAGCGTACACACCACACCAAAACGGTGTGGCGGAGAGAAAAAATAGAACTGTGATGAACATGGTCAGATGTGTACTTGGTGCAAAGAAAGTTCCAAAGTCGTTTTGGACCGAGGCTGTTAACTGGACTTTCTATGTTTTGAATCGTAGTCCAACATTAGCTGTGAAAGATATTACTCCACAAGAAGCTTGGAGTGGAATAAAACCCTCAGTTGCTCATTTCAAAGTTTGGGGCTGCATTGGTCACGTTCACATACCCGAAAACAAACGAAGTAAACTTGATGATAAAAGTTTTCCTTGTATTTTCTTAGGCGTCAGCAAAGAATCAAAGGGGTATCGACTGTTTGATCCTGCCACAAATAAGATCGTGATAAGTAAAGATGTAATTTTTGAAGAAGACAAGAGCTGGGATTGGGGCAGCCACTTCAAAACACAAATTGATGCTGAACTAGAATGGGGTGATGATTCCTCTGATGATGAAAGTGAGAAAGAAGACGAAGGTGCAACACAAAATGAGAACAACATTGTTGAACCAGAATCATCAGGTGAGGAAGTAAGAAATGCAACAAGTGGAAGATTAAGGAGAGCCCCGACATGGTTGAGGGATTATGAGACCGGAGAAGGCCTTAGTGACGAGGAAGAAGTTGCTTATATGGCAACGAGAGATACAAATGATCCCCTGTATTTTGAAGATGCTGTTAAAGAAGAAAAGTGGAGAGAAGCCATGAATAAAGAGATAAGCTCAATTGAAAAAAACAATACATGGAGCTTAACTCATTTACCTAAGGGAGCAAAGAAGATTGGTGTCAAATGGATTTATAAGACAAAGAAGGATGAACACGGGGAGGTGATTAAACACAAGGCACGTCTCGTAGCAAAGGGGTACTCTCAACGAGAAGGAGTCGATTATACAGAAGTCTATGCTCCAGTTGCAAGGCTTGACACGGTACGAACTATCATTGCTTTGGCAGCAAGTAGAAAATGGAATGTTTACCAGCTTGATGTGAAATCAGCATTTTTACATGGTAACTTGAACGAGAAGGTATATGTCGAACAACCAAGAGGATATGAGCAGGAAGGTAAAGAAAAAATGGTGTATCGGCTCCACAAGGCGTTGTACGGTTTGAAACAAGCTCCGCGAGCTTGGTTCAGTCGCATTGAGGCTTATTTTCTGAATGAAGGGTTTGAAAAATGTGTTACTGAACAGACATTGTTCATCAAGAAAGGAAACAATAAACATTTGATCATTGTAAGCATTTATGTTGACGATTTATTGTTCACAGGTGATAATGATCAATTTCTCCTTGAATTTAAGAGATCGATGATGAAGGAGTTTGAAATGACGGATCTGGGAAGGATGAGCTATTTTCTGGGAATCGAGGTCGTGCAAAAGGAAGAAGGATTTTTTATTTGTCAAAGGAAGTATGCAGTTGAAGTTCTAAAAAGATTTGGTATGTCGGAGAGCAAACATGTAAGCACTCCTATTGTCCCAGGTTCCAAGTTAAACAAAGATAGAAATGGAAAGGCAGTTGACGCAACATGGTATAAGCAACTTGTAGGAAGTTTGTTCTACTTAACTTCCACAAGGCCTGATATGATGTATGTCACAAGCCTGTTGAGTAGATACATGAGTAGCCCAACAGAGATGCACCTTCAAGCAGCAAAGAGAGCTCTCAGATATCTTAAAGGGTCTTTGAACTACGGAATTTATTATAAGCACACAGCTGCAAGCAAGTATATAGGGTATACTGACAGTGATTATGCAGGCGATGAGGATGATAGTAGGAGCAGAAGTGGGTATGTGTTCATGTTTAGTTCTGGAGCAATTTCATGGAGTTCAAAGAAACAGCCAATTGTTACATTATCTTCTACCGAAGCAGAGTACGTTGCAGCTGTGTCTGGTGCATGTCAAGCTATATGGTTGAAGGGGATTCTGAATTATCTCGGTGTTGATGATGGTGAGAGTACAAGTATCATGTGTGACAATACATCAACTATTAAGTTGTCTAGAAATCCAGTTTTTCATGGTAGAAGCAGGCATATCCGAGTAAGGTACCATTTTCTTAGAGATCTTGTCAGTGAAGGTACTATAAAGTTGCTGCATTGTGGTACTGATGAACAAATTGCTGATATAATGACTAAACCACTCAAAACAGACACGTTTGTCAAGCTTAGGAACATGATGGGGATGTGTGAATGCATCAGTGTAACCTGAACAAGTTCTACTGTGTTCAGTTTAAGGGAGGATATGAAGAGGTCATTTGTTTGACCGGGTATTTAGTTGAAGTTTGTTAAGTAGTTTCATTTGTTAACTCAGTAGTGGAGTCCTCGTTGTCCGAGTTTTATGGTAGAATAAGTCTTTGAGTCCTTTAGAAGAGTTTTTCTTTTTGCACGTTGAGTATTTTGTAAAGGCTATAAATAGCCATCTAGTTGTTGATAATAAAGCAAGCTTCTGAGTTTACAATTTGCATAGAATTCTTAATTATTTCTACAAAAATGACACCCACTAGATTTAGATTTTATATCTATATTTGGATGAGTTAGAAGTAGGGGTGAACATGGTATAGTACCATCTATATTTTCTTCATACCGTGTACCGTACCAACTATAATTGGTACGCTGATTTAGCTACCAATACCATACCAAGTTTACTTGGTACCAATTTGTTTGGCTACTAATAATCGTGGTTGGTACAAATTGGTAATGGTATATACCAACATCACAAACTTATATGAAATTAAAAAAAATTAATAACAAAAAAACAATGATATTTTATCATTATCGACTAGTTAATCATATTAACAAGTTTTCGAACACGGAAACAAAATAAGCAAAGTGATATAATATGTTACGTGCTATATTAACATAATCTAGTATGATAAAGTAACAAAAGATGTAGCTATCTTGTGGTAATTGGAGTCTTGGGCAAATAGGTTGGTAGTTCGGTACAATATATTTAACTAAGAATCATAAAATATATATATCTTGGTTGGTACAGTATACCATGGTATCTAAAATTTTTGTACCATTACCGTACCATGATTACATAATTGGTACGATACTACCAACCAAACATGTTGGCTACCAACATATTGGCTACCAACTATTATTGGTACGGTTGGTAGCATGTTGGTTGGTTTTGTTCGGTACAAATTTGACACCCCTAGTTAGAAGGATTCATAATTATTTATGAAAAATTGTATTGTTTGTTACTAAATTTTCTTACTTTATCCTTCTACCCATAAAATGATTGAAACGTAAAATTCAATAATTTTTCCTTTATAATCTCATCATTTAATTTGGACACTTCTAATAATCAAATGAGTACGAAAATAAGTCGAAAGATTTAATAATATGCAATATCTATCTCTCGTTATTTATTACTTCCTCCTTCCCACAAAACAGTTTCATTTCTCTTGGACACAAGTTTTTAGAAGGTACGGAGTAGTTAGTAGTGAGGTCATTGATAATAATTTTGATTAAAATATAATGTTAGATTGAAGAGAGAAAAATAATTTTAGAAAATAATTAGTGGTGTGATTATTATTTTTTTATACAAAATTTTAAGTAAAATTGAGAAGGGATGGAAGAAGTACATCAATGTTATTGACTTATTGTACATAATTTATAACGAAGAACCTACAAATGACAACGCATTGCGTGTCGTAATAAATAAATAAAAAGTGTGGTTTTTATTGACAGTTTCAGTTTGTCGCACACAAATCCTTTTTTCTATACCTGAAGATGACGGCAAGGATGAAGGTAAAAGCAGGAACAAGATTACTAATGGCTGAAGCCAGCGTAGGCGAACTATAAATAATTCCGGTATAACCCATGATCTGTGATGTGCACCTACTCACAAAAAAATTATAATTATAATTAATTAATACGGATATATATTGGTAATTAAATTATCAATGATTTAAGAAAGAAACATTACCCGATAATCCCGAGAAGTAAGATTTTGCTAACTATGGAGAAATTCACCGGAGGAAGCACCCTTGATCTGTTCTCAAATAAACCGGAAAAGAAAAAGAAATATGAAACCTACTTTTAGCGACAGAATTTTGGTCGGTAGATAAGGAGTACCTGTTAGAGAAGAAGGGTGCCGGAAGGAGGAGGAAGGCAGCGACGGCATAGGAATAAACGATGAAAACATGGTAACTCATTCCTCGGAGTGTGGCGGCTTTATACAAGGTGTTAAGTCCAACGTTGATGCACTCCATGGTTACCATGGCGGCAAACGGAAGGCCATCCCTGTAACAGTAGTATCTCCGGTCGCCGGCCATATTTCACGGCGAGTGTGTATGTTGTTTATTTCAAGAAAATGGTAGAGTGTTATTTATGGTGCAAAGTGTTTAGTATAATAAATAATAAGAACAATAATTGAAGGTAGCTTACGTAAGATATTGACAACTATTTACTTATGGGACAAACAGTTGACATGTCAAGGATAGTGAAAGTTTGTGGTAAATGTAAACCACCCAAATACCAAGTTATCAACCATGCCAAAACTTATATAATTAAGAACCCATTATACTTGATCTCTGAAATTGTTGTAAAAGTGAGTGAACAACCTATTACCACCAGACCAATTATGAACCATTCTTTCTTGGAGACCACGACGACCTATGTTGGCGACACGTCTCCCCGGACCGCGACAAAACCCCATTCTTCCCTTGCATTATGTTGTCCAAACGACTTATTGATGTTGATGTGCATTGATCACTTGTACTGCTAAGTGATACATGTATTAATAAAATCAATTTTAAAGTTTTGTCGTTAGTTTGTTCATCATTAAGGGGTTTGGTTGGAATTTGACATGCGTTTAGTCTGGAAAAAGTGACGTTAATGTGACATTAGTGACCAAACCTGAGTTAACACCATTACACTTAATCTTAAAGATCGGTTCAACAATTTTAAATAAAGACTGTAATCCAACCAATCAAAATATGTATAAAAAGTAACAAATATAGGACCTCTTT
This sequence comes from Calendula officinalis, assembly GCA_963853835.1. NCBI lineage: Eukaryota > Viridiplantae > Streptophyta > Magnoliopsida > Asterales > Asteraceae > Calendula > Calendula officinalis. Next base: position 6,567,855 of record OY970821.1, on the reverse strand, counting down.
AACATTATTTTGACTATAAAATCCCCTCCATGTTACTCCATCCGTCCCACAAAAAACTTCTCATTTGCCTTTTGCACAAATTTTTAGGTGATAGATTTTGGTGGTGTCATTGATATTACTTTTGATTAAAATATAAGGTTGGGTTGGAGAGAGAAAGATAATTAGAGGATATTAGTAGTGGGGTCTTTAGTAATAATAGTTTTTTTATTGTGTGAAGCCCATCATATATGATAAATGAGAAGTTTTTTGTGGGACAAAAATTTAGAGGTAAATGAGAAGTTCGAGACGGACGGAGTATGTTGCAAAGATCCATCTCACATGTTGTCCTCTTATAAGATGACAATTTAAATATTTGCAATATGCCAATATGCTTAAAAATTTGTGTCAAACTCCTTTACGTACGCAATCATATTTTTTAAAACCCATTTGCCCAATTGCAATTATGCAATTTTTCCTAGTAAGTAAATTTTCTTTGAAAGTTTTTAAATTCTTTTTCTTCGTCCGCCAATATTTATTACTGTATAAGACACTTAACATTGAGTTTTTGAGAAAAACTCCATTATATTTATGAGAAATAAATTTAAATCACTGATTAATAAGATATAATGGTCAAGATTAATCACATATTTCATACATGAAGGGGTAATTTGGTCATTTGACACTTAAAAAAAATAAATATTTTTATCTCTTATTTTTCATTTTCATTTTTTTTCGTTAAAAAATAATATTTATTTGATAATTACGTGTGGTACTTAATAACATGTGATTTTAGTGTAAAATCACATGTGATTGTATACTTAATCATATTTGATGTTTTAGTTAAATCACATGCGATTCAATACACAATCAAATCACATGTGATTCAGTACACAATCAGATCACATGTGATTCAGTCTGCAATCATATGTGATTCCGTATGCAATTACATTATGTGTTATTAATGAAAAAAATAACTTTTTTAAAAATAATTTTTAAAAAAATTAAAAATTAAAAATTAAAAATTAAAAATAAGAAATTAAAAATTTAAAGTTTATATTTTTTTAAAATGACTAAAATACCACTCAATATATAAAACATGTGATTAATCTTGACCATTAGATCATATTGATCTGTGATTGAGATTTATTTTTCAGAACTTTATAAAAATGATATACCTGCTTAAACACAACTCTTAATTTTGATCAATATTTATCTTCATGTTCTTTTGAAGATTTGTAAATATTATGTATTATGCTCTTTTACATTATTCAGCGATTGTTTATAATTTTTCTCTAATTAATAGTATTTTTATTTTATAATATATAAATATGAATATGTTAGCTAATAAATATGATGCGTATCTTTACAAAATTGTTGTGAAACGTGGACACATACTCTTCACTAATAATTTTGCATTATTGTTTAACTTAAAAATGTAAAGCGTATAAAAATTACTATTTATCAATTGTTCATAATTTTCCCTCATTAATAGTGTTTTTTTATTTTATAATATAGTAAGACCGGTCCCAACAGTGGTGGAAACTGACGTCATCAGTTGTTACCAACTTAGCGTCACGTTAGTTCACCTTCCAAACCGACATTAAACTGACATATACATGCAACAATACCTCTTCCCTTCAATTTTTGAGACCCACCATTACAAAATACACACACAAAATAACCCTTTGACCCCACGGTCCCCACCTACCCAACTCACGCCACCCCTCCTCCCGTCTTCAAACTGGCGCCATCCAACCGACGGGAAAAGTGATACCGCCGTGCCAACAGTATCCCAAACTCACGGCAAAAGGGACGTCGTACCTTCAACCCCAATGGCACCAGTCTAATATGAATATGTTAGCTAATAAATATGATATGTATCTTTACAAATTTGTTGTGTAATGTAGACACACTCTTCACTAATAATTTTGCATTATTGTTAAACTTAAAAATGTAAAGCTTATCATATTTTGATAATATATATAAAATAGATTATTAGATCGTATTAATAAATCACATTAAAAGAAAAGAATAATATTATAGTGCCTTTTTAATAACAAAAGAATAATACTATAGTAGTACTACTTTATTTATTTTTTCTTGTAGAAAAGAAATGCATGAAACATGCCTTCTCGTGAATTTTAGAACTTTTGATTCAGGCTAACGTATAATAGTAACAATATAAAAATACAAATTTCTTGTACGATCGGCCAAAACTAATTTAGCATGATTTTATATATATTCAAATTGAATCTTAAAAAAGAAATACAAACGTAGACAAAAATCCCATCAATTAAAAAACAATATTTGCGTTTATGACGGTTTACTCTGGATGACCACTCGAGATATATGCGACCTATCAAATGACTCATATTTATATTTGGATATATTTTACTTTTAATAAAAGATAAATGATAATAACAACTCTAATGATTGTCAATTAAATGTTCAGACACACATACAAAACTGGGCATTTAATCATTTATTAATAACCATCTCACTGGGAATTTCTCTTTTTACCGTTAAAAATACGAGTTAATAGTACATGTAATAATTTCTTAAAGACAACTCAAAAGTCACGTTAACATGATCCTTAAAGTAAGTTCGTAATTGAGTTTATGAACACAATTTACACACCCAAAAAAAGACAAAAGTCACACCAATATCTCAACTCGGGTCTTCCGTATATAGTAGCGAGTTAAGGGTTTGAAGTCACATTATTCTTCTATTGGGTGTGTTTGGATAAAAATTCTAATCTCTAAAAGTGCTTACTGATTTTTTGGTTTGAAAATTAGTTTAAAAAAATAGATTTTGCGTTGGCTTATTGATTTATTGGAACATATCTGTATTATCATGATCCATTTATTGGTAATGAGTTTTTTGTATAATAATTTGTTTTTTATAATGAATTATGAATAAGCTTGGTTTACTAGTTCTGGAACCGCATGAAGATCGGCCTGACTTGACACCGGTTAAACCGGTCCGACTTTTGGTCTTAAAACTTTCATTTTTCGGGTCCGGTCCTGTTCCGAACACACCCCTTGTTCGAATCCTTCAACTCCCTTAAATTTTGTTATTCATTTTTACAAATACTATTGTTTTAGCCAATGGTACACTTCCTTCCATAAGGTTATACTTCCTCTATTTCAATATAAGTGATATCCATTAAACGTCCCTTTGACATGTTGTATTAGAGTAACAAATATTAGATATTTTATACATGGGCGCTGATCCGTACAGAGCATATTTTAGCATAGCTTCATAACCCGCCCGGATGGGCAGGCTAGCTTCTAGAAATAAAATGCATAATAATGGGGATAACATAGTCACTCATATAGCTTGTCATTATTTAAATGATGAATTAAACGTTTTCTACATGAATAATTGGAAAAAAAATGTATAAGATGAAAAACAGGTGCTTGTGGGATTCTTAATACTTTTAAAGTGTCCTGCATAAAATGAAAGAAAAAAGTAGCATAAGATTAATGTTACATATGTCATAATCGGCTATGATAAAAGCTGATCATATAACTATCCGTTTAATAAGAAAAGTATTGGAAACCTAGATATTGGTGCACGCGGGTTGAACTCCTTTTAGCTCAAGAGTAACAAATTGTGCATATTTTTCATTCAGATCCAAATATCTAATTAAATTGTTGTTTGTATCAGCTATGAATAATCTCCCTTTTAAGTTATAAGTCATAATTAAATTATTCACACAGGTATAGAAGATTTGGAAAAGCATATTACCTGCAACAGATTCAACAACTCCTGCTGATTTTGATAGCTGAAATAGAGACATAAGCTTAGACATAAGCTTAAATGTGGAAAGTAAATTTTTAGGGTTAAATACTTCAAAACCAATTCCATCATGATCTCCAAACTACAACAATAATCAACTTCATTAAAGCCTCATCATGATTTATCTCAAACCTCAAACCCTTTCACAATGTCATTATTTATTAAAAATTTGGTATTTTGAACAAAAAACGCTGCTGGTCAAACCAACCATTTTCGAGTTTCAACCATGTAAAAATTACCCATTTTGACCAATTACAACAAACACTCATCCCGCCCATTTTGCCACCTCAAGTTTAAGGATAATAATTAATGAATAACAAACTATTCTACATTTAGTAGGGCCGCATAATCTGAATTCTGAACCAGGTCCTAAAAAGGAAACAATACTATCTACTTCATAATTTATTTGAGCCCATGGCAAAAATAGCCCATTTAAGTGAAAATGAGTCAATTTGAGGTATTCATTCTTGTATTGGATCAAACATGAACTTTAAATGTAAAGAAAAAAGATAAAATGAAAATGGTGCAACAGATGTGTTAAAGTATTTGCAGGAAGATATACCTTGATCCTCTCGTTTGAAGATTGAGTGCCCTAATTGAGCTACTCTCACGATCTGCAATATATGCCTCTTTCACATCTACGAAAAAAAAAACGCTTAAACAGTGAGTTAGGCTAACCACTCAACTACAATTTAAGTTTTAGAATCTTAGTTTAATTAGTTACCTGGTGACAATGAAAGTCCAGATGGCTGTGCAAAAAATGTTGTTGAAGAATGTTTCTTTTGACAGAGAAAAATATAAAAACTTATTACATTATCAAAAAAATAATTAGATTAACTCATAGAGTCATAGTCATAATCATAGTCATAGAAGAGATGTCATGTTATCTTGAACCATTTAAGTTTCTCTCATAACCATCACCACTGAAAGCCTATGTGTTAAGCTCTCAACCATTGGAAAGATTTTTGTAAATGTCGAATTATCTTCATTTCAATAGAAAATTGTAAGCTATTGAATAACACCTATAATAACTCACACCGAACTCGAAATTTTTAATCAATGTCATCAACATTTTATAGATGAATTAAAGTTTCTAACCTTGGATAATTAGCACCTAAGATATGGTCGTTGCCATATTTTCTCCAACTATATCCATCACTAAAAGGCCTTCTACCATGCTCCATGAACACACTTTCAACGATTCACTCCATTTTGCCATTGTTTTCCTGCAAATAAAATTAAAATCACAAAACCAAACTTGAATCAATTAAAATCACAAGCCTATAATTAGTTAATGTGTTTCAACGTCTATTATAATTATACCAACAGACATATAGTAATGGTATTGATTCCTACCTTTTATGCCTACTTATGTTCCTACACACTTAAGGAATCAAAAATCGCTTCACTCTCACTGCCCTCCATCGATCTCCAATCTGTTTTTCCTCTCTAAGCGGGAACGAATGAAAAAACACAAATTTTTCCCGCCTGATTAATACTTCAGATTAGTTAAAATAACTGCTTTAATGGGTTTTAGGATTTTAAATAGGCTTGGCCGACATCAAAAATCTAAAGCCTCTCAAATCATGATTTCTCCCTTCTTACAATATCATAATTCGATAAAATCTAAGTGCTAAAGTAACAAAAACAATCAATTTTTCATTGATCTTAGTAAAACCATCAAACATCACCCTATTAAATCCATTGTATGTCAACAGTGGTGCTTAATTGAGTCAGCTCTGCAGCATCTTAATGAAGGAATTATGTGCACGGTTGGTCAACATATGATGATACATCCATGCCTATGAAACACTTAAGGGTCACACCGGTGAGTGCATGTAATACGAACAAGTTATGCAACGATACTACGAAGAGGAATGATTCATAATAGTCATTATGAATCAGTTAAGTATTAAGTTAAGTTTAACTTATTACTAGATTAGTTTAACTAACTAATTAATACAAGTAGTTGTACATTTACTAGTTAAGTAAATTTACAATGTGTTAGTTATAGATTATCCATGATATGATTTTAAGCTATTAAATCATATAGTAATTGTATAATATTATTTTATAAATTATATAAAGGTTATTATATAATTAACTATTAAAAGTATAAATACAAGTGTATAATTTCGTGTATATGGGTACCGAAATTATAGTGTGTTAATACTAGACATTTGATAGTTAAGTGCAATGATAATAAACTAGTTAAAACTATAAGGGATGGAAGTGTAAAAAGGAAGTTTAATTAAGAAGTTAATCTTAATTAAACTAGAAGGGTTTTAAGTGTAACATCTTCTATTATAAATAGAAGGCTTATGCTAAACCCTAGATGTTGGTTCCTTACACCTTAATCACGAAATCCCTTGCCCCTTTCCTCCCCACGATCGGCCGAGCAACAAGGGAAGAACACAAGTCTTGTGTTCTTCGTGTTCTTCGTTCGTTCTTCGTGTTCTTCGGGTTTTTCGAAGATCAAGGATCGTTGCAAGTGATCAACTAGAAGATCGTTCGTCGTGTTTATCATCAGTGGACTTATCTTAAGCATTAACCTAAGGTATGTTTCATGGAACACATCTTCTTCTTCTCCTCTTGTTCGAAGTCGAACCAAGAACCCTAGGGTTCTTGGTAATAGTCGACGAACACACACACGTATGTGTGTGTGTTCGAGTTCTTCGTACAAGGTTTCTTTCTTGTTAACCTAATCTAGTTTTCCAACATCCCAATCCTTTAGGATTTAAGGATTAGGTTTAATCCCAGTTCCGCATTTAGGGATTAAATCAGCTAGTTAGTTTCAACCGGTCAAGAACAAGTTCATGTTCTTGGTCAGTCATGGTTCGAACTCGTGAACTAGGTGATCGATCCAAGTGGTTGATCAGTCGCATGGTGCGTAGTAAATCCCTACAGTGGTATAGAGCGTTGGTTTAGAGATCTAGACTATATTAACAAAGGTTGTTTGTTTACTTTAATTTACAAGTTTTTTTTTTTTGTTTCAAGTTTTTCTTCTTTCTTCTTCATATTTTTCGAAAAAAGGGGGAAGAAACCCTAGGACCAAGAACATTAAACTAGTCTAAGTTTAATTGGTCAAAAAGGTTTCTAGAAAACCCTAGTAATTTTCAAAAAACCCTAGAAAGAACCCTAGGATCAAGTATATTAAACAAGATATGTTTAATTGATCAAAAGGATTCTTTCCATAATCCCTTGAATTTTCGTGACTTAGGAAAACCCTAGGATCAAGTATGTTAAACAAGTTTGTTTACTTGATCAAAAGGATTCTTTCCTAATCCCTTAGAGATTTCGAAATCTAGGAGGAAACTTGGACACCAAGTATGTTAAACTAGCCTAGTTTAATTGGTGGAAAAGTTTCTTAGTGTTAAGATTTTCGAAAACCCTAAAGAACCCTAGAACATTAAACTAGTTTAAGTTTAATAGTTTAAAAATATTAATTAGGATAATAATCTAAAACCTAGTTAATTAGACAAGTTTATGTCTAAAAGGTTTAAATTATTATTTTGATGGATTTATTAAAGCTAGTTCTTTAAACCTAGTAATTTAGACAAAGTTTATTGTCTATAAGGTTTAAATTAAAGAGTTTAAATAAATTTATTAAAAGTTATAATCTATCTTAGAATTTAAACAAAGTTTATTGTTTAAAAGGATTGATTAAAATTAGTCTTTTAATTAAAATAATGTCTTTGATCAAGAAAGTCAAAACCCTAGTTTTGATTGACCAAAAGCAAGATTAGGGTTCATCTAATTAATTTAGGGATTTGATAAAGAAGATATTAATTTTTAAGTTCTAAAATTAACAAGATGTATTTAATTGTTTATGTATATGTATTTAAATTTTCGGAGATTTTTTAAATAATTAAATAAAACTGAATTTTAAAAGAAGTAATAAGTTTATACACATTTTAATTAGTTCAAGTTAAAATGTACATGTATAAGCTAGATGTAATATTCTTATTAGAATGTTACAAGTTTGTTATTATAAATATACATATATACACGAACATATACATTAAATACAAGTTAAAATGGAACAATTAAAAAGGGTAATGTTATTTTGATCTTTGAAGATAATATTATAATTAGTTATTGTATAAGTTATAATATAATTAAAACTAGAAAGTACAAAGTTATGATTTCATTATAACTAGAAATTGTACAAGTTGAAATTATATGATTAACTAGAAATATACAAAGTTACACATATATATATATATATATATATATATATATATATATATATATATATATATATATATATATATATATATATATATATATATATATATATATATATATATATATATATATATATATATATATATATATATATATAAGTTATAAATTATTATAACTAGATAATTATACAAGTATAACATAAGTATTTTACAAGTTATGCAATATACTAGATTAATGATCAAGTATAAATAACAAGAACCTATATTTAACTAGTTCAAGTTAAATATAAGAAAGGTTTAAACAAACTAAAGAATTATTATATATAGTTTTTATATAAAAGGTTTATTAGTTTCACCAAGTATAAACCGGTGATTGTGTTAGCTTAAGTTTCATCATGGTTGTTGAAGCTAGTGGGAGCTACACAAGAAAATCACAAAGTTTGTAAGTGTGTCGTTAAGGCAAAAGTTATGGTCGAATTTAATAAGTAAGAAATAAATGTTTATTTTCATTATTAGACATATGAAAAACTAGGTGTGTTAAACTAAGTTTATGTTTCAAGTTCATGAATCGTAAAAGTTTTAAAAGTTTAACATAAGTTTTATAAGTTTTTCAAGTAATATAAAAACAAGTAAGTTTTTATTAGAAATAAAGTTTCTCACAAAACCTAGTAAAACGTTTTGTACATCTCATTTTAGGTATACATATAAAATCGTGTGAATTCTTGAAACTATAAGTTTTAAAGAATAGTTCTTATGATTAAAGAAGGTGTCTTGGAGAACCATTCAATTCACAAGTCACACATTTTTAAACAAGGATTAAGATTGGAATAAAAGTTTAAGTTTAGTTTTAAGACTTAAACAAACCCAAGAAAATCTTAGATCGAAGTACTTACTATCCACCTAATGGAACACCTCACTTGTTAAACGATATTCATATTGTAAGGATAAAGAACCTTAGATATGGATTCAAATCATTGCGAGTGTTAGGGTGCGTAAGGTTCTGTGATAATCGGGAGTCCCGGCGCAGAGCATCGCACTGTCTTAGATGGTCTGATCTACTTTGGTGATAATCGGGAGTCCCGGCCCAAAAAGTACTTGAGTAGAATAAACATAATAGACTTTATTACTAACTTAGAAATGTACAATTAGATTGTACAAAGTTGTAATAAGTTATAAGTCTAAAGATTCTACGACCTCTAGGAATCGTGTCAAGTCTTGATACGATCGGTAAGGAAGTTACCTACCAGAAATAGCATGTCTCGTCGGGAAGTGCCCAAACCTTGCGGCGAGAATGTGATATATGGATTCTAGGCCTAAAATATTAATTATGGGTTTATAATATATTTTAGAGAATGTTTATTGATGATTACTAATTAAACTGGGTTTGATTTGTAGATGGCAGCAACAAATGTGATTGCGACAACAAGTACCAACAATCTCTCACTTCGCTCAATCCTCGAAAAGGACAAGTTGATTGGGTCAAACTTTCTCAACTGGGAGCGCAATCTTCGTATTGTGCTCAGGCATGAGAGAAAGTGGTATGTGTTGGAGAGAGCAGTACCGAACACCCCTGCTGTTAATGCCAGAGCTGAAACGAGGCAAACTTATGATAAGCATGTCAGTGATGCACTTGATGTGAGCTGTTTAATGCTAGCCACCATGAGTCCTGAGTTACAAGCGGGACTTATGGATGTGCCTGCATTTGAGATGATCCAGCAACTTAGGGATTCATTTCAAGAGCAAGCTCGCACCGAGAGGTTTGACATCAATCGAGCCTTCAACTCTTGCAAGATGGTCAAAGGAACTCCGGTGAGTGCCCATGTCATGAAAATGAAGGGACACATGGATCACCTCGCTAGACTTGGTCACCCCATACCATTGCAAATGGCAACAGATACTATACTCAACTCATTGTCTAATGACTACAAGTCTTTTGTGGTCAACTACAACATGCATAATATGAAGAAATCCATTGCTGAGCTACATTCCATGCTCAAGATAGCTGAGTTGAGTTTGGGGACCAAATATAAGGGCATTCTCTTGATTGGTAACGGTGGTGGCGGTGGGAAGAAGAGAAAAGGGCATGGTGGTAAAGGAAAGGGTAAAACCTATCCCAACCAAGGAGTTCCAAATGGTAAAGGTGTCAAACAAAAGGTCAAGAAGGTTAAGCCTAACACTGCGAGGACCGAGAACCGGTGCTTCAAGTGTGGTGAGGCTGGGCATTGGAAAAGAAATTGTCCAAAGGGTGCAAGTGGTAGTGGAGGAAACGCAAGTTCCTCAGGTAACACAACCACACTTCTTAGATCACTTTAAGATACTTGTAAAGTACATTACGAGTAATCTAACTTTTGCAATCTTTTATTGCAGGAGGATATGGAAAGTGATAGTGACCAGCATGAGATGGTGATGATCCCACGAGCACCAAGTTGTTTTTTTTATAATTCAGAATTTTTGGTGGATTCATTTTAAACAATTTTAGTTTATTGTTTGGATAATTTTATTTATTGTTAAAACAAGTTTTATTTTGGTTTTAAATAAATTTCGAATCCATGATTGAATTATATTGTGTGCATGTGTGATAATTACACTAGTCAAGGTTTATGACTAGATTGTAAGTCAAGTTTTGATTTACTTATATTTCATGTTTTATATATATTTGTTTGATTGTTGTATAAATAATGTCTTGATAGCTCAAGGTATTTAGATGCTAGTAATTAGAAAGTTTTTCTAATGAAAGTATTTAAAAGTTTTATAGAAGCATAAGGTTCAATAGTTATTGAACTTAGTTAAAACATCTTAAGTAATAGTCATTACTTATGATAGAAGGTTTTAAAGTATTAGTATTAATATAGTATGATTATATTGGATATAATCAAGATAGACTCTAAATAGTATTATTACAAGTCTTTCATACTTGTAGTAAATGATTTAATGAAGTCATAATTCCCTAATAGGAATAATTGGATATTCGCATAATCCAAGTAAAATGACTTAGACATTAAATGACTCTTAAAAAGGGACATAACTATATTAAAGTATTTAAGAATTAAATGGTATTATTGCAAGTCTTTTATACTTGTAATAAATACAATAGTTAATCAAGTCATGATTCCCTTATAGGAATAATGGATATTTGAGAAATCCAAGAAATGACTTTGGCATTAAATAAGATTCTTAAAAGAGTACTAATGTATTTAAGAATTGATAATATCATTTCAAGTGTTTTATACTTGCTAGATACAGTAATCAATAAAGATCATAATTCCCTAAACAGGAATGTTGGATATTCGCAAAATCCAAAGGATGATCTTGATTATTGATAGAATTCTTAAAAGATTGAACTACAAGTTATTGACTAGGTCAATGTAGTAGTTTAAGAGATGCTTAAGTTCCATAAAAGTAAGTGGGAGCTAAGACTAACGTAATTCATTAAAGATGTTAGTGAATTCAGTAAGTTAGTAAGACATTAACAATAAGTTTTTACCAAGTCGTTAGCCAAAGAGTTAAGAGAAATAATAAATGATCGATTAGATTATTGCAAACCAAATAGCGTGATCACAAGTCTTGTGATTGATTATTGCATATCTAGTAGGTTGTTAAACACTTCAGTGGATAACACAATCATTTAAGGAAATTTCTTTAACTAGTAAAGATATCTACAAATCAAGTAACTAAGAGTAGCTTTAGTTACAAGGATAAATTTATGAGTTCAAGAAACTAAGGAGTTAATTTCCAATCCTCCTATGTTTACCGAATTACATAAAAGGCAAGACTAGATTATGTTCTAGATTGTTGCAAGAACAATATCTAGCAAAGATAAAAGTAATAGTATTCCTAAATACTCGTCTTATGTCTTTATTTTAATAGAAATGATTATTTTAGTGATAAAGTTACAATTAAGGTTGTAAGAATCATTAAGTAATCAACACAAACGAAAGGAATAAGTAATGATCCAGTAATAATTCAGTATCTATGTCCAGTGAGGAATAGTACATGAGTTAGTATCATTTTTATTCAGACTTTGTATGTTTTACAACATCCATGAATAAAAGTCTATTTTATTCAGAAGATATAAAATCCGTGACTACTCGTCTAGGTGGGAACCTCGATGGGATGTTAACGTCATCGCGGTATTTGGTGGTAGATTCGAAGTTCTTCGAAGATCGCTACACAAGTTTTGTGTAAACCAAATATCGGTGATTAACTGTTGGAGGCTCAACGAATATTGGATTGACCATCGTGACAATACTTCGTTGTTGAAAAGTTCAAAAGTATTGTTCACTAGGATTGTCCTTAAGCCTGAGGTATTTGGTTTAGGATACAATGACTAATGTGCTTTGGTTCAACTTAGACAATTCTGAAATACGTTTGTCATACGAGGCGATACTGGGCAAAAAGGAAGTTGTATTTTAAATCTAAATATAACAAGATGGTAATTGCACCTCCTTTTTAGGAGAGATATTTATAGGTCCTTTGACATGATGAGATAACTGGAAAGTGCATGGCCATGCCCAAACGAACTGATTTGTTCTTTGTCGTTTATCACAACAGTTTGAATCAAGAAGTCATGAAATGATTTCGAATACAGGAGTTGATAATTTCTACCATGCTCGTATTCGTTATCACAAATATCGTGCTGCAAGGGATAAGCCTAACAACGTTACCCAAGAAGTAAAGACAGAGTGTTCTTTACTAAGAGACGCTATTAAGAGTTTTTCATAAAACTACACCAAGGGTTACATAAGCTGTTTTTATGGGGTTGGTTACCTACATGCCCATCTAGAAGGCCACTGTAGCTCGTATCATTAAGACAAAGGTTACAAACTTGCACAAGTGGGAGTCTGAAGGAATTATGTGCACAGTTGGTCAACCTATGATGATACATCCATGCCTACGAAACACTTAAGGGTCACACCGGTGAGTGCATGTAATACGAACAAGTTATGCAACGATACTACGAAGATGAATGATTCATAATAGCCATTATGAATCAGTTAAGTATTAAGTTAAGTTTAACTTATTACTAGATTAGTTTAACTAACTAATTAATACAAGTAGTTGTACATTTACTAGTTAAGTAAATTTACAATGTGTTAGTTATAGATTATCCATGATATGATTTAAAGCTATTAAATCATACAATAATTGGATAATATTAGTGTATAAATTATATAAAGGTTATTATATAATTAACTATTAAAAGTATAAATACAAGTTTATAATTTCGTGTATATGGGTACCGAAATTATAGTGTGTTAATACTAGACATTTGATAGTTACGTGCAATGATAATAAACTAGTTAAAACTATAAGGGATGAAAGTGTAAAAAGGAAGTTTAATTAAGAAGTTAATCTTAATTAAACTAGAAGGGTTTTAAGTGTAACATCTTCTATTATAAATAGAAGGCTTATGCTAAACCCTAGATGTTGGTTCCTTACACCTTAATCACGAAATCCCTGGCCCCTTTCCTCCCCACGATCGGCCGAGCAACAAGGGAAGAACACAAGTCTTGTGTTCTTCGTGTTCTTCGTTCGTTCTTCGTGTTCTTCGGGTTTTTCGAAGATCAAGGATCGTTGCAAGTGATCAACTAGAAGATCGTTCGTCGTGTTTATCATCAGTGGACTTATCTTAAGCATTAACCTAAGGTATGTTTCATGGAACACATCTTCTTCTTCTCCTCTTGTTCGAAGTCGAACCAGGGTTCTTGGTAGTAGTCGACGAACACACACAAATATGTGTGTGTGTTCGAGTTCTTCGTACAAGGTTTCTTTCTTGTTAACCTAATCTAGTTTTCCAACATCCCAATCCTTTAGGATTTAAGGATTAGGTTTAATCCCAGTTCCGCATTTAGGGATTAAATCAGTTAGTTAGTTTCAACCGGTCAAGAACAAGTTCATATTCTTGGTCAGTCATGGTTCGAACTCGTGAACTAGGTGGTCGATCCAAGTGGTTGATCAATCGCATGGTGCGTAGTAAATCCCTACACTTAAACCTTTTTATAAACTCACTTGCCTGCTTTTAACATCTTCAGTTTCTTGCTCAATGATCTCAACAACAGCAGTGTTCGAGTCTTCAGGCGATTCAGGATCCTTCCTCAGCTCTGTTTCAAATTCTTTTGCTGCCTGTACAAGTACACACATGTATTACAACTTGCTCCGTTCTAAATTACAAAACCTAATTTGAGGCACAACTTGTTTATAAAAGTTTGTCAGACAAAAAGTATTTCGGGACAAGAGTTCTACCAACACTAATTGTCACCTTCCTTATGTGTCAATTTTGCAACTTTCTAGTTGGAAAAGTGAACTAATGTGGTGATTTTAATACCACATAAATCACTTCAAACATCTTTGTTATTGCTTTAATATGTTGCACAACTTGTAAAATGGATATACATTTACTATGTTTGAAGTGATTTCCCATATATAAACTCACAGCCCTAGTATAAATCAGTAAATCACATTGTAAGAATTAAAATGGCTAGTCAATATCAAGCCTACATACTAACAACAACCGAAAAATCAAAAACACTAATTCACTGAAAAATAAATTGACGGTTCTAATTGATTCAGAGCCAGCAACTGAATCAAATAGGTAGGATGAAGATAAAACTTAACAAATGTAGATCAAAAGCCAATAAATAGTGAACTGAGGAACTGACAGACATGTTGGAAGCTCTTGAAGGTTTTTCCGATGCTGCGACCAACCTCCGGCAGCTTTTTAGGACCGAAAACCAGAGTAGCTACCCTAGCGATAACCACAAGCTCCGGGACACCAAGTCCGAACATACAATTACAAGAGAAACCACCTTTTCTGCTGTTAACCGGAACGGATCTGGATCTATGTGCTTGAACCAGATTCAAGGATTTGGGTGACGTGTTGTTGTTAAGCAATGATGATCTGGAGGAAGAAAACAGCTGAGCGGTTGCTGCTGGCGTTGGTTGTGAAATTGGTGTGGTATAAACTGAGATGAGATTCGATGCAATCGCCATTTTTGCAGAAAATTGGCGGTAGATTATGGATCAAATGTCGTTGAAAAACGATTCGACGGGAAGAAGGATTTTTGTGGACATGAAAGTGTGCGGGACGCTGAAGATGAACGTTTGAGAATTATTCAGCGGAAGCGGCGAGGAGGAATTAGGGCTAGAAAATTGAATGCAGAATATCGTTGGCCAATGAATGAATTACAAGTGGCATAAACAACCAATCAGAGTGCTTCAAATGGGTGAGTTGTCAAACCAAAATCATATGTACCTGCATATATAGAAGAAGATTACAGAGCAATTATAAGTAAAAAGACAACTATACCCTTCTCTCCCTTTATGTTTTACCAGCATTCTACCCCTTTCGTTCAACCCTTTCTTCCCAAACTTATGTAACCTAAAAATTACAACATATAGTGACTATAGTCTTGCTTAGTTTTAAATCGTTTAGTGATTCATGTTGGTTTGATCTGATTCTGTGGATGATACTAATTTCGATACGATTATTGGCTTCTGGGATTTAATCAAAATCTGTGGATGATACTAATTTCGATACGATTATTGGCTTCTGGGATTTAATCAAAAATTAAATCTGGTTTCTGGGTTCGATCAAAATTTGAATTTGGTTATGGGTTTCAGTTAAAATTTTGATTTTGTTTATGGGTTTCGATCGAAATCTGATTTTGTTTCTGGGTTTTTGATAAAAAGTTAATCTTGTTTATGGGTTTTGATTTATTAACCAAAATCGTCAGTTTCCATTGCACAATTCCGGTTAGCAATATGTGAACAATTTCAATCTGCATCAGCTATAATTTATTTGATCCTTTTGATTGCTGGAATTGGGTGCTTGTGGGTTCCTTTTTTTATCCCTATGTGAAACTTGAATTTTGATAATCCTTGAATTTCTTGTGGGTTAATGAAGTGGAAGCATTACATGAATTGTTCAATCAGTTTGAGCAATTCGATTATAGACGATGCACTCACAAATAAGTTTTGGGAAGAAATGATTTTAACGGGAGGGGTATGGTAAAGGGGAAAAAGGGTATAATTGTCCTCTTATTTAAAATTGCTCTTGCTCTATATTACTAAAAGGTGCTCTGCACGAATCATCATCCTTTATGTAGCATTTCATTTAACATCTCATTCTTGTGTTTGGTTGGTGAAAAATTCTTTCACGATGGAATCTAATCATCTTTCTTCGTCATACTTTCTTGCATGTTTATTGATTTTAGTGAAACATATTTCTGTATTTTAGCCTTTTAGAACAATATTTTACCTTTTATGCTACCGGTCATTTGCGGTACTAGGTCCATCATTGTTACCATTTGACCATGTTCATCAACTGTCCCACCTGAAATTCACATGCCTGGATCACTCCTCACCGTTCAATTTCTTGGCCACTTGAAAAGTACCACACTCTCAATCAAAAAATGTTCTACGTTTTGTACACAATAGATTAGGGTTGTCATTGGAACCTTTTGCTTTGAAAATGATATATCTGTCCCTATTCTTGGCCAATAATGCAATCATATTTTGCAAATGAAGAGAAACCAAAAGGCTTTCAACTATACCGTTGAGGCACGGAATGATTAACGATCACTAAATCAGTTGATTACAAACAATTGGAAGAACATGAAATCATGGTATCGTGTCGGTTGGACCAAGAAACGAGAAGGTAGATGTTGGAAAGAGTCTATAATTAGATCGATGATTATAACTCGGTCGGTTTCGGCCGGTTGGACATAAAAACCCAACCCGGTTGAACCGGACGGCCAAACCGAAAAAAAACTCGATTTTTCTAAAAGAATTAGATAAATTAAATAGAGATAAATTTGTATATAGGTTTTGGGAAAGGATAAACTTTATAAAAAAAAGGTTTTTATTTTTATGATATTTATTTTGTAATTTTATATTTATTTTTGGCATTTTGTACACTATTAATATAATTACTGCATAACAAATACTCGGTTCAATCTTCCGGCTGATCTGATCGGTTCAAGTGTACTTAGAATATTAACCTATTCAATGTAGAAACTATTTTACTAGTATCAAAAGTCGCTGAAACGCGCGGGAAGTAATACCCTCGTTACAATTCATTTATTACAAAAATAGTCATATTATTTAGTATTTGGTTCTATAAAGATTTTGGAATAACTATTTTACTTGGTATTATTAGTCTTATCATTTTATTAAAGTCGTATCATTTTCTATGTTATAAACTTAACACTTTGTATTATTGCTAAAATAGGATTTACCATGAATTTATATCCACTTTGCACATAATATACAAACAAAAGGCTTTCGTACGTCCCATCTAAATTCATAGTGCCTCTTGGGCACTATGAAAACTGAAAAGTACGCCACAAATCTCAATCAGTTATGCGCTTGGTTTCGTACACACATTGAAGACAATTAAGAGTTCTTGCTTTGAAAATGATATTTTTGTCTCACCCCGATCCCTTCAAATGAAGGGTATCTATTCTATCTATATATTAAATCAAAGCATTTTGAATTCATTTCTAACTCTTAAATCCACGTCATTGCTGAATCACCATGCCATGTAGGCTTTTTCTCGCCAGCTGTTACGCTCCACTACTTTTCGAACTTCATCAGCATGCAAGCACGGTTTAAGGTTGGTTTAAAATGTGCAGTTTAAGGCCACGTGTGCCTTTTCACGCCAGCGGTTGTTTTTAGCGGTTATTTTATTATACAGCATTAATATTGCTGATCAAATTTTCAATCACGGTTATACATTTTGAAGATTAATATGCTTATAATGATACGGTAAGTGGTTGTATTATAAGGATGTATTGCTCCGTAATTTTAGAAGCAATTACACATTAAACATGGATTACAGGCTTTCTTGCCACCATCGACTATCTTGCCACCATAATAAGGTATGCGTATCTATTACCAAACTATCAACGTACAAATAGTTATTTGTATTTCACATATTGATTGAGTTTCCACTTAATTTGTCTCAATACTGATGCAGGATATAACATGCTGATTTAGTATTTACTCTTCAATTTATCAGGTTAGGGATTTCAGAATTTAAATTACTTTATCAATTTACACCATCGGTTTTTTAAAATTTTTGTATCATATTGCAGTTACATCACTTGCATGATTCTTCTCAGTTTCAGAAAGTGTTATGTCCTTCCAAAAATAACTAAGCTTGGTGACGCCCTCCAAATGAAATTTGATCAGTTCCATGATCATATTTAAGCAACTAATGATTGGCTAACTTCAGTGAGATGTTATTTACTAATTAGTATTCTAAAATACTATACTATTTCGGTTTTGTTCATCTATCTACTTTATTTCAATCTTCTGATTAAGCTAAGAATGACAGGGGAGCTCGAAGTTTCATTCTAAAGGATACATTGAATGAGAAGATGCTGAGTGGATGGGTCATTTTTACGTTTTTTTGTTGGTCTTATTCAAGTGAGTTTATAAATCATTTGTTTAGGGCTTCACTTTGTTTAGGTTAATTAATTTGATCACATTAATATATCTCTTTCACTAGCAAATTGTTCACCAAAAAAGTTAGTATAATAATTCTATATTGCATATATCTCTTAATGCTTGTAAGGTTTAAAAAATGGGCGGTTCGGGCATGGTTGGTAACAGGTAAAAGTGATTTCTGGTCCATGGGTAACTTTTGTCGCAAACGGGTCAAAGTGAGTTCTTATTTTGAGTTTCCTGCAAAAGTCAAACATCTACACAACAAGATTATACTGATTAATATTTGTGTATGCAAGTATGTTTGTAGTGTTCTTGACCTAAAATGCAACCCTGTGGAAGTCCAGCAGTACTGCATCTAGACTTCTGTTGTGCAGACTTGAAGAAGTCAAACATCTACACGGTATTGTTTTATATTTATGTTATCCTTTTATTAATCAATTTTCCTACCTCTCTATTAAAACTAATATTTATTTCGTTATATTATTATGTATGTTTTTATGTTTTCATTTGAAGGTAGAAGATGCCGTTGTGCTAGCCATGTCGCAACAACGTCCAAGTTTAGTTGGACAATCTATTCTAGGTGTGATATATAGCCTTAAAATTAAATGACACTTTTGTAACCTAATGTTTTTGCTAAGGGATCATGTGAGGTATGCAATTACTATTTACTTATAAATGTTTTGATTTAGGTTATGTATCATCTCAAAAGGGTCAAGTCGTTTTTTAGCTAAATGAGTCGAACATCTCAAATGGGACATTCCTTGATTCTTACTGAAGTACCCAATTTTTTGATGAATAAAGTTTTTTATAAAAGTAAAAGATTATAAAATTATGACAATTTATGAAATTTTATAAGCCACCCGTGATTTATCACGGGTTATAGGCTAGTACAAAATATAAGATGTAGACAATATACCTCTTTCTACCTGAAGCTAACAAAACTACTTCCAGGTTTGTCCCACTAGTATTATACTTTAATAATGCTTGCAAAAGAAAAAAAAAATTGTTTCAATCGGATAGAATCATGACGTATCCATTAAGCAAGACTTTTATACACTAATAAGCAGATATCAAACAAGAGCGAATGAATATATATGTGCAAACATAAAAAAAAAAGTTCAAGTTTTAAAAAGGTTAGAGTTATGGGATTTAAAGTCAATTTACAAAAAGTATTGACAAGCCTTCATTGTGTTGTCAACTTGTCATAACTGTTTTAACTTTTAAGCTCTGGTTTTGACTTCTCCCATTTTCTAATTTTTTTATGTTTCTATTTTATTTAGTTTTTAATATAATCGTAAGAAGTTGGAGAAATTCATAATCGATCGAAAGCTATTTTAAGTAGGAAATTATAAAGAGAAGTGGAATTTAGTCCAGACCAACCAAAGGTTTAACTAACACTTACAAATTTAATGGAGTAAATAAAGTGAATGAAACAATTACACATGTCATCATAATATATAGGTTCAATTTGTAGTACTAAAAAGTAACATTTTCAATAATATATTTTAATCAAAATGTTATTTTTTTTGTACAATTATTTTTACAGAAAAGATAACATTTGTTTTCGATCTCTTCGAAAATTGTGTTTCCCTATCGTTTGTTGAAATGCATCTAACATGATTCTGCTACATGAATTAAACAAAATCTTGATACTTGATAGATGCATTATGAACCCCAAAAACCAACTTGTCTTTTACCAATTCAATCAATATACAAGTTTTAAACTTTTCAATACATAAATATACTAATACAGGATCTATTTCTCTAACTTCAAGATTTCTGGTGCAAATCAAGAGCCAAATGAGAAGGTAGTTTGACCAAATTATTGACCGATAATTCACTTTTGGAGAAGATGGGTATTTTCAGTTGATGACTCGAGTCTTGAAACATCATTTATCGTCAACTTACGTTCTTTAGCTTGTCCCCATAACACCGTATAAACTCCTAGACCGATTACCACTGCTCCAAACACGCTATAAGAAAGTCAAAGATCAAATCATAGTCAATGTTTACTTCAATCTTGAAAACTTGTACTTAATGATGATGAAATTTATTGATACTTACTTGCCTATATGAAGAACATCACCAAGAAACATCATACCCATAATAACTGCAATCACCATTGATATGGGTTTGAACATGGAGACAAAAACCGGGCCTTTTTTGCGTAAACACCATGTTATAACCGTGCTACGAATTGCTGTTCCAAATAGAGCCTAAAAGAATTTTTGATCTTTTAGGGCCACACTATTTTAATTTCGATGTATAAGAAATTAATAAGTTGTAATAATTTACCGCAAAAAATATAGATATCCACTCGGTGCGAGTTTTGAGAATCCAAATGTCGGTACTTCGTTCTAAAACGAGAGTAAAAATTGCACATTGGATTGTACCGAATAAGCAAAAAAGGAACACTACAGTAACTTCATCTGGGTATTCCTTTACGGTTGCTGTCTGGATGACAAAATAAATAAAAAGAAATAAGATTTTAACTATCGTGAGTAAAAACCGGACTTGTAAAAACACACTTAATGTTTCACCTGAAAAACGTTCCACGAAGAAGAGCAAATGCACGTGATTCCAATAAGTAAACCACCGAGTATCCAATTTGATTGTTGTGAAGAAAGTAGATTATTATGTGAATCATGATCAAGAATAGTCTTGAATAAAGCGGGACCTTGATAAAACGTCATCACAAATGCTCCCATTATAGCCACAATGGTGCCTAACATTTTCGCTTGGCTTGTTGATTTTTTTATATCGAATTTTTCCATCCTATAACCAACATAAGTTGTGAGTGAGTGTAAAATGTTGACTTTAGGGTAAAGTAGAGGTGGAAAAATGAACGGTCGGGTTGACTTGAAACACTTGGTATATAGTTTTTTTGTAAGTAAATAAATAGTGTGTCAAATATAATTACAAGAACTAGATTATTTCACCAATAATCTTGATTTAGAAGTATTGTTGTAAAACTCAGCCAACTCAGCCGAGTACTCGCCTGCCGAGTCGAGCTGGTCAAACTCGGTCAAAAGCTGAAATGTGTAAGAATGGATATTGTACCTGAAGATGATAGCAAGCAAAAACGTAAAAGCTGGAATTAAGTTGCCCAATGCAGCTGCTAGAGTTGGTGAACTATAGTTTATACCAGCATATGCACTTACCTGCAAAAGACAAATCCTGCACACATAATATATAAACTTTAATCATTTTATTTTCTAAAAACATAACCCAAAATCGACCCATTCATATCGACCTGTTACCCTAAAAGGCCAAGCCCGAAGAGTTTAATAAGGACAGATAAAGTGAGAGGAGGTCGACCATTTCTGCAAGAACCAATAACAACAATGTTAATAATGTTGCATAAAAAAAATGGATAGATTTGATAAAAGTTAACCTGCAAGTATGGATGATGAAATTAGGAAGAAGAATAAGGGTACCAAGGGCATTATAGTAAACAACATATACAAGATTACTTAATCCATCATTCATGGCTGCTTTCCCTAATGTAATCATTCCAACTTCACCACATTCCACCATTACCATACCCGCAAACGGTAACACTTTTTCCATAAATGAATCCATCCCCATTCCCGTTTTTCTAGGTTAATCTGTTGCAGGATAGAAAAATCATTCATATCAAACAGCTGTTATACTTCCTCCAATTCAAAATAAGTGCTACACTTCTATTTTCACGGTTTTTGAAGCAAAATAGTCTAATGATGGTTAAATTAGATTAATTGAATGATTAGTGGATAATGGGTCCCACACCTTTTGAATAAAGTGGGGTTAATGATGTTTAAAAGTAAAAAGTAAGAGTAAATGAGTCATTTCACTTTGTTAAAGTAGATAGTTAGTGGGTGTGGGTCCAACAATTTTTTGCCATTTATGGAAAGTGTAACACTTATTTTGAATCACTCATTTATGGAAAGTGTAACACTTATTTTGAATCGGAGGAAGTATATGAAAAGATTTAATTTTTTATTATACTAATCAAACTAGGATTTACATAAGAGGAAAATGCCAAATCTAATAGTGTCATTTTTCTGGGAAATGATAATAACTTTCATTACAAACTTAAAGAAGCCCCATCAGATCACTGATTGAAATTTTGTTTCTTTCCTACATTTTGAAAAAGCTATCCTAATTTCAACTTTCAAGCTCCAATTTTTATCATCAAATCAACAAAAAAATAAAAAACACTAACTACCCATGAAATAACCACTCATTCTTGCAGAAACAGGAATATCAATTAAGATTAACTCATAAAGTTGCATAATTAATTGAAGAGCAAACAGAGAGTTGGATAGAAAGAACCTGTACTAAAATCCAGAATCCGGGATTTCCGAGATTTTTAAGTGGGTATCTGTGGACATCACCAGAAATTTTGAGCGGTGTAATGAAACAATGAGTTCTAAAGATAATATTGTACATTTGTACTGAACTAGTGACATTTGAAGCAAACTTACCTGAAGTTATAAAGTTATGTCTTTACAAACCCTAAGCTTACCAATTGTTACATGTTAGTCCTTCTATTAGAGAAAACGACTTTTTTGACACTACTTTTTTATTCTTCTTCTTTGTTTTGAGTTAATTGCAAGAATGGTCCCTGTGGTTTGGTCAAATTGCACGTTTGGTCCTTAAATTTCATTAAGTGCAGGCGAAGTACCTATGATATGTGTTTTGTTGCACCCATGGTCCCTCCCCCTAACTCTGTTAGATTATACCCGTTAGTGGACGCATGTACGAGGCACACAAGGGCAATTATGTCCTTTTAACACTCTTTTTCTTTCCCCCACTCGAATTAAAACCCCCTCTCCCCATCGTCTTCTTCGTCCTACCTTTCTCAAATTCTGCGACCTTAATTTCTTTCTTCCCCAAATTAGGGGAATTTTGAGAAAGAGATGATACCTACCCCATGAGATTGACTCTTAATCGAATACTGAGTTCAATGAAGAGCTCGTACATTTGACCTAAATCAGCAGCGTTACCATGAGAATATAAAACAGTAGAAGTAGCCATCGGATGTCTAACGTAAACAGCAGCGATCTCCGATCCCCGACGAGTGGTGAGTTTAAGAACTTCGACGTTTTCCCAATGAGGAAGAAGGGTGAGAAGTAATAAACCAGTGAGGTCGTCGTTCACTAGCTTATATGACGGTGGATTGGGCGGGAAGAAAGCGAATTTCCCCGCCATTGATGATGTCATCCCACCCATGTCTCACATGCACGGATTCAGCCAGAAAAACAGAGTAATGGATGAAGAAGGTGAAGAATGAATGGTGGCAGTCAGTGAGTAAAATCCCCAGAAAATATTGAAGGAAGGGGAAATCGGTGATTATTTAATTGAATTGAAGAATTTTGGAAGAATGATAGTGATATTTGAGGTGGGATGGGAGCAATGGCCATGAAAAAGGGGTGGTGTGGGTCACCCTTTGCTCTGTGCATGGATGTTATCACCAGATAGAGTAGGACCAAGCTCTTCTAAATGAATCCCAACCTTTCGCCCGGTCGCTAACCTATCTTTTTGAGTCCATGAGAACGAGAGGCGGTCCTTCTCCCCCATCTCGGTGACGCCCAACATATCTCTTGTTAGGACCAAAATTGTAATAGTTTTGACCTTTAAGTCCGTTAGTTAACAAGTTCCTTGTTAAGTGGTAGATGGTATAAATACATGTAACTTTGACTTACAATGTAAGCTTTCCTTTCACTAATTGAATTACTCTTTTGAAAGCTCAAACATTCCCTCCATCTCTCTCAACTACCTTACACACACTCAAACACCAAGAACACACACACTTAAGCAATTCTTCAATTTCTCACCTTGAATCATCATGAATTAGCTCAATCTAAGTGTAATACGATCTAACAAGTGGTATCAGAGCAAAATCTCTCTTAGAGAAGATCCAAAATCGAGCTAGATTGATGAAGATCTGAGAAAGTTTGAAGAAAAAGTTCGTTCGTCATTGAAAATTTAATGTTGTAAAATTTTTGTTCGAATTGAAGATTTGATCATGGATTAGTGTTTCTCCAATGTTTCTAAGCATAATAGAATCAAAATTCGATCCAATCCGTCAACAGATCACTTCAATTTCGTGATTTTGATGAAAAAGTGAAAAAGTTGAAAAACCTCTGAAAATCGAAGAATCGAAGCTGTGTAGTTATGGATTGAAGAAATTGATCGGATCAAACTATTAGCAAATTGATTTCGAGCATTTAGCAAAAAGAATCACTGAAATCGGTGAAGAATTAAGCAAAAACGGATCAAAAGAGTGAAGAAAAGAACGAACGAAGCATGTACGTCAAAGTGTTCGGCTCGAATATGATGAACAAGTTCGGCCTGATGAAGAACTTCGGCCCGAAGTGAATGTGAAGTTCGGTCCATATAGTTCGGCCCGATCTAGCTTCCAAGTTCGGCCCGAGGTTAAAAGAAGTTCGGCCCGAACTACTAATGAATCTCGGCCCAATATCGAACTTCCTGGCCCAATTCACCTAGTTCGGCTCAAGCTTTTACACCTAGTTCTTCACCGAGTTCTTCACCTAGTTCTACACCCAGTTCGACTACACCAAATTTTTCTTTTTCTTCTCAAGCATTTTCACCTAGTTCGGTCACACCAAATATTTTTCAGAAGTTCGGCTCTTTACCGAATCAACGCAGAATAATTTAACGCAGAATTCCGTATTCTCAACAAAACAATCGTAACATATCAACAAATCGATCTCAATAGCAACAAATCGTAACATTCAATCGTAACTTTCAAATTAACCATCCAGTATCATAACATTCAGCCATTATACAGAAAATCAATCGATTATATTTTTTTTGTGTTCTTGATTCTAAATGACAAATTGAACGAATTTCTGTGCTATTAATCGATCGATTAAAACAATTCCGATTTCAAAGATCAAATATTTCAGCTTATGTTTTCAGTCGATTATAATCAGCGTCATTAAACAAAATCGATTCTGAAGATTCTGTAGATCTCTCAGTCAATTCCGCAAAATCGATCTTTGTTTGATTAAACAAAATCGATTTCAACAGTCAATCTCTGCTTGAACAATCGATCAATTAAAGTTCGGCAAAATCAAAGTGTTCGGTAATTGACGAACTCGAACAAAATTGAAACTTATCCAGTCAAAATCAACACGAGATCCTTAGATTCAGATACAGATACGGAAAAGTGTCATCGATCTACTTGTTCGATCAATGAAGTGTTCGACTTTTTGCCAATTGATTACTTCCGTCCAAGTCTTTTAAGCCTAAAGCAAATATTTCAGTCGTCGCCTCTATCAGATCCCAAAGACGTTCGTTGTTTCCTGTCTTGTGCAACCCAAATCAAATAAGCCCATATAAAACAGGCCCAAATTCATTAGCCCAAATCAAATAAGGCCCAAATAAACAATTATCAAAGATTGTTGTTCGGCACTTACAAGACTGTATAAGCCCAACTTCTTTTCATTAGCCCGATAAGACTTCATAAGATTGTTGTTTTTAATTGACTTACACTTGAAATTTTTTTTATGCTTCAAATTTTAATTCAAGTCTTATTTCAAATTTTGTCACGATATTTTTTTTAAAAGATATATCAAATCTTCTTTTTAGTCTTTGTAAAAATCTCAAGTTTCTAAAATAAAATTTTTTTAAACACCTTAAATTTTTACATCAAATTTTTAAATACAATTTTAAAAGAAAACTTTCACAAGATCTTTTTCATTTTAAACCACAACCATTTTTACCCAAAATCCTAATCATCGCAAAGCATGGAAATATCTGTCTCAACCACATTTGATGATATGGAACAAGACCCTCAGGTAGTGCTAAAGGCTATGTCATTTATTTCAACGTATAAGAAGAAATGGTACTCAAAGTCTACAAACAAAAATTTGGTATTTTCATCCGACACTAAACCTGATCTCAATGCTACAATCTCAAATGAAAAGTCAATTATCACACCTTTGGATGCTACAAAGAAATCAATCGTTCATGATTCAGCATATTATAAATGTAAGATGTTGAGGACTAAACATCTTGAGACTGCAAAAGTGTTACTAGCTGCAAATGAAGAACATTCAGCAAATTTATGTTTCATGGCACGTGAAAATGCTGAAATCTCTGATCATTTCAATGAAGAGGCTACCAAAGAAATAGAGGTAATCAGTTCTCTCTTATCTAATTCTTCAAATACAATTGATTCTGATAAATATTGTGTAACAAACCAGAATTCTAAAATTGAGTCTTTAAAACAAAACCTTTTGAATGAAAAAGATTTAAATGCTCTACTCCAACAAAGTTTAGCTGATTTAGAAAACGAAAATGAACAAATTGTTGATCATAATACACAACTTGTTCATATTATTAAACAAAATAAAAATTTTGAGAAAAAGAATCAGACGTTACAAAAACAAATATCAGAATTGAAGGATAAATATGAGACTGATATTCAACATTTGTCTCATACTATTTCTGAAAAAGAAATTGAAATAACCAATCTTAAAAGCACACAATGTACCACATCTAATGCAGAAAATGATAAATATTACAAATTGTACATTGAAGCATGGCATGAATATCAAATAACTAAAAACTGGTTGGAACGCAAACAAAAAGAATTTGATGATAATGAAAATCAGTTTAAATCCTTAACCTCACAAATTAAAGAATTATCTGAAACTTTACATGAAAACGACATTCAAACATTACGAGAATTAAATAACAAACAAAATGTCATTCATCAACTTCAACATGATAAAATTCAACTTTCTTCTCATATCAAACATCTTGAGGAAATGAGTGCCAAAGCCAACCAAGAAGTTTATGAAAATAACGCATTACTTTTGAAGATTGAAAATCTAACAAAAGATTCTGAATCAAAGCAACTTCAGATTGTTGAATTAACAAAGAAACTTCATGACACAAATACTGTTAATATTTTGAACATCGAAAAACATTCTTCTGTTTGTGCTGAAAATTGTATTTTGACTGATAAAATCAAACTACTTGAATGTAATTTTGGATCTGATTTACAAAAACAAATCAATATTTTTAATATTGAGAAAACAAAATTGATAGCTAAAATTACATCTCTTGAAACAGATCTTTCTTTGTCTCAAAATAAAAACGAAAGTTTGTTGATTCACCTAGAAGAAAAATCTAAAATCTTTGACAACGACAAATCAGTTTTACAAACCAAAATTTTTGAATTAGAAAATAAAATTGACAAGTCACAAAAATCTTTTAGTGAAGATAAACTGAAGTTGCAAATACAAATTCAAAATTTAGAATCTAAATCAAAAGCCTCTCCTTTAACGGCAACGAATAAATGTAAAACCTCAAGAATGTTTTCTCCTGTCATGGCATATCGTGATTTATATACGATCAAGCAAACTGAGGTTAATAGAGGAAATTCTATACCTAAACCGAAATCACAAGTTACTTCCTCTACCAAATCTAAGACTAGGAGATCCACGGTTCCCCCAAACTCTGATAAGAAAATGAATGCTCTCAAACAAGCTGATAGAGCAAATTCCGCACCTAAAACTCCAAATAAATTAGGTTCCTCTTCTAGACTTCAGCATTCTCAAATGTATAAGACTAAGTCATCAACCGTATTGAAACATTCGACTACTTCAAAGAAAATCCTTTCCACAACTAAATCGTTAAAATATTCGAGAAAAGATTTACTTTCCTTGGCACCTAAAACGATTTTTACACAAGTGCCAAAAACATCTCCTGTTTATGTTTACAAAACAACCTCGATCTTAAAAGCTAAATGGGTTCCCAAAACTCCAACATCTCAAATAATTCCCCGGAAATTATTTGAAAGTGAAACATCAAGTTTCAGCTTTTCTTGGAACTCTCAATCTTTAAATCAAATCGATACAACTTATCGGTGGTTTAATTCCCACACTAACATTGTCGGACCCAAATAAAGATGGGTACCAAAAGTTGTTTGATTTGTTTTGCAGGAGAATGACTTATACACACTTCAGTATATAACTCGAACCTCATCGTAAAGGACTTATACACACTTCAGTGTATAACTCGAACCTCATCGATAATGACTTATACATAATTCAGTGTATAACTCGCTTTTCAACATGATGGCTTTCAAGTACATAAGCTTGAAACCCGCTCTTCACCAGTTTTCACGTAAATGTAAAAACTCTTTCCCAACTCCTCTAAAAACTGTAAATTTTTCTTGTCGAGGGGGAGAAATATTAATTCTAGGGGGAGAATTAGTATTTCCAGGGGGAGAAACATTCTAATATCAATACTTTTATACCCGTTTGAATTTTTTTTATCGAACAATTTTTTTAATCAAACGACAATACCTTCCTATGGTTTGCCAGAACCGGCCTTACCTTCAAAGGGAAATATTTTTTAGCCAAAATTGGTAAATGTGAGGGTATATGTCTAGGGTATAGATTTAGGTGAGTGCAAGGTGATGTGAAAACATGATAATTTTAAGAAAACACACCTTTGAGTGCATCCAAACCGAAAATAAACCGGGCAACCTCACTAAATTGTGATCATTCATGTGTTGAATGATTCACCAGACTTAACTGGCCCAGTCAAGCATTTGCACTCCACCACCAACCACTCAGATTCCTCTCAACAGGAATTTGTTTCAATTCATCAGGGGACGTAGCACATAATCTATCGACTACTCATTTGGAGTATGTTGGTATTGAAATAATTAACCTTCTGCCCCGGGTTACGTCTTCGATTGAATGCACAATGTGTCTAGATTTCACCGACAAATATTTCTAATTTAGGACACATACACTTTTATAAATGAATCTCCGTGTATTCATCGGAACACTCATAGTGGCATCACAATCTGGTGTTTCACGAGGATTGAGTGGAAATCCTGCTAGAGCTAAAATTGAGCCAACTCTAAACGCAGGTCACACATTTGAATAAATGGTTGTGCAAACGACTATCGATTCATACTGTGTGTTAACGGATACTCTATGTGAGTCCGGTATTTCCTCAATTGTTCAAGTTGCTGTGCCTAAACTTTTAAATCATAAAGGCAACAACTTATGCCGGAAACACATTTTCCGATGAAAAATCCATGTTATTCTTACAAAGTAACATCATAAATGCTGATAATTTGCACATGAGCGTTATAGTTCACTCTCAAATTACTCCTATGATCTGCTATAACCGGTATGATCTTCCCCAGGAGCCACCTACAATATAGGACAATATGTAAGGGTACATAGGTCTAGGTGAGCAGAATCAAGTATCACGGGATCTTGATTGGGGTGCGCTGAGATAAAATTTGAGAGGGGGGATGTAGTATGGGGTGCAATTCAGCTATTCATGGTAAAATGAAATGAGGGAGTAGTCGAAAAATGAAAAAGTAAGCTTGAGTGAGGAGGGTGTGACAGGGTTAAAGAAAACGAAAAACCCTTACTAAACTGATAAAAAGCCGGGTTGCCACGTCTCTATCAGATTGCATGTGTTGCTCTCTGATATTGAAATAGACATCATGGACCCAGTGATGCAATGCACAACCCCCCCAGCCACTCAAGTATTTCTTAAAAAGTACTTGTTTCATTTCCACGGAGACTAGCTCATATGCTATCGACATCTCACTTGGAGATTGTTGATATTGAAACAGAGGACAAGTCTCTCCAGTCCTCGCCTTCGTTTGTCCACTCATTGAGTCTAGAACCGAAATACACTTTTAGGACACAAGGCATAATACCAAGCTTATCTTTGTGATAACGCCGGAACATTCATAGTGATACCAACGTTCTTGGTATTCCACGATGATTGAATGGAAATCCTACCAGTGCTAACATCTATTCCAACACT
Organism: Calendula officinalis; assembly: GCA_963853835.1. Taxonomy (NCBI): domain Eukaryota; kingdom Viridiplantae; phylum Streptophyta; class Magnoliopsida; order Asterales; family Asteraceae; genus Calendula; species Calendula officinalis. Next base: position 6,537,616 of record OY970821.1, on the reverse strand, counting down.
GAACGTAGGTCACACAGTTTGTGTAACTGTTGTGTTAACGGGTAATCTATGTGATCCCGGTTTGCCCGACTTAATTCGATCATTGCGATTAAATGCCAAATGATTTGATCGGATATCTACGTTATCAATATCGGTTCGGTTTTCGATAATACAATATGATGTATATTGATTCATTCAAAATATGAATATATCATTATTCATCATATTTGTATCCATGGGCTTCGAAGATTTTCTTCATTTCACCTCGACGAACCTCACATTTTTCATGATGGTTCCGATAAATCTTATATCATCATGAGGGGGAGAAAATTTACAAAGAAGTTCAGTTTATGAAGAAAATGCTTACAAGACTTAAGAAGATATATTAGCCCAGTTTACTCCACGTCAAAAAGACATATGCACCGATTAAGGGGGAGTAAACGAGAAACCGAAGAAGATTCATTAAGACATAATTGTTTGTTCGAGGGGGAGCGTAAACTTTAACAACAATTTATCCCTAACAACAATTATCAGTGATCATAAATCGACAAAGCCACAACTTTAACAAAAGACTTCCGCTACAAAACAATTCTATCTATCTATGGGTCTACATTTTTGTCGATGTACATGAAATAATTTGTGAAGAAAAAGAAACCGACTTATCTTCAGAAATTTCTCACAAATCCTCAACATTTCCATTTCAAATCTTAAACTGACAAATCATTCTATCCAAACCACAAATTCACATTCTTATCCATTTCAAAATTTAACCGTTTAAATCTTTCTTTCCAAAATTCCGTAACAACCACATACATACAAAAGCTTAACTGTTCTATTCTTTTGTATCATACAAACTACATATTATCCACATTCATTCAAATCTTAAATGTATATATCATTCTTTCCTATATACAAACAATCATACACACACACACATTCAAAACTTTTAACTTTCAAATCATTCTTACCGAAACAAACACACGCATCCAAAACTTTGATTGACAAACCATTCAAAAAACATTATAATTCTATCCTCAATATAATCCTCTACCACAAAATTCCAAAAACAACCTCTCCATTATCTGAAAACCCAGTCAAGTCCTTACTTAACTGATATTCCATTTCTTAAAATTTTCAAATCTTTAGTAAATCAGTTATAGGATTTCCTCACTCAAACATTATCAACGAAAAACATATTCTCTTTGAGTACCATAAACTTCCAGATTTCTCAAATGTTTTGTTCTTAAAAATACAGAAAAACATTTTCTTGCCAAAGATAGATGATAACAAGAATCTGAAGTTTGAAGACTGGGATGAAGTATTAAAGATCAAAAAGGGGGAGATTGTTAGGACCAAAATTGTAATAGTTTTGACCTTTAAGTCCGTTAGTTAACAAGTTCCTTGTTAAGTGGTAGATGGTATAAATACATGTAACTTTGACTTACAATGTAAGCTTTCCTTTCACTAATTGAATTACTCTTTTGAAAGCTCAAACATTCCCTCCATCTCTCTCAACTACCTTACACACACTCAAACACCAAGAACACACACACTTAAGCAATTCTTCAATTTCTCACCTTGAATCATCATGAATTAGCTTGATTCTAGTCTTAAACGATCTAACAAGTGGTATCAGAGCTTCACGTTTTTCATGATGATTCCGATTATTCTTAATCATCATGAGGGGGAGAAAATTTACTAAGAAGTTCAGTTTATGAAGAAAAATGTTTACAAGACTTAAGAAGATATATTAGCCCAGTTTACTCCACATCAAAAAGACACATGCACCGATTAAGGGGGAGTAAACAAGAAACCGAAGAAGATTTGTTAAAGAATAATTGTTTGTTTGAGGGGGAGCGCAAATCTTATCCACATTTTTCTCTCAACAACAATTATCAATGATCATAAATCGACAAAGCCACAACTTTGAGAAAAGACTTCCGCTACAAACAACTCTATCTATCTATGGGTCTACATTTTTGTCGATGTACATGAAATAATTTGTGAAGAAAAAGAAACCGACTTATCTTCAGAAATTTCTCACAAATCCTCAACATTTCCATTTCAAATCTTAAACTGACAAATCATTCTATCCAAATCACAAATTCACATTCTTATCCATTCCAAAATCTAATCGAATAAATCATTCTTTCCAAAATTCCGTAACAACCACATACATACAAAAGCTTAACTGTACAAATCTTTTGTTCCATACGAAATACAAATTATCCACATTCATCAAAATCCTAAATGTACATATCATTTTTCCATTCATACAAAACTTATATACATACACATACAAAACTTTGATTGACAAATCATTCAAAAACATTATCATTATATACTCATCCTCTACCACAAAATTCAAAAACAACTTCTCCATTATCTGAAATCCCAGTCAAATCCTTACTTAACTGATTTTCCTTTCCCAAAATTTACAAATCTTTAGTAAATCAGTTATAGGATTTCCTCACTCAAACAGTATCAACGAAAAACATATCCTCTTTGAGTATCTTAAACTTTCAGATCTCTGCAATGTTTTGTTCTTGATATACAGAAAAACATTTTCTTGTCAAAGATAGATTATAAGAAGAATCTGAAGTTTGAAGAATGGGATGACGTGTTAAAGATCAAAAAGGGGGAGATTGTTAGGACTAAAATTGTAATAAGATTAGGACCGTTATTGTAATAGTTTTGATCTTTAAGTCCGTTAGTTAACCATTGTCTAGTTAAGTGGTAGGAGTATAAAAGGATGTAAGTTTGACTTACAATGTAAGCTTCCCCTCACTTTAACTGAAATACAATTCTGAAAGCAGTTCGTTCTCTCTCGTTTCACACACTCACACCAACTACACACACTCACACAAATCTTCTATTTCTCACTCAAATCTTCATGGATTAGCTTGATTCTAGTCTTAAACGATCTAACATCTCTTTTTCTCTATTTAATAGATTTGAATCCACTCTCCCTCCCTCACTTATTTAGTTTTTAATTTCAGAAATATTAACTTTTGAGTTAATTGCAAGTAATTTGGGGAAGAAAGAAATTAGGGTTGCAGAATTTGAGAAATGTAGTTTAACACACCAATTTTTCAAAACAATTTAAACTTTTTAAATAAACAAGTTTAATACTAGAAATCCATAATATCCAAAACATAGTTTAAGTAAAACATTTGGAATGATTTCAAGTGCCAAAAATCGGTGTTACAATAATATCAAAACTAAAGTCTTAGGGAATCAAATGGTACACCGTGCTAATCACTTCCAATGCTACAACTACGGGCCGCCTAATCCTTAGCTCCCGAACCTGAGTACATAGTCAAAAATAAACGTAGTACGTGAGACAAGATTGTCTCGTGAGAAACATGGGTTTTGTAACGACCCGAATTTCTTTTGTGTTAAATAAATTATGAAAAAAATATGATAAATAAGGATAAATCATTTAAAGACCGTAGGAATTGGTTTCGTGTCATTTGGACACCGTATGAGAAAGTTATGGACGAAACCGTGTCGAAAAGGGCATTAAAAGCTGCAGCCCAAAGTTCACGATCGGGAACTAAAGTTCACGAACGTGAACTTTGGTCAGAGATGTTGGGTTTTTGATTTTTGGAAGTTCACGATCAGTTCACGATGAGTTCACGACGCGAACTTTGCTGAAACAGCATAAAATCGGGGTTTCTTGTCATTTCTCTCATTTCCAAACCCTAAAACATTCTCCCAAGTATGAGTATACGATTTTGAGTGTAAGGAGGCCATTGGAACCAATTTTCACACTCAATCTTGAAGATTCTCACTCCATTGTTGAAATATAAGGTAAATCTCTACTCCTTTTAGTTATGGATGATGTTTTTGGGTGAAAATGGTGAAGTATGCAAACCCTAGTTGGAGGGTTTGTAATGGGTGTTGAAATTGGGTTTATATAACTTAGATCTACAACATATTGTCAAGGAAAATGTGTTCATAACATGGATTTGAAGATTATCTGGCTAGTTATGAACTTTATTTGGGGAAAATGGTGGTTTGGGTAACCTACCAAGTTATCTTTGGGGAAGGTGACTAAGATGAGTGTAGAACACTCTTTGTAAGCTTAAGACCCTTGTGTTCTTGTTAGATTTGGGTTTTGTTGATGGAAATCTTGAACTAGGGTTTGAGATTCCACCAAGTTGGATGAACTTGGTGGTTAAGGAGGTTATTTTAGATTGATTAGTGACTAGTTATGGATAATAACTAGATTATATGATGATATTGATGGTAGGTCAAGAAGACCTAAAGATTGGTGACATTTCACAAGTTGGAAAGCAAGCATACGTGTTAATGAACACGATGTGGAGTTAGCTTGGCTAAGGTGAGTACATGAGATTTTTACTGAGTACATAGCAAATGATTTTGAAAACTATTATGTTTTATGAGTCTTTATTAATAAATATTTTTAATAAAGATATGATTAAAAAGTTAAGAGAATGCAAGTAATAGACTATTTAAGTATGTCTAAATGACTAATGATTTTTGAAAGAGATTATAATAATGAAAAGTAATTAATAACTATTTATTAATATGATGTTTGATTAAGAGTAATGATTAAGTAACTATGATATTTGGTTTATTAATAATATGTATTAATAAAGCTAATAACGACGATTTTTGAGTAACGGATATTGATTAGTATATTATACTAATAAAGGTAGTGATTGAATTGTTAAGAGAATAGATAGAAAGTGACTAGTAATAAATATACATTCTAGTCAAAGAGAAGTTAAAGTAATATAATTTTGATAAATGATAAATATGTTTTATTTAATAAAGGACTTGGTAAAGTCAATATTGAAATTGAATAAGAAACGAGAATAATATGATAATTAGAATAGATGTATTCTAATTTATGTTTGAGTATGTATTATTGGGGCATAGGCCCCGTATTTGATAATTTCAATATGTGTTGAGAAAAGGATCCGGATCACAGATAACCCACACAAGTTGGGGGAGTTAGTGACACCTACTTGGAGCGGTACCACCTTGCGCAAGGGTAGTGTGTCGAGAAATAGATAACCCGGAAAGCGGGGGAGTTTCAGATAACCCGGAAATCGGGGGAGCAATAGATAACCCGGAAACGGGTGAGTTTACCTAGATAACCCACATCGGGGGAGTTTGCTTCGGAGAGGTCCGTAGCGTATGTGATAAAGTATGTGTAAGCAAAGGTTAGCTTACAAGTATGTGATTATGATGAGAGTAAGCTTATGGTTAGCTTACTAGTATATATGTATAAAAATGATAAGATCACGAGTTAATAAGAAATAAATGAATAAAGAAAAGTAATGAACACGACTTTTATTATATTTGAGAATGGGTCGAAAACCCATGTATCTCACGAGACTATTTTGTCTCACGTACTACTTTGTTTTTGGCTATGTACTCAGGTTCGAGATTGAAGGAATAGAAGGTCGCGATAGAGGTGGCCTAGAAATGTTTAGTTCGGGAGCTTATAGGTAGATCCTGTTATCCTATGGTTATGATATTATTTCTGTAACACCGGATTTTAATACTCTGATAATCTTTTCAAAGGTTTTTGTTAAACCGTATTTTTGGGATATTGGACTTTGTAATATTTTTATTTAAAATATGTTTTACATGGTGTTTTAAAAATTGAGGTGTTACAGGTTTTAGACCCGGTTAGAAGATATTTGCAATAAAATAATAATTAACTAATTATCAAATTGCACATAGTCAAACATTCTCTAAGGCTTGCCATAAGCCAATCACATACGTAACGGGCCTCCCCGAAACAACTCCCCCGATATGGGTTAACTAGGTAAACTCCCCCATTTCCGGGTTATCTATTTGCTCCCCCGATTTCCCGGTTATCTCAAACTCCCCCGCTTTCCGGGTTATCTATTTCTCGACACACTACCCTTGTGCAGGGTGGTACCGCCCCAAGTAGGTGTCACTAACTCCCCCAACTTGTGTGGGTTATCTAAGATCCAATTGATTAGCTACCCCATAATAAATCATCAACTTGGGCCAAAGCCCCATATCACAACTCAATCATACTAGTGGTAACTAAACAAATCAATTTACAATTCAATTCAATTCACTTCAGTTAAATTCATACTCTATCAATTTAATCTTTTCTTTATTATAACATTTATCTAATAAAGACTCTAAAATCATTTCAATTCATAAAAAATGGTTTACTATGTACTCAGAAAAGATCAAATGTACTCACATTAGCAAAGCTATCCAAACACTTGTGTTCAACAACACAATCCTTACTTCTTAATTGAAGAAGTACTTCCAATCACAAGGTCTTCTTGACCTAACATCAATATCAACACAAAACCTAGTTATAATCCATAACTAGCTACTAATTAATCCATCCAAACATTCCCAACCACCATGTTCATACAACTTGGTGAAATCTCAAATCGTAGTTCAAGATTTTCCATCATAAATCCCAATTCTAACTTGTACACATTGATTACAAGTCTACAAGGAGTGTTTTACACTCATGAAAGTTCATCTTCCCCAAAGATGACATGTTTGGTTCCCAAAACCACCATTGTTACCCATATTAAGCTCAAGATCAAGGTAACTAAACATGATGATCAAGAATTCTTACCATTGATGCTTGAATCCTTCAATATGATGAAGATTTGAGCTCCTTAGCTCCAAAAACCGACCAAAAGTTCTCAAAAACGGCTACTATAGCTCTAGGGTTCGTAGGTGTTATGAGCCCTAGCCTTCACACAACTTTTTATAGTTCAGACGGTCCTCGCGCCCCGCTCGCGTCTCGCTCATGCCGCGAGGTGACGCGGGTTCTCCATCTGGTCGCCGCTCGAAGCAGCTCCTCGCGCCCCGCTTGCGTTTCGCTCGCGCCACCAGCTCGACGCGAATCTCGGCTCGAGCTCGGCGCGAGCCTCTCGCGTCTTGGCTCTGAACTCTCTGTTTCACCTCGCATTTGGCTCGCGCCGCGATGGCTGAACCAGGCAGATCTTGGCCTTTAAACTTGTTTCCATCCAAGTTTTGACCCATACTTGGTTATACCAAGTCCCAAACATTCAAACACTCGATAAAACACAACCCGAAACATAAACTAAAATAAATAACGAAATTCACATAAATCCTGAATAAATTATACGATAATAAAAAACGTAAAATTACGGTCGTTACAGGTAGGACTAGAGGAAGAAGACGATGGTACAGATTTAGGGGAGATGGGGTTTTAATTCAAGTGGGGGAAAGAAAAGGAGGTTTTAATTGCCCTCGTGTGCCTCTCACATGCGTCCACTAACGGGTATAATCTAATAGAGTTAGGGGGAGGGACCATGAGTGCAACAAAACGCATACCATAGGTATAGCACCTGCACTTAATGAAATTTAAGGACTGTTGAAACCGGTTCTTCGTAGAGCTGAGACGGAGGGTAAACCTTTCTCCTGCTACGAACGCGCAACCTGAAAACAAACGAAACCCTTGGTCAGATGCTCCCCGAGGGTGATCCTCATGAGAACACTCCGACGCCCAAGTCAGATATTTACGACGTAAGGTCTATCGAGAGAGTAAAATCGTATTGCGTATATAAATGTGAGAGTGATAACGTTAACATTCAATGCTCGGGTCCGGATCGTATTGAATGCTAAGTATGAAGTGTAGTGTATGGTGAGATAACGTACCTTATCTTGTTAGTCGGCATGTGTATTTATAGCCGGACGCTTGGGCGGGAAGCAGATCGTTCTTCCTTCTTTGGACTGGTTTATGCGGTTCGTCCTGTTGTCCGTGGTACAAAAGCTCAGGCTTTCACCCAAGCCGTCTTGGGCTCAAGTCACATTTAATGCTCTCGTGGCTCAATGCACTTTACCCGGAAAATCCGTTTGGCACTTGGATCACCACATGGGGATGTGGGCCCGATACCGTTCGTCGAAACCTTCCGTCCGGGTATCCGATGCATCATTGCAGGTCATGTATTTTGACTATGTCTTATTAAGTCCCCCAAGTTGGAGGTGAACTTTTATACGTAAGTTTGTTTCTAACTTTAACTTGTTTCCTTAATTCTGACTTAAACGTCGCTTCTTCGTCCGTTCTTCTAAAGTTACCGTTACTTTGGTTTTTTCGACCGTTATAACCATCATTGCGGGTCTTTTCAACTTCTCCGTTTATATAACCCGCTTTTTGCCTCCTTCCTTCTTTACCGTTCCCACTTTCCTTTTAACTTCTCCTTTTTCTCCAATCTTTTGAAGCCAGAATGACTAAGAAAGATAAGCCAATGAAGGATAAAAGCGAGAAATCTGACAAAATTTACTGCTTTTAACACGCATACCAGTCTTTCTACCGTCGATCTACCCTCTATTATTTCTGATTTCCATATCAACCCTCGATATGCTCTTCGCCTGCCCATGGAGTCAGAAAGCATTAAATCGCCTCCTGAAGGTTTTGAACCCGTTTATCTTCAACATCTGTCGGGGGGCTCCGCTTTCCTCTTGATGATTTCATCATCGCGTTGCTTCAGGATCTTGAACTGCATGTCGCACAACTTGCCCCCAACTCCTTCCGAAAGATCATCGCCTTCATCATGCTGTGCCGATCTCTTGGTATACCCTTGTCCCCTAGGTTATTTCGCAACCTGTACGTAGTTACCGGTCGTGGGGATTGGGATGTTCTTACTTTACGGGCTGGGCGCAGCGAGCATATCATTGGTTTGAGAGATTCAATCCATGGCTGGAAGAATGGGTTTCTGTTTGTTGATCGTTCAGCCTTTAAAGATGTGAAATTCCTTGGGGAAAGATTGTCGGCCGTACTTCTGAGCCACCCCCGGAGTTAACTCCTGAGGAGACTGCACAAATTCAAACCCTTTCATCTGTCGAGATTAGGTGGGAAGATCCCGACGAAATTTTTCTGGGAATGGCAGACTTGAGCCCTTCGTACTATTCTCAAGGCATTCGTCCGATCTGGATGATTGACGGCAGAGAGGTATCGCTGCTTCAACGTTTAAAGATGCCGAAAGGCATTCCTCCTTCCGGCGTGGTTTCTGTGACTAATGGACCCATCGTGCCCTTCCTTCCACCATTGGAAGCGCTGGAAAGTTCTGAAGGGACCCCGGATGCCTTTATCGCCTCCACCACTGTTGTAACATCCAACATCGCTTCTGATCCGCACCCTCCAATTTTCACGATTGAAGATACCATGGTGCACGATTCTCAAGCGGAAATTTCCAAACCCCGGAAGGTACGATCCGTCCGTTCTGTTTCTGTTCCTGGAAAGACGAAAACTCCTCGGCTGAAGAGACCGCTTGGTGGAGCTTTCCATTCTTCCCCAAAACGGACCCTTGTTGGAGATGAAGGTATGACTTATATTTTATGTGTGTTTTTTTTTACTTTGCCTGCTCTCGAGAGGCTTAAAACTAACCTGCGTGTATCATGCAGTGTTACCCGAACAAACCGTTACTTCCGAAGGTCCTACCAACGTTGTGACTTTTTCTGAGCCTCCATCCACTACCATGCTGCAAGCTGCTCCTGTGATTATTCCTGGAGACCCTTCAGTGATTACCGTACCCACTTCATCATTCAAACGTCCCTTAGTATCGTCAAGCACATCTGCTTTGGCTGCTTTCGGGAGCAGCATGTTTGGTTCTGGCATGCAATTATCTTCTACTGTGAAGAGCTCTTTTTCATCACAATCGTCCCAAAGTCAATCGTCATTACCCACCTTCCCGTTTTTGGGTAAGTTTACTTTCCTGGTTAAAAGCTTAAGTGCCCCTATGTTATCCGTATTCATTTTACTTTTCTATCGTAGGCAAAAAGGTACGTACAACCATTTCTGCGTCTACTGCCGAACCCTTCAAGATTACAAAATTACCGGGCTCTCAGGCACCCGAACCAGCCGTTGTTGTGACTTCTTTTTCCCCCATTGTGCACACCGTTGCCAATACCATATCTGGTTTTGAAGCTTTCTCCGATGAGAGTATATTTATGAAAGCCCAATCTGAGTTGCTTTCTGCCACGAAGCTTTTATCAGAGTTGCATGCGCGAGGTATCCGCAACCGCCAGTCTTCTCTTCATGATAAGCTAGAGTTTTTTCGTTTGAATGAACTGATAGATACTGTCAAAAAGTTGCACCAAAAAGAGACAGAGGAGAAGAATCGTTTGGTGAGTGTGAACGAGTCTTTGGTTGAGGAAAACCGCGAGCTTGTGGTGGGTATTGAAGAGATAAGGAAGTCTTCATCTGCCAAAGATGCCCAAATTATTGAGTTGAAAAGCGAGTACAACGCTCTTCCTGCTAGAATTGCTGAGTTGAAGCATCTGTTGGTGGAGAAGGATGCTCAGGCGAAGAAAGATTTGGACCTTTCTGTTAAGGAGAACAGGAGATTACAAGGATTGGTTGGGGCCTGCTATCAAGATATTGGTTGGTTACTTCAGAGGGGTATTCCCGGTACTGTGCAGGCTTTTCTGTCCTCAAATGAATTTGTGACTGCGAACACCAACCTTCAAAGAGAGAGCATCAGGTTCGGTCAATACCAAGGTTGCTTGGATACTCATAGGGCGTATGCAGACCTGCTCAAGGACGTTCCTCCGGTCCACAACTACCCGGACGCTCAAACAAACATTATGAGCTTATTTGGTGAATTGGTATCTACCCGCCATCCTTTGCTTCAATCTCTCGAGTCTGGTGCAGTTTCCCTAGGTGAATTGAAATCGAACTTCTCCAAGTACCTTCCGGTCCGGAAGACGTAACAGAAACTTCTGCTCAAGGTCAAGATCCCCCCGCGTAGGCTTGGTACTATTGTTGACGGGTGTTGTTCGTATTAGTCTCTTTTGCGTTTGTACTAGCAACGATTTGTTTTTTGATCGTTGTAATTTGTATATTCGTATTTGCTTAATATATGTCGTATGTTCATATTCGCATTTTTATTCGTTTTTCGTTGTGTTTTTACGCAAATTTATTATTCTTAGAGGCGTCCATCCTTAGAATTTTTGTGTAATTTCGCGTGCATGCTTACGCTTCGTCGTATTGGTTGATTTTAACCATAAATAGAATGTTTAATCATTTCTGGGATTAGAACATTCCTCCCTTATTCGTAGGAAACTATTAGAACTCCGTAGTCTAATAACTATCGTAGAAAGACCTTATTGACAAAAGAACCCGCCCGTAGGGGTTTTCATTAATTCATTCAACTTAATACAAACGATAATCAAGGAATGATCGTACAACATTTTAAAACATAAAAAGCTGATCGCAGCATAAAAGCGATCTTTCAGCACCCTAATAATGGAACTTACGTAAGTTCCTCATGTTCCAAGTTCGAGGAATCGTCGGCCCATTCATTGTTTCTAATACATACGAACCGTTTCTTCTAGCCTCCTTCACTCTGTAAGGACCTTCCCAATTGGGTGCAAGCTTTCCTGGTTTATAGTGAAGGCTAGCCTCGTTCTTTCGCAACACCAGGTATCCTACCTTGCATGTTGCCCATTGGACTTTCGTGTTGTAGTATCCTTCCGTCCGCAGTTTGTACGCTGCATGTCGTAGGGCGGAGTTTTCTCTTCGTTCGTCTACCAGGTCTAGGTTATGCCTTAATGCTTCCATATTTTCATCTAGATGGAAGTTTTCAACCCGCGGAGATGGTAAGGTGATTTCAATTGGTATGACCGCCTCTGACCCATACACTAGACTGTAAGGGGTCTCTTGAGTTGCACTCCTTGCTGTGGTTCGGTATGCCCACAGTACACTTTGTAATTTTGTCCGCCCATCCCCCTTCTGCTCGATTTAAACGTTTCTTTATTCCCTTTACTATAGTTCTATTCGTTACCTCAGTTTGCCCATTGGCCTGGGGGTGAGCGACGGATGTAAAGTTTTTTTACGAATGCTCAAACTTGCACACCATTCTTTAAAAGGGTTGCTGGCGAATTGCTTTCCGTTGTCGCTTATGATGGTATGTGGGAGGCCAAACCTACAGACAATTTGCTTCCATACGAACTTCACAACGTTTGCTGCTGAGATGCATGCCAATGGTTTTGCTTCAACCCACTTAGTGAAGTAATTTACCGCCACCACCAAAAACTTTAGACCTCCCGGAGCTTTCGGAAAAGGACCCACTATGTCGATTCCCCACTGACAGAACGGCCATAGGCTTTGAATACTCGTAAGGTTGACGGGTGCTTGGTTAGGGACATTTGAATATGCTTGGCATTTCTGACACTTCTTAACGTATTCTTGGATGTCCTTCGACATTTGAGGCCAAAAGTACCCCATTCTGAATACCTTTTGTGTTAGAGCCCTTGATCCTGCATGCGCTCCACAAAGGCCTTCGTGTACTTCCTTTATTGCTTTCTGAGATTCTGCTTGGCCCAAACACCGCAACCATGGGGTAGAGTACCCCTTCCGGTACAATTGGTCATTCTTGATCACGTATCTTCCGGCATTCATCCTAACCCTTCTTGCTTCACCTGGGTTAGGAGGGAGAGTTCCTTCTGTAATGTATTGCTTGATTGGCTTCATCCAGCAATTTTTGCTTTCGTCTATGTCTGCGACCTCCTCCGTTACCTGCTCGATGCTTCTTCTTGGTAGCACTTCCACTAGGACCTCCTTCGTGAGGTGGTGGTATAACATTGAAGCTAACTTGCTAAGTGCGTCCGCCTCTTTGTTCTTGGTTCGGGGAACCTGAGTAATTTTGAATTTTTCGAATTTGGCCACTTTGTTTTTTACTTGTTCCAAGTATCGCTTCATGTGACTTTCTTTGGCTTCGTAGGACCCATTCACCTGGTTAACGACCAACATTGAGTCCGTGAACGCTTCCAGCTCCTTTACTTCTAAACTTTTAGCCAGGCTCAATCCTGCTAACAACGCTTCATATTCAGCTTCGTTATTTGAACATGCGAAATCGAACCTTAGGGTGTATGTTACTTTCTCTTCCCTAGGTCCGGATAGGACGACTCCTGCGCCACACCCATCTGCTCCTGCCGCTCCGTCGGTGTACATTCGCCACAGAATGCTACTTCCTTTACATACTGATTTCCCTTTTTCCTCGATTTGCATACTTTCTCCGGCCGGCCTTTCTTCGTCCGGCATTTCTAATAAAAAATATGCCAGTGCCTGACCCTTTATACTTGGCCTTGGTTTGAACACCATCTCATACTCCCCAAGCTCTATTGCCCAATTGGTCATTCGTCCCGACCGTTCGAGTTGAAGCAATATGGTTTTGATCGGCTGATTAGTTAGAATTGTTACCGTATGAGCTTGAAAGTATCTCTTCAATCGTCTAACCGAGTATATCAAGCTCAAGATCAACTTTTCGACTATCGAATAGTTTAGCTCTGCACCTTGCAGCACTCGACTAACAAAGTACACCGGCACTTGCCTTCCTTCTCTTTCTGCGATGAGTACCGAGCTAATTGCCTCCCTTCCTGTCGACAGGTACATAACCAGAGCTTCTCCGGCCTTAGGACTGGCCATGGTAGGAATGCTTCGTAGGTAATGTTTTAATTCTTCGAATGCTCTTTCTGCCTCTTCAGTCCATTCTACTCCTCCCTTCTTGGTACACCCATGGAGGGTTTTGAAGAAAGGGATGGACCTTTCTGCGGATTTCGCCAGGAAACATCCTAGCGCTGCAAGCTTCCCGTTCAAGGCCTGTACTTCCTTCACCGTTCGTGGGGTTCCTGCTTTCAACAGGCTTTCTATCTTCTCTGGGTTGGCTTGTATGCCGGAAGGTGTTACGATGTGGCCTAGAAACTTGCCTCTACTCATGCCGAATGAACACTTCTTGGGATTCAGCTTCATATTGATCTTCTGCAACCGCCGTAAGGTTTCTTCAGTATCCCTGATTAGGTCACCATCGCCTACGCTTTTAATTACCATATCTTACGACCTATCTGCTTCTCGAAAGCCTTATCAACCAATAGTTGGTACGTAGCTCCTGCATTTCGTAGCCCGAAGGGAATTTTAATGTAGCAGAATGTGCCCTTAGCCGTATGGAAAGCCGTTTTCTCTTCGTCTTCCTTAGCCATTTGCACCTGATGGTATCCCTTATAAGCATCCAGGAAGGATTTCCATTTGTATCCTCCCAACGCCTCTACTTTCTGCTCTATTTCTGGAAGAGGATAGCTATCCTTGGGGCATGCTTTATTAAGGTCTTTGAAATCTACGCACATCCGCATTGATCCATCTCCTTTTTTGACCAACACCGGATTGGCTATCCATTCTGGGTATTGGGTACTTCGTAGTACCCCTGCCAATACTAAATCTTCCACCTCCTCGCTCACTACTTTGACTCGATCGACTGCCATTCCTCTTTTTGACTGCTTTACCGGGGTAAACGCCGGGTTAACGTTCAGCTTATGTTCTGCGAATTCTCGGGATACACCCGTCATATCCTTGGGTTCCCAAGCGAACACGTTTCTGTTCTTCCTTAGGAGTACCTCAAGCTCCCCTTTTAACTTGGGAGGAAGGTCACCTCCCAACCGAATGGTCACTTCTGGATACTCCTCATTCACCACGACCTGAGTTTCTTCCTGCTCCGTCCAACTGTCTTGGTGTGTGTCACTTCCACACTCCGTCAGGGGCATAGGCATGCTCTGCATAGTGAGTATGCCATGTTCTGAAGGGAACTTGAGTAAACCATGAACGGTGGATGCAATTGCCTGTAACTGCCACAATAAATTCCGTTACGATGGACTTGTTGCGGCTAGAGTTCCAATCTGTCAACACCAGAGGTAAGTGAATCTTTCCTCTTGGCCATACTGATCGCCCTGAAAATCCTACCACCGAAGATGTCGCCGGTTTGAGGAACGCCTTGACCTCAGGAGGAAACTTTTCAAAACAGTGGTCGTACATAATATTGACGGAACTCCCTCCGTCCACATAAATTCGACGAACCATTTCCCGAGCGATAGCTCCGCAGATCACCAATGGCTCCATTCCCACATACCCTTCAGGAATAGGTTCGTCTCTTCCGAATTCTATAGCTACCCCTTTCCTTTTTCGTTGAGGAGACACATAATAAACTTCTTCTTCCGTCACCAGTATTTCCATATCATACACGGTCACTCCGCCCTTCGGTACTTCGGTTGCTCCTTCTGCGCCTTCCCCTTT
The DNA here is from genome assembly GCA_963853835.1 of Calendula officinalis. Taxonomy (NCBI): domain Eukaryota; kingdom Viridiplantae; phylum Streptophyta; class Magnoliopsida; order Asterales; family Asteraceae; genus Calendula; species Calendula officinalis. Next base: position 6,522,567 of record OY970821.1, on the reverse strand, counting down.
CTTTTGAGCTTCCTTTTCTCTTTTATAACTTTCACAGGTTGTCGTAGCATGGCCCATGATCTTGTGAAACTCGCAGTAAGCGTTTGGGTCTCGAGGGTACCTCTTTTGGTGAGCTCTTCCCTCTCTCTCTATTTTAGGATCAGAAGCTGTGAAGGCTTCTGGGCGATGATGTTCGAAGCTTCCATTTGGGAACCTTCCTCCAGAGGCTTTTCCTTTATAAGTTGACCGACTGGAAAAGTTCGGTCGAAAGGAGCCTCTTGATCTTTCGGTACCTCGAAGGGAACCTGAGCCAGACAACCCCTTCCTTTCTGGAGCTTCAAAGCGCAACTTCTCTGCACTTTCTTCCTCCTGCTTAAGTACCTTATTCACTGCATTGATCATATCATCTGCTTTGACAAAGTCTCTTTTCGACAGTTCTCTGAACAACTCTCCCTCCCGGAGACCGTACGTGAACGCCGCTATTATGAGTGAATCTTCCCGGACGGGCATCTTCTGGCTCTGTTCATTGAACCTTTTGAAATATGACTTGTTGGTTTCCCCTTCTCGCTGCCTGCATGCCATTATGGATTGGGACTTCTGTTGGTATTTCTTTTGCTGTATGAAACTGTGACTGAACTGAACAGCAAGTTCCTTAAAGCTAGCAATGCTTCTCTGGGGCAGACTAGACAACCAATACCGAGCTGAACCTTCCAAGGTTCCTGCGAAATATAGGCACCACAATTTTTGGTCCATCGGTATCATTTTTACAGCCCAACGGAAGCTGGCTATGTGATCATCCGGGTCTCCGATCCCATCGTATGACTTAACCCTAGGACCTTTGAGTCCCGGAGGGATCGGTATCTCATTTATTTCATCGGTAAATGGAGATCGGAAGCCTTTAGGCGTGGAAGGACGAAGTTGGGCAGCACTTCCTTCTCTTTCCTCTCCCGTTCGTTCTCTTCCTTCTGGAGTATGCCTCCTTCTTCTTTCCAAGGTTCTTTCTCTCTCCGGAACTCTTTCTTTACTTCTTTCCGGAGTTCTTTTCCTTCTTCCCTCCAAAGTACGCCCTTGCCTTCCTTCCCCTTCTCGTTCGGACTCTCGATCTCGGATCGGAGGGGTCTCTTCTTTATAGACCTCCTCTGCAGATTCTTCTTCTGTGGATTCTTCGCTGGAATAAACAAGAGTTCTTCCAACTCCATTCATTCCTTCGGTCGTTCTTCTCCGACTTTTCTCCAAGTCTCTCAGCTTTCGAAACTTGCAAAAAAGGTTGAACTCTTTAATTTCCTCCTCCGTCGGGTCATCTTTTCCTGAACCTGAAGGAGGAGGACAAGCTGCAACGTTGATGATGGCTGAAGCCGGAGAAGTAGGAGTAGGATTATCTCCCGGCGGTGTTAGGGGTCGACTTCCTCCCACCGGCGTCGACTCGAGGACCATTTCGTTCTGGGTCCCACGGATGGCGCCAAATGTTGAAACCGGTTCTTCGTAGAGCTGAGACGGAGGGTAAACCTTTCTCCTGCTACGAACGCGCAACCTGAAAACAAACGAAACCCTTGGTCAGATGCTCCCCGAGGGTGATCCTCGTGAGAACACTCCGACGCCCAAGTCAGATATTTATGACGTAAGGTCTATCGAGAGAGTAAAATCGTATTGCGTATATAAATGTGAGAGTGATAACGTTAACATTCAATGCTCGGGTCCGGATCGTATTGAATGCTAAGTATGAAGTGTAGTGTATGGTGAGATAACGTACATTATCTTGTTAGTCGGCATGTGTATTTATAGCCGGACGCTTGGGCGGGAAGCAGATCGTTCTTCCTTCTTTGGACTGGTTTATGCGGGGATCTTCCGGATAAGGAGTTGCGGTTCGTCCTGTTGTCCGTGGTACAAAAGCTTAAGCTTTCACCCAAGCCGTCTTGGGCTCAAGTCGCATTTAATGATCTCGTGGCTCAATGCACTTTAACCGGAAAATCCGTTTGGCACTTGGATCACCACATGGGGATGTGGGCCCGATACCGTTCGTCGAAACCTTCTGTCCGGGTATCCGATGCATCGTTGCAGGTCATATATTTTGACTATGTATGATTAAGGACCAAACGTGCAATTTGGCCAAACCACAGGGACGATTCTTGCAATTAACTCCTTTGTTTTTGATGATAAATGGACTCTTGATTATAAGAGCACTCGTTATGGTCTGGCGAAGGGCTCATCAAATTCTTTGGTGGCGCCAAACCCACACCGTGGGTGGAGCCAAAGCTGGATCAATCGTCCACCGCCATTGCTTTGGCGAGCGTCAAATGGAAGAAATGCAATGGCTACCCCACCGTCAAACGTGAAGAAGTGCTTTGGCAATCCACTTTGGCTTTAACATCAGGGGAAGGGAACTTTAACCCTAGTGTTAAAATCATGTTAAAATGCCAAAAAGTAGGCATTGATGCCTACCTTTTTGTGCATACTTATTACTTACCCTCTTGATCAAGACATGTGTCAAAATCAAGGGTTGGTATTAGGGAAGAAAATTAGTGAATTACACATGTCATCTTATGAAGTAGGTACAAAAAATTGACATCAATATAATTTCTTTTTAAGTTTTGTTCAGACTTTTGACAATGTTAGGTTCTATTCAAGTGAATTTAGCCTAATTAGCAAAAAAATTGGACAAAATCTTATAAATAAAATATGGTATTATAAACTTTTGACAATTTGAAATTAATTCTTTTAATTATCTTTTTTTTTTTTTAAAATAATGAAAAATTAGGATATGAAAAGTAAATGGTGTGGTGGTATAGTAAATATTTCATCCAGAATAATGTGCTTTAGTTTTGAGGTGACAAATAATATGATAATAAAAATGGTGTGGTTAGTATTACTCGTATTACCTAAGCTGACTTTTGACTTTTAATTGCACTTTCTTGTATCACTAATTCACTATATTTATCATATGATTCCAAAACGAATGTTTTTTGAATCTTTCATCAATAAAATAATTATAGTGTTACCATCGTTCAATAATTATAAAAGGTAATTCGTAATCACCAAAATATACCTCTCTTTACGAAAGTAGAAGATAAAAAGGGTAAAATCCAACGTTACCATTATACCTCCCGTACAAAACGAAAAGGAAAAAAAAAAAATTGTTTAATAACATTTGCGTTTTACTAATAAATAACGAACAAATAACATTTTTGCGCTAATTGCACACTAGACTATGTTCGTATTCTTAGCAAATTTTCATTTTCTTTTGGAACAGCATATAACATTACCATCCATACTAGCAAAAACTAATAGCAAGAAAGAGAAAATTTACATGAAAATTTATATGATAATGTGTATGGTATTTAAGGTATTAGGAACACACAAATTTACATTTTTGTTCTTATTTGTAATTAAGTATAAGAACAAAAAATAACATCGCCACAAACTAAATGAGTCGACGGTTTTTCTGAAAGCAAATCAACATTTAGGTTCGTTTCTGGATAAAAGAAGTGGGGCAGTTTGGTCAGACGATGCAGTTTCATCTGCAACAGCCAAACCGTCCTCGATAATCACCAGTAACTTGTTCTCGTCTTTCGCATGGCCCCACATCATAGTATACAATCCAGCAGCAATTACCGTTGCTCCAATGGTACTGCATATAAGAATTCAAGGTTCAAACACCCCTAAAAACCTAAAATTATGATTTTATGATGAAAAAAAAACTGATGATTTACCTTCCTAAATAAAGTGAATCACCAAGAAATGTGACACCCATGATGACCGCCATAGCTATCGAGAGTGGCGAGAACATGGCCACGTAAACTGGACCTTTTTTCCGCAAGCACCAAGTCACAACAGTACTATGAAATGCAGTGGAATAAACGGCCTACAAATAAACAAATTTAATCATTAATCTACCAATTAACATCAAAATGTGGGCCCCAACTCGAAAAAAGTGGTTTAATTAGGGGCAAAATACATATTAATACCTGGACTTGGCTAACAAGGTGTTCTACTACTTTGAACCAGACAAAATGGTCGATGATTAATATGATTGTGTTGTCTTACTTGACTTACGTTCGTTGGAGCTTTTAACGGACTTAAAAAAAAAACATTCATTTCAATATATTGATATTAAAAGCAAATCACGTTAGAAAACAATACCAAATTAGTTACTCATGTACTAAATCAACCATTTTCTCAATTTCAGGGTAACATGATGCAATAAGCGTAGTTGAGAACATAGTCATCCAAGTTTCAGGTACAAAAATGCATTTTGACATTTAATTAGTTTACAAATTTGACTTACCCCTAAAACAACAGCAAACATCATAATTCCAGGTTTGAGCACCCAAGCGTTTGGGTTTGGTTCTATGAAAGGAGATAGAGCTATACACTGTATTGTCCCAAAAAGGCAGTAGAAAAAGACAATTGTCTGTTGATCAGGGTACCCTCTAACTGTTGCCGTCTGGATGCATAAATCGATTTAAAAATATTAATTATTTAGTTATAGGTTGAATTTTAATTAAGCCAGCTGGGTTTTTTTGTAACAGAGGTAGACCGATGGATCTTACTTGTAAAACATAATATATGGAACGAGAAATTGCGGCGATAAGAATAATGAGACCTCCAAATACCCAATTTGATGGTTGTGAAAGAAGAAGATGATTTGGTGAATCAGGAGAAGAATTCGGGGTCGTGTGAATAATTTCAGGGCCTTGATAGAAAGTGAACACCATTGCTCCTGATATTGCTGTTATGGTACCCACTAATTTTGCTAAGCTGCTTGAACTTTTTATGTCTATTTTCTCCATCCTAAACACGGCAATAATGTTTTATATAATTCCACCTCAAGAAGATATTGTAATTAATTGACTTTTTGGTCTTACTTATGTTAAGGAAGTAACTTTTTTGAGATTAGTGGTGATTTTTATATTATAATTTTTATATTGTATGATGTATGAGGTAAAGTTTGATGTAGAAATAAATTCCTTTGGTGGGTTGAGTGGTTGACCTGACATATATTTTTCTTTCCAAAGTAATTTTTTAAGTAACATAGATTAATAAGAAAATATAATTTTTTTTAGTTAAGAACAATTAGAGTGTAAAATATTATAACAATAATAAACTGGTAAAATATTTATTTATAAAATTGTAAGGCTTTGTGGATCGAAAATACAAGCGATTTTTAACATGCTTAGATATATCTGACCCAATTCCATTTAAGCTATTTTTTAATTTTAAAAATAAAATAAAACAAAAATTGTAAAATAGTGATCTGGTGGTACAGAAATACCTGAAAACGATTGCAAGCAAGAATGTGTTCCCTGGAATCAAATTTGTGATGGCACTTGCCAAGGTTGGAGAGCTATAGTTTACACCTACATACACCAATACCTGAAAAAGACAAACCCTACAAACAACCCATGTGATATGAGTAAATTTTGTTAAATTTCAAGTACAAAAGATTCAAATATATCCAAGCAATTTAAAAAAATAATTAATTAAGAGCGTCTCCAACCATAAACTCTATCCAAGTCACTCTATCTCTATAATAAGAGGGTTCATGAACTCTAAACAAAACTTCAACTCCAACCATAAACTCTATCCATCCCTTTAAAACTAGTGTGACCCATAAACTCTATACATTGGATGGATTATTGGCTGGGAGAAACGTTCAAGGAGGTCCATCATCTTGAGGAAGTCCCAAGGAACAAATCTCAACCATTGATTAATAGGATCTAATGGTCCAGATTAATCACATATTTTATATATTGAGGGGTATTTTGGTCATTTTTTAGAAAATAAAAATATTTTTTTATTTTTTATATATTTTTTTTATTTTTCTATTTTTTTTATTTTTTTATTATGAAGGGGTATTTTGGTCATTTGGCACTTTAAAAAAATTGATTTTTTTTTATTTTTTATTTTTTTATTTTAATTTTTTTAATTTTTTTATTTTTTTATTAATTTTTTTATTAAAAAATAATATTTATTTGATAATTACGTGTATAACTTAATCACATGTGATTTTACGGTAAAATCACATGTGATTTTAGTATAAAATCATGTTTTAGTTAAATCACATATGATTCAGAATGCAATCACATGTGATTCACTATGCAGTCACATGTGATTAACTATGCAATAACATTATGCGTTATTAATGAAATATTAATAATTTTTTAAAAAATAATTAAAAATAAATAATTTTTTTTAAAAAAATAATTTTTTTAAATAAAATAAAAATTTTAAAATAAAAAATAAAAATAAAAAATATATTTTTTCAAAATGACCAAAATACCACTCAATTAAAATAAAAAAAATTTTAAAATTTTAAAATAAAAAATAAAATAATTTTTTTAGTGCCAAATGACCAAAATACCCCTCCATGTATAAAGTATGTGATTAATCTTGACCATTAAAGCATATAGATCAATGGTTGAGATTTGTTCCTCGGGACTTTGTAAAAACCATGGACCTCCTTGAACGCAACTCTATTGGCTGGCAATATAAAACATAATCAATTAAATAGAAATATAAATATTAGATAATTAAATAGAAGTGGTGGGTTCCATCGATAGAGTGGGTATTCTCTCACTTCAAATATAGAGGGAGCTTTTCTCTCGCTCTATATTTAGAGTGATAGATAGAGGTGGGTTGGAGAAGAAAAATATAAAGATAGAGGGGTTGATAGAGGTGGCTTGAAGATGCTCTAAGTTAATTTTCTTCTTTTCGACCGAGAGAGAGAAGATACACACAACAAACAACACATATATAACAGGCAAATAGAGAGGGTGGGAGAGATACAGAGAGCGAGGGAGAGAGAACCACCACCGACCGCCACCAAGAATCGCCGCCGCCTCCTCCTTTAGGGTTTTCAGGTGCGACAGATCTACTTCACCTCCACCGTCATCTACTCTCGCCACCACCACAGTCCACCCCGGCAATTCTCTGACAAGAAAGTCCGACCTCCATGCCAACCACCCCATCAACGTCACACTCATCTGGTACGATCCTGAATAAAGATGCTCGTACCGGAGAAGACGCCGCCGTACAAAATCCTCTGGTAGTCATCAGATCTGGATACGGGCAGCGGTGGTCTCCGAGGACTTAGAGGAGGGGTGGCAGCGGCTTGTGGATTAGAGCATCTCCAATGACAGTTTTTTCAAAAGCTTATTACTATTACAATAAGCTTTACTTTTTACCATTGGAATTACAAGTTTTTTTAAAAGCTTTTTACAATGATTTTTTTTCTACTAACCTGTTAACACACTTTCAATGTTTGTCTTTTTTGATCCCCTATTTTTAATAAGTTTTAATTTTATACCTTTTAACACACTTTCAATATTATCTTTAATATTTGCAATGTAATGTTTTTATCTATTTAAATATTAATATCAATTATTATAATATTTTTATATGAAATACTTTAAAAAATATTAAGTTTTATAAGATGTCAAAAAAAAAATTTAATTTATATATAAGGGGTATTTATGAAATATTTGAGATAAATAAAGGTAAATTATAAATATTGTAAAAGAAAAAGCTTTTGTAAAAGGTTAACTATTGGAGATGTTATTTAAGAATAACTTTTTTGTTAGTGAAATGTTGATATGATAAAAGTAATAAGTTTTTATGAGGTTAATCATTTAGATGCTCTTAGAGCAATAGGATTATGGATCTTTGTGTCTCTTTCTCTCGGTTCTTGTGTGTTGAAAAAGAGAGCAGTGAAAAAGAAATGTTAAAAGAACTTGATTAATATTTTTATAACTGGAAACGGAAAGGACGAAAATGTCCTCGCATTGCACATGAGGAGAGAGAAATATTAAGATTTTTTTTTTTTTCAAAAATATGGTTATTTCTTAAACAAATAATGCTTCTTTTTTCCACTTTCAAAAATAATATTTTCGAGGAACCCGGATACATATGACACGTAGTGCGCTTTGAGGATGAATCCGGGTACACTGAACCCGGAAGCGTTATTTTTGAAAATTTGAAAAAAAAGCACAATTATTTTTTAAAGTTTGTAAGTAAAGAACATAATATACTATCACTTAACTACTAGTGTTATACAACTCCTGCAATGGTTTATTAATATCCATAACACGAAGTCAATTGCTTACCCTAGAAGGCCAAGGATGAAGAATCTGAATAGAAAATGTGAAGTAACGGGAGGACGTTCCACGTTTCTGTACAAAAGTAATGAGTTATGATTAGTATGCTTCTTCATGGAATAACTAAACATAGATGCAGGGCTAACCTGAAGATGAAAAAAGGAAGAAGAATCAATGTTCCAAAAGCGTTATGGTAAACAACATACACGATACTTTCCATACCATCATTCATTGACTATAGTCAACACCGCCATATCCAAACATATTAACGTCAGCATGGCAATAAAAGGCAGAACATCGTCCACCAATGACAATTTCTCCCATCTTCTTGTTGTCTGCATATCTTTTGTTTTTCTTGTCTCGATCAATGCATCTGCATCTGACTAATACGTACGCCTCAGAATTTCAAGTGTTGATGCAGATCTGTAAGCAATATTTATATATCAACGTGCAGAGTCACTACATAATAAACAAAATCCATTTGCCTCAATAAATAATGCCTAAAAGCATAGTCTCACCTACTGCAAATTAATTTTGATAAGCATTCAAGCTCCTTTTTGAATAATTCCACACAAGATTAGATTAAGTAATTACAACTTAATCTTCATCCAATATTTAAAAGAATAAAAAATTTCATTAGAAATATCACATTTGTCTAGGAATTAATTGTTGGTTTGGATAGAGTCAATCTTAGGGCCAATATCTAAAACATGAAAACAACCCATATTAATATGCCTAGAGACTAATAATACAATAAGATTTAAGGTAGTAAAATTCAAAATTTCCCATAATGACTTCGTTTTCAAATCTTCCCAAAATAGACTATTTGACTTCACCCAGATTTTGACAAGTATCTTCTGGTAGCACCAAAAAACGGTCCGACCGCACAGAATAACATCCGGGTCGCGCACAAAAAAATCGGAGATGCACAGTCGCACAAAACATCAAAATTTTGGGAAGATTCAAGTTGATAACTCGTTTATGGGAAAATGGTTGCATTTTTGGTAATTATCTCTAAGATTTAAGGATCATCTAACATATCATCTTAATCAACATCTTGTGAAACATCATATATACCAAGAGCGACAAGAACTTAATCCTGCTTCCAAACGATCAAGAACCTCAAATGACGAATAATTCACTAGAAAGCTCTTGCAAACAATTAAAATCGTCATAAACTTTAGTCAAAGTTGCCAGTTACATTGACAGAAGGATCAATCACTACCACAATTAATATCAATATCCACGCCAAAATTATTCACCTATTGTACTTGTTAATCCCAAAAATATAATTTTTAATCCATCTCCAAATTCAACAATATTGGCATCCTTATCCAGATGATACATACTAAGAGCATCTCCAATGGTAATTTTTTAAAAGCTTATTACTATTATAATAAGCTTTTGTATGACTTTTTGCTATTGGATTGGTGAGCTTTTTTAAAAGTTTATTGCAAAGACTTTTTTTCTACTAAGCTTTTAATGTACTTTCAATATTTGTCTTTTTTAGTCCCTTATGTATAATAGTCTTTCATTTTAAACCTTAGATGTATTTTACATAAATTCTTTATTATATTTTTATTAGTTAATAAATAAATTATATAATATTTAGTGTCAATTATTATAATATATTTGTATGAGATATTTTAAAAAGTAATATATTTAATAAGGATGTTATAAAAAGTGTCAAATTATACAAGGGTTGTTTATAAAATATTTAAAAAATAGATAAAGGTAAATTAGACATATTGTAATAGAAAAAGCTTTTAGAAAGGTTAATCATTAGAGATGCTATTTATGTAAAGGTTTTTGATGAGTAGATTATTGACGTGATAAAAGTAATAAGTTATTGTAGGTTAACATTGGGACGCTTATTCCCTTTATATGAAACCAAACACAAACTTCTCTATTGGGCCCTCTTGAGTCTTGTCTCTTGCAATTTATCACTCTGTTTTTCACAAATTTATGCCCTTAATTAATATGATTTGACATTATTTACCCTTGAAGATACTTTAGCTACTTGTACCATCAATAATTACACATACAAGTACATCTAAATTTTCCACAATTTGATAACCTACATCTATCTACTTATAAAATTAACAAACATATACCAAACAAAAACATCTAAATTTTGGTGTGAATGTTTAAACTTTTCAAATTTAAAATTGAACATAGTTTCTTTTTCTTTGAAAAGCAAGAACTACATCTAACAGACATAATATTTGCATGTCACATGTCTCCAACAATACTTAAGTTGATAGAAAATTAACATTTTGACTCAATTCTTGGGGAAAGAAGAGGAGTATTTTGGTTCGATGATCCAGATTCATTTGCAATACCCAAATCCTCCTCAATCAGTAACTTGTTTTCTTCTTTGGCCTGGCCCCACATCACACTATAAAATCCAACTGAAATTATGGCGGCTCCAATGGCACTGCATATACCAATTCATAGATCAAGATTCAAGAACAAGACATGTATCAAATATATTGGTTTCATTTCAATTTATGTATTTTTTTTATGAATAAGATTAACCGCTTACCTTCCTATGTGAAGTGAATCACCAAGAAATGTGACACCCATGATGACTGCAATAACTATTGAAAGAGGCGAGAACATAGCCGTAAAAACTGGCCCTTTTTTCTTCAAGCACCAAGTCAAAGCAGTATTACGAATAACAGTTGAATAAATTGCCTTCAAGTAAAACAAAAAGTCAACCCAAAATGTACTTCAAAATTTTGAAAACTGACTTGAGTTAAGTTCACTTACCCCAACAAAAACAGCAGTCATCCCAATTCCAGGTTTCAGCACCCAAGCGCTTGGATTTGGTTCTAGAAAAGGAGACAGAAGTATGCATAGTATTGTCCCAAAAAGGCAGTTGAAAAACACAATGCTCTGTTGATCAGGATAATCTCTAGCTGTTGCTGACTGGATATGATATATAATTAAAAAAATTAATAGCTAGAAATTAATTAGTCCACAATTTTAATTTGTGTAATGGAGGAAGATATATCTTACTTGTAAAACCTGCCATATGCAACCGAAGGTTCCACCAATAAAGATCATTAGACCTCCAAATACCCAATTTGATGGTTGTGAAAGAAGAAGATGATTGTGTGAATCAGAATCAGGGGTCGTGTGAATAATTTCGGGGCCTTGGTAGAATGTGAACACCGTTGCTCCTGATATTGCTATTATGGTACCCAATACTTTTGCTTGACTGCTTGAACTTCTTATGTCTATTTTCTCCATCCTAAAACACATACATAACAGTTACAAATTACTTTAGCTATAGATCATATATTTTCTTAGTACTACCTGAAAACGACTGCAACCAAGAATGTGACCACAGGAGACAAGTTTGATATGGCACTTGCCATGGTTGGAGAGCTATAAGCAACACCTAAATACACAAGAATCTGAAAAAGACAAGTCCTGCAAACAACTTATTAGATCAACTTTGTGACAATTAAAAGCTTTTTATTATCTGAAATATCACTATATATGGGCAGCTGCATTGTTACCCTAAAAGGCCAAGGATGAAGAATCTGAAAAGGAGACGGGAAGTGAATGGAGGACGACCAACATTTCTGTACAAGAAAAAGTATTAGTATCATTTTATTTTCTTTTACAAATTTTGTACAAAAATTAATTAACCTGAAGATATGAATGATGAAAAATGGAACAAGAATCAATGTCCCAAGAGTATCATGGTAAACAATATAGACTATACTGGCCATACCACCATTCATGGCTGCTTTAATTATGGTCAGCAAGCTCATATCTAAACATGTTATCATCAACATAGCAACAAAGGGCATCACATCATCCATCCATGACCATGCCTCACTTCTTGTCATTTATTTTCTTTGGTCACAGTTAATGGAGATAAAAAAACAAGGGATAAATAAAAAGCAATTTGGGAATATCAACTCCAAGATATTTGCAGAAGTGTGCATCAGAGATATTTGGTAGCGTACTATAGAAATCATGTGAATCTCGTTTTCCAGGAAAATACAGATTGTGTTGATTAAATATTAAATGAAGACTTTCAATTAATTAATTAATACCAATTTAGAAGCATTATGTATATATCAAAGTGAGTCATTACATAATAAACAAAGGCCATGTTGCTTTTTTTAATATCTAAATCCATAGCTCGCCTACTGCAAGGATGAATATATACTAATTAGTCAAAGGAACTCCACTTGTGTTGGGTCAATATTCTTGTAACGAGTAGTGTAGGGGTTATAATGTCATATGTGTATACTTATATCTAAGTATAGTATTTTTTTTTTTTTTTTTTTTTATCGGTAAATCCTATTCTACTCCTAGTAACTACCTATGTCCCACAAAAAAAGTTATCGATTCTCTTTGCCACAATTTTTTAAGAGATAGTTAGTGGTAGAGTCCTTGATAATAATTTTGATTAAAGTATAAGGTTATTGTGGAGCGAAAAGTTGTGATTATAAGAGATGGTCAGATTCTTCGTAATAATATTATTTTATTAAGTGCACTATCAGCTTTGAACTCCCGACCATAAGGAGATAGGCAAACACCTTACTGTTAGGTTAAAGACCCTTTCGTAATTGCAGCATTTATATAAGAAAATAAGAAACAAACTATCTTAAAAGAGATGAACATTACTAGAACGTGGCTACTTACACATGGTCCACTTCTAGACTCCTAAAATAAAGGAAAACATGCATGAGAGGTAAACAAAACAAAATCAAGACTAATTTAACTTCTCTGGAACATCCACCCAAATTGAATGCATGGATTTGAACTTGTTAAATCTATTGGACTTAGTTACTGGGCAGCAACACTGGCTCTGATTTTGACCAATCGTTGACTTTTTACCAAACACTTTATAAAGATAGATTGTTCTAATTATCAAATAATAAACCATTAACTCAATTAAGGTGCAGATTAACATTTTGATTGATTTTTGGAAGAAAGAAGAGGAGTGGTGTTGTGGTTGGATGATCCTGCAACAACTAAATCCTCCTCAATCAGTAAATTGTTCTTCTCTTTGGCCTGGCCCCACATCACGCTATAAAACCCACCAGCAATTATTGTAGCTCCAATCGCACTGCATTCAAACAAGACTCAATTATGATGCATGTTAATCATTTACAGCTAGAGTATTCAAATTCTAATTTTGTGATGAAAAACGTTACCTTCCTAAATGAAGTGAATCGCCAAGAAATGTGATACCCATAATTATTGCAATAACTATGGACATGGGCGAGAACATAGCCACAAAAACTGCACCTTTTTTCTCCAAGCACCAAGTCAAAACCGTATTGCGAATCATTGTCGAATACACCGCCTACAAGTATTTCCAAACCTTTTTTTTAACCCTCTAAACTACTCTTAGATATATATATACACTATATCATATTGGCCTATTTCAAACTTAAAAAAATAGTTAATTAGTTTGGTTAACTTACCCCAAAAAGAACAGCAGTAATCCCAATTCCAGGTTGCAGCACCCAAGCACTTGGATCTGGTTCTAGAAAAGGAGACAGAAGTATGCATAGCATTGTCCCAAAAAGGCAGTAGAAAAAGACAATGGTCTGTTGATCTGGAAACTCTCTAGCTGTTGCTGACTGGATATTTATGATGTATAAATCAATAAATTATTAATTAATAGCTAAAATTTAATTCAAGCTGCTAGGGTTTCATGTAATTATCTGGACAGCTCTTACTTGTAAAACACTCCATATTGAGCTAGCAATCATAGCAACAACTATAATCAAGCCTCCAACTACCCAATCTGACGGTTGCGACAAAACAAGGTTAGTCGCTAAATCAGGAGACCGGATTGTGTGAAAAATCTGCGGGCCTTGATAGAACGTGAACACCATTGCTCCCGAGATTGCTATTATAGTACCTAATATCTTTGCTTGACTGCTTGAACTTCTTATGTTTATTTTCTCCAGCCTAAAACACAAATAATATGAAAGAAGAAAAAAAGGATAAAACTATGATCGAAACAACGCGATTTCTAGTTTTTAAGAATATGTTACCTGAAAACGACTGCAAGCAAGAATGTGTTGACAGGAGCCAAGTTTGAGATGGCACTTGACATGGTTGGAGAGCTGTAGGCAACACCTTCATACAAGAGAACTTGCTGAAGACAAAACCTACAAATAACCCATTATATATGTGAAGCTTATCAAGTTAGAAACTAATTCCTAATATATATCTGAAAACGATTATGTTAAAGAATAGCTTTTTACTTTGGGGGTGTAGTCAATATTGGTAATTATAAATTTTGGCCTTTTTCGCTACAAAAAGGCAATATTAGTGACTGATATTTTTAGCGAGTGTCACTATATACTTCATCCGTATCAAAATTAGTGACACACTTTCCATTTTAGAGTGTATCAAAATAAGTGACACACTTTGAAAACTTTCCTTATTTGGTAAAAATAGTGGGGCCCATACCCACTAACTATCCACTTTAATAAAGTGAAATTACCCTTATACCCTTACTTTTACCTTTAAAACTCATTAATATCACTTTACTCAAGAAAAATGGAACTCATTCTCCACTAACTATGTACTTTAATCTATTTTAACCTCTACTTTAATCTTTTACCTCAAAAAACGTGTAAGCCAATTTGTGTCACTTATTTTTTATACGGAGGAAGTATGAGTTTTAGTGACAATTTTCAAAAGTGTAGTAAAAACGTTCCAACTTTTACTCAAACTGCATAAAATGTTTAAGATAAAAAATTGAAGTTTTACTCAAAACTTTTAATAAATAATTATCACTAAAAGGTTAAAATTTTGTCATCTAAACTTTTTAATAGGGCATTTTGGTAATTTAGATGGCATATCACCAATTTCGCCTTATTTTCAATTACATGAACAATTTTATATATTTTTATTGTATATGTGTCACGTAGATAAATGCTATTTGATGTTATTTTATGATATATGCTTCATCTGAAATGACACTATGGCTTACCCGAAAAGGCCAAGGATGAAGAATCTGAAGAGGAGATGCAAAGTGAGTGGAGGACGCTCGTTGTCTCTGTACAACGGCAAAGTATTATAATTTTTTTATTTTTTCATAGAATAAAAAGGAAGAAAAAAAAAGGGATTTTATGTAACCTGAAGATATGGATGATGAAAAATGGAAGAAGCATCATTGTTCCAAGAGCGTTATGATAAACAACATACACGATACTTTCCATACCATCATTCATGGCTGCTTTAATAACAGTCACCAAACTTATATCTAAGCATGTTAATACCAACATAGCAACAAATGGCAGCACATCTTCAATCCATGGCCATCTCTCACTTGATCTTCTTGTCATTTCTTTTCTAATTTGGTCACAGATCGAGTCCTCGGGGATCTTGATTTGGGTACAAGTATGCATCAGAAAGGGTGGGTAGCATCTCAAATCTGCAAGTGAATAATACATTTCTGAAGAAAAAACAAATGTGTTGATAAAATATTGAAGAATTCCCACTAATACCAACTATTAGTAATCATTATGTTCATATCATAATAAACAAAGGCCATGTTGCAATTTTTAATGTCTAAAAGCATAAGTTTTGCAATGAGAATATCTGAAATGACAAAAAGTCATAGGGATACTAACTTTTTATTCTAGACAAATTAGAGAAAGTATTAAACTCTTGAGGAACATCTAATAATTGAAGCCATCGACATCACATACCCCATCAACCCTTGAAAACGGCACATTTTAGCAACACTACACAATTTTGTAAACTATTTGTTCATAAATTTAGAACCTTATTTTATATATTAAGCTTAGTGAGAGCCCCATATATATAATATTTGATATTATGCACAAACAATGTTTGTCGGTATTTACGAAATGTAATTGATTCAAACAGATATATACATTTATATTTTTTAGCAATTAACTAAACAAAACAATTGATGGAAATATACAAGAAAGTCAAACTCTACTTGTTTGCTTTAAAGTAGTCTGCACCAAAGGACTATATCACCATCACCTTCTTACTACTTTCTTGCCTTGAAATCGGCTGCAGCAACTACTCTTGTTCCCTGCACAAGCAACCTTCCACCATTGCATTTGTATCCACACCAAGAACATAGACCATTGAGTATTATCCCCTATCCTCTTTTCAAAAACCCATCATGGCTATTAAATTTCACCACCCCAAACCCACGACCTCTCTACTCCTCAACTCCGGCAGTCCTTCTCCGGCCACCCATAAACGTTTTTCCGGCAGAGCACCATCACTCCGACGACCTGCCACCAACGTGCTCCCTCTCTCATACGATATCCTTCCTCGGATTACCTCCCTCAGATGAACCGGGCTATAAGAACGGGTGGCCAACGTGTTTATAATTACATAGTACAATGTGGAATTATCAGAGTCATGGATTACAAAAAGAAAACTAAGAAAAAAAAAAAGAAACCATGGCATTTCTTTTGTCAACTTTGAAAAGCTACATCAACACACTTTTATCATCTTTCAAAAAGTGTCATGAAAGAAATCAAAAGGTTAGAAATAGAGACCTCTGTTCTCGCTACTTTATTAATATGAGCGTAATTTTAACTTACAAGCAAATAGTCACAATCAACTGACAACTTTTAAACTTAGTAAAAGATCAAGACAAGACATCTTTAAAGTAAAAACAATAATTTCTAATTGTTATTGATACACCTAACATGAATTATATGTCTTGCGTGATTGAATTACATAACTTGATAAAGACTTCAAGATGTCACATATATAACTATACATTATTTTGTACTCACAAACTTGAACAAATATAAGATACTAATATATATATATATATATATATATATATATATATATATATATATATATATATATATATATATATATATATATATATATATATATATATATATATATATATATATATATATATATATATATATAGTGAAGAATTATATTGAGAACCCTGATTTTAAAAAGAACTTTGAGAACTTTTAATTAACCAATCTAGGCCATTGGATTAAAATTTAACGGTTAAGATGATTGATGACTATTTTATAAATAACTTAAATTATATTTTAAGTAATAACTAATTAATAAGGGCAAACTAGGTATTTTGTCTAAATAAAATTTAAAAATAATCTGTCATTTCTCTCTCATTGTAACTTCTTTTCCATAAATGTAGCTTCTCTCTCTTTAAGATACCTCATTATCACCATCGTGCCTTTTTATTCCCCACTCAAATCCTAGATCTAAAACCATCATTCATGGTCCAGTCCATATAACGTCTCCGGTGCCTCCTCCAATAACCGACGGTTTCTTCTTCAATCAGTTCCGTACACAAATCTAATTGACGCCGATGACAGATCGGAGTATCCATGGTCGATAACACAACCACCTCCGTCATACACCATGCCGCAACCGACCATGCCCCAACCTTCTCTCCCCTCCGTCAACTAACACCAACCATGTCGCAACAGTCTCCGATGCCAATTTCTCCGGTAAGATGAATTACCGGCAAATCATTTTGAATTTACGGCACCAATTTCTGCGGCAGTGGGATTCTTGATGGTCCTCTTTTGTGGTTTTGACTATCACAGATAAGGGGTAGTTCATTTGCGGCGACTGGTGTCGAACCGACGATTTTTGCAGAACAGGTGTAGATCTGGAGAAATGGAGTGCCGGAATTTGTTCTTGTTTAATGCAGGTTTGCTTTTACCTATTATTGTTCACATTAGTTGCTATTTTAATTGCGAGATTTTTTACAATGGGTTATTGATTTAATTTCTATTTTGATTTGGAAGATTAAAACATTCCTTAGATATATTTTAGAGTACAGTTGTGATTCGGGAGACTAGCAGCAAAATTTGTGCTCAATATATGCATATATGCCTACAGAATTGTGCATGCATATATGGAAATTTGTATTTTTAATATTATAGAGGAACAAAGAGCATGTAGCTTTTTAATTCATTGTTTTTACAACTATAATTGTTTGATTTAACTTACAGATCCATGTTGCATCGAGCCATTACACATGTTGCATCTAAGACTCCACTAACTTCTTTTTTGGGTGAAAAAAAGGTAATTTTTCTAATTTTTTATTTTTTTTATTTTATATCTTCAATATTGAATTTTGCAGCACATCCCATTGGTGATGGATGGTTTAACAATTAGAGATGAGCTGATTCAGGAAAAGCTATGTAAGTACCTATTATTAGATGTTATTTACAGTTGAGGTTTTCTACCTCATTTCAATTATATTGAATTTTGTTATTTTTTCAGAGACTATCAATTTGGTTAATGAACAAGGGGAACACTCAATCGAAGATGAATAAAGTCACAAGGATAAAAATTGTGATAATTACGAAACCCGTTTGATACATATATGTTATTGCTTGAATACATATATGTGTTATTTGAAATTACTTTTTGACTTTTGTATGAATAAGTTAAACATGTATGTTCAATATAATTTTATATAATTTGGATATATATTCTGTTTGTTCAACATGTATGTTTTATATTACATATATGTTTAAAATCGTAAAATAACATATATGCAATACAATAAATAACATATATGAAATTAATGCCAAAAAGTTATATATGCGGATCCATAAAATAACATATATGCACAACATACATTTAACGCTAATTAAAAAAAAACATATATGCACAATCAGCTAGTGAAAAATGACAAAATAACAATAATTTTTTGAAAATAATTACTAAATTTTAGGAAATTTTTAAAAAAAGAAACAATATTTTTTTCGGTAAAATGTCGTAAATACCCCCGAGTCATTAATATGAATTAAATAAATCAAAATTAATTAACTAAATTCTGATTGGTTAATAAGGGTTCTCAGAGTTCTTTTTGAAATCAAAGTTCTCAATATAACTCGACCATAATGGTGAGCGTTCATGCGAGAACCAATATTATTGCGAGAACTGCGAGAACCACTTCCTGACCATTAGATTACTAGATGTGTGGTCAAGATCATCAATGGCAAATTTGTAATTCTATGAATATAAATTAATTAAAAAAAATCATGGAGGGGTATCTCCGTAAACATTCATTTGCACATATATAGGGGAAGTTATTATTTTAAATAAATAAATAAACCCCTCTCTCCATACGTACGCTCAAATTGGGAGGTTCCTCTCCAAGCATGAACCCTTGTACAGATTACTAGCAGTCAGATCTAATAGCCACAGCAACCGTCGGCGACACAACAACCGGCGGCGATGCAGCGGACCACCGTCAACCTCATCACCGCCGCCAACAATCACAACCGCAGTGGGCCACTCGTATCTTCTATCTTCTTCTTCAATCTCTCTACGTTTCTATCTCTCTCTCCATGTTTTTCTCTCTCCCCGTTTCTCTATCTCCATTTCACCCGTTTGATGCCAGCCCAGATCTCATATCTGTTATAGATCCTACGAGTTTACAGTTGTTCCGGTGAGGATGAAGCCGGCGGATCTAGGGTTCCGACGAAACTTGTGGTTTTTTTTATTGTGATATGTTCATCATTCTATGTTATTATTTGGGCAGATTGTTATAGGAATTTTACATTATTATGGATAAAATCCGCTTTTTAAACAATTTAAAAAATTTGATAATTCTAACAAGTTACAGATGGTTTATGCTAATGTAAAATGGTATTCATCTCTGGTTAAATTAAGTTTCCTGATTTAAAAATTGTTAAACATATGTTAGATTTAAACAAAAACAAAATATGTTTTCTCTGTTTGTCATTTATTTTTATTTGACATATTTTCTTGTGTATCTAATAAATAGAGCTAGCCAACAAGCAGAATGAAGAGGGGCACAAACTGGATCTCTATATCCCAAGGAAGTGGTATGTTATTCATTGGTGAATCAGATGTCGATGAAAATGTGGCAGCAATAGAATCTCAATTTAGTCATTTGTTCATTAATGATAATTTATGTATATTTGTTCATTAGTGATAATTGTGGAATTGGTATATTTGTTCATTAGTGATAATTATGGAATTGGTTTATTTGTTCATTCGTAAATCTGTACATTTATTTATTGGTAAATCTGTACATTTGTTCATTGATGAGTATGTTCATTGCTAGTATTTTCATCTATAATATAGTCATATTTCATCTCGCATGTATTTATTTGTTCTTTAGTTAATCTATAAGTTTTGTGCATTGGCGAACATATTTTTCAAGCAAGAATATGCAAAAATTGAATGATGAACACTAGTTAAATAAATTTTCCAGTGAACACATTTTTTCGGTGAATATAATTTTCTTGCTGGACTAGTCAAAATCTCGTTAAATAAATATGGAAAGTATTAACTATGTTGATTTAATTGATTTAGTTCATTTAATTAAAAAAATTAAAAAGACTATACTACCCTTTTAAATTAAAAAACTAATTAAAATAAATGAGTGGTTGAAAAGTGGTTCTCGCAGTTCTCGCAATAATAATGGTTCTCGCATGAACGCTCCCCTATATATATATATATATATATATATATATATATATATATATATATATATATATATATATATATATATATATATATATATATATATATATATATATATATATATATATATATATATGCTAGTTTTGCCAATTATAGAAAACCGATGTTTGGATACATAAAGACCGGTAATAAAACCCAATATTTAAATGACTTGAATTGTTTGTCGTATATTTTTTTTAATTAATAAGTTGTGTCCTTTTCTTAAAGATAAGATATTAACCCAAACCCTAATTATACAATACACGACGTTGGCGAAAATGTCATGTTTACAAGATGGACACTTTACTAAGTTGCATTATAAAGTTATGATAAATTTCAACAACAATTTAATTATGTTAAGAAATCTAGGGACTACTTGTATACTGTAAAATATAAGTTGAGTGAGTAAATATGTTATAGGCATGATAATAAGAAAGTAAATGCAAAATTATAAATGCATACAAAATATAATATACAATTAAATAAAATCTCACTTTAAGTGTCAGATTAGATTACTTGAGATCCAAAACTTTATAGTTACCTTTCTAAGGCTACTTAGTAATGATAGACGAAACGTAAAATAAAAAAAATAAAAAAAACACAAAAAACTTAATAGCTTCCTATTTAATCTCATCTTCATTATAGTATAACAGTAACACATGGTTTATTATGACTTCATAATATACTTAAGTCTTCAAATTACGTGACAATTTATGTAATAATAATAACATTTAATAATATTCTTAATCTATTATCCATATTTTTTTAAAACTATTATTTGGGTCTATACGAACCATTTATTTGACCAACTTAAATTGTCCAAAATGAATATCATGGTAATATTTTTACTAATGAGGAATCCTAACTTGTATTTTGGAGCAGGTTTAAAAAGTTATATTTTGAATAGTTAACGAGAAAGTTAAAGTGAAATAAAATAAGAATCATTAGCATAAAAATATTTGTATTGTACATGTAGTTTGATTTTAACATATATTCTCTATACAAAGATGGGCATCCATTGTTTCACATTATACTAATATGTGTCTAATTTTAAAATTAATATAATAATTATTAGTTTGACACCAAAACTAATTTATGTTGAGGAATAAAGAAAAAGAAAATAATTGACATACGAAATACTAAATGTACAAATCAATCACTAAGAAACCAATCAGAATCTCGGATTTATAGTGTTAGCCATATAAATGTTTAAGTATAACTAGTTGAAATGTATTGAAATTCTTCGTTAAAGTCTTAAAATTTACTTGGGAACAAGAAGGTCATACAAAACATAAAATTATACCACACTTATTCCTCGAGACATAAAGCGGTAGTAACTGATCTTGAATTTCGGGACGAAATTCCTTTAACGGGGGGAGAATGTGACAACCCTCGAAAACGGCACATTTTAGCAACACTCGATCATAACTGAACACAATTTTGTAAACTATTTGTTCATAAATTTAGAACCTTATTTGATATATTAAGCTTAGTGAGAGCCCACATATATATAATATTTGATGTTATGCACAAACAATGCATATCGGTATTTACGAAATGTAATTGATTCAAATAGATATATACATTTATATTTTTTAGCAATTAACTAAACAAAACAATTGATGGAAATATACAAGAAAGTCAAACTCTACTTGTTTGCTTTAAAGTAGTCTGCACCAAAGGACTATATCACCATCACCTTTTTACTGCTTTCTTGCCTTGCAATCGGCTGCATCAACTACTCTTGTTCCCTGCACAAGCAACCTTCCACCATTGCATTTGTATCCACACCAAGAACATAGACCATTGGGTATTATCCCCTTTCCTCTTTTCAAAAACCCATCATGGCTATTAAATTTCACCACCCCAAACCCACGACCTCTCTACTGCTCAACTCCGGCAGCCCTTCTCCGGCCACCCATAAACGTTTTTCCGGCAGAGCACCATCACTCCGAAGACCTGCCACCAACGTGCTCCCTCTCTCATACGATATCCTTCCTCGGATTACCTCCCTCAGATGAACCGGGCTACACCATCACACTTACTTGTATTCTACGTTTTTCCGATCAATATCTCTGGCGACTTTAAGAAGCAACTACAGCCTCCCTCCCTTCGACGTAAAAACCTGGAACTATAATCTTCATCCTCTACATCTCCGGCGAGCCCAACACAATACCTCCGTCGATGCACAAAAAGATTCCGGCGAACTCAGGGAACAACCGACGTACCACAAAACCCCGACGATCATCGTCACTCTCTATTACTAGGTATAACCCCTGAACCCTTCTTGATTTCTTTACGAGAATAAATCAGACATGCCATGTGATACGTTAAGTCTCGAAAGCTTTCTGCTCGTCGTTTCTCCTTTTCCTCCGAACACGATGTGTGTGTGTGTTGGGTGTGTTGTGTGTATTGTGTGTTTGTGTGTGTGTTGTGTGTATTGTGTGTGTCTCTTGGTCATGTGGGAATCATATGGTGACTTGGATGTAGGTGTGTTTTGAGCCCATTGTTGGGTCACATTTATTGTAACCAATAGTCTAGGGGGCATTTTGTATTTAGTTGAAACTTAGGCTAGGTATATATACTAAGTAGTAACCTAATAGCCTCTAACCTTTGCCCTAATTTGTATTGTTCTATCAATTGCAAAGAGTTCATGTTCAAAAATCAATCTAAATCTTCCTAATTTCACATTGTATATGCTTAATCCATAGTTTAATCATTGGATTCACGATCTACATTTGGTATCAGAGCAAAAATCTTAATTGATAAGATCCAAATCAGTAGAAATTAAGCAATTTTTGAATATTTTGATGGGTTTTTGAAGAGTTTTTGAAGAAAAAGTTGAAGGAAATCAATTCCAATTCAAAATCGAAAGTATGATTCAAGTTTTTGATAGTAGAACATTGTTCTATTACTGATTTCGAGCAAATCAGTAGCAAATTTCCTATTTAAATCATTAAAAACAAGGTTTAATTTCGTTTTTAAAAGTTCAAAAATGAGGAACATGAAGAACACCATATGTTCGGAGCTTTAAAGCTAAAATCGAGAAAATTAGAACTTGTTTTCGAAAAAGTGTTTGAATAGGATTGTAGGTAATTGAAAATCGAACGTTTTGCAAAAAGAATTACTCGATTTGTTTAAGAAATGTATAAGTTATGATGATTTTAGTGAATTTTTGAAAAATCAAGATCTGACCTAAAGGTTTTCGGTTCTGACAAGTTCGGCTCTCACAAATCTTATCGGCCTGAGAACTTTTCTATTGAAGAGTTAAAAGAGAAGCTGTACGACGTCGTTTAAAAGAAAAGATTTTGTTCCTCACATAATCGTACGATCTGCTATTGTATAATGTACAGACCCACGTGCCCGTCATTTCTATATTCATCTTCTCTTATCGTATTAGTTTATTCATAAACAATTGAATTTAACATAACAACATCCATGAATTTTTTTCAAAAATAGGCTCGATCGGAGGTGATTTTTCACCAATAGGCTCGATTTTTTCCGGTTTTCAAAAATAGGCTTTCCGCCGTCCCCGAGTCCGGCTTCCATTTGAAACAACGACTCCCCGAGCCCGGCTTCTTCGTGTTTGATGTGACCAGCGGATTAGAAGGAGTCCCCGAGTCCGGCTTTAGCTTGGACGGGGTCCCCGAGACCGGCTTCAGCTTTAGAAGCACTCCTCGAGTCCGGCTTTTAAGCTTGGCTTCCCCTTATATAAGTTTACAGATAAACCAAAGGAGTCACACTCCATATCATAAAAAAAAACGACTTCACCTCCATATCATAACACTTCAATACACACTTCACAAACCAACACAATAAAAAAAACGATTTCATCAAAAAAAAAAACATACTTCACAAATCATAAAATTAAGAATGAGTTCGTCGAATAACGAGTCACCTCCATATCACCCCGTGTATGATTCGCCTCCTTTAGATGAGGCTGAGTTAGAATGTTTGATAGCTATGGATTATAATGAGGTGCATGCGGAAGAAATTGCAGACGAGGAGCAACTTCTTTGGCTTGATCAAGAGCAAGCTCGATATGAGCGACATATTGAAGTGTTGCGTGAAATAGGACCACCGGTTGTTCATCTCTGGCAGTTAAAAGGGAGGTTTAAGAATTTTGACAGGAGAAAGCAAAAGATGGTACGTTTAAAATTACAAGATAATATTTGTTCAATTAACTAAAATTATAATTTTTTGGTATTTTCAGCTTTTACCGCCTCGGTTTGTGAGGCAGCATAACCACCTACTTCAGAAAAGACATTGCGTGATACGAAGAGGTGATTCTGTTGAAGTCATGGACCTCCATGCTACTCAATTTGGGGAAGTTAAAATGAGTGGTGATTTCAAGCATTTCATGCATGAAAACGGAATTCTACCTGATGAACTTTGTACTTTTATCATAAATGATGACTATCAGACTAATGGTAGAAATGTGATTTTTACTGTTAAACGTGAGAATGAATGATATGTAATATAGTTTGATATATCATGTGAAATAAAACTAGTCTTATCATATTAAAACGTGCATTAAAAAACTATTACATATTTAATAATACATTAACTTAAGTACTAAAAAAATAACTGAAAAGCACAAAATGCTTCTACACTCTTCTTTCTCCACTAAGATTTGGGCATCTGGTTCTGTTATGCCCTTCCCGGTCGCAAATTCCACAACGGTTTCTGCCAGATTGCGTTGGATCTGCCTGGTCCATCTCCATAGGGAACCTATTCACCTGTCTCCTCCCTCTTCTTGTGGAAATTCTTCCACTTGCGGCTCTCAATTCCCAATTCGGGTCGTTCCAGTAAAAGACATGGGCTAGCGGGGTAAAGGCTTTTCTATATTGACGTTGCCAATAGTGTGTTGTGTACACCCGATTCGCGAGAAGGTTCGGGTCATCACCTCTATGACGACAAACGGCAATAGCATGTGAACACGGAAATCGCATCATTTTCCACTTCCCGCATGTACAAGAACCGTTTCCACCGTTGTAAGTCACCGTTTGATCGTTCCCACCACTTTGGCCCGGTTGAAGCCTTGTCCTCACCCTGTACACGCCCTCCGCGTAGTCAAAGTTAAGAATATCGTGCTGCCGTCCATATCTGTCGCGCCTGGTGAAAAGATCCCACATACGCGGGGTTAGTGGCGTGTTACATTTAGACGCTTTCTCAGCACGCTCTCTGAAGAGGTTGACAGTTTTTGTGAATGTGAAGTCAACCATTGCCTTAATTGGGAGAAGCCTAGCCCCACGCAGTACATTGTTGTAACTCTCCTCGTGTGGCACCTATTCAGCATCAAGCGCCACAGCTGACACAAGAGGAACTAATGCCGGTACCGAGATGGATGCGGCGGGCTCGTAGGGCCCAACAAACGCAGACAGAAGATGAGGGCCCATCAAACCGGGGGGAATCTAGTGCCCAACAAACTGAATATGCTGCTGATGCCGGTACATCATACCAAATGGGCAACAGTCCAAATTGGAACTTTCAACAGGGGGGGTCTAGTACGCAATTTCAAAATCAAAATGAAGTTAATATGGATGAGATATCTCAAAATGATTTTAACTCGGATTTGTTTAGTACCCCCTCCGCGTATGCTCCCCAGCAATATTCTCAGGAATTCGGTTTCACACATTCCCCTAATAATTATTTCGCGGGCCCATCTTCTAATCATCCACCTAATAGAAACGTGAGTCCGGTCCATCGGTTAGACATTAATATAGACCCAGATCGACAAAGACCGGCAAGAAATAGAAGACCACCTGATTGTGGGACAGGTGGAAGAAGGGGCCACCATCATTAGCTTATATTTTGGCCTAAGTTGTATTATACAATTATTTATTTTTGTTTAATCTGAAATTAAGTTTATATGTATGTTTTTGGATTACAAATAAACACTAATTTTGCATTTTTATAAATTAATACCAAATACAATTGAAATTTTATTCCAAATCATCAAACAAAACCTCGGATCTAAAAGGATAAATTTCGGGTTGTGATTCTAAAATACGATAGCTATACAAATCACGAGCCATAAGTTGTCGATAACCCGTAGCGGTCTGATTATTATCGACGACTCCATCTTGCTTGATTGATTTCCCTGTTACCAGATAATGCATAAATTTACAAACAAACACAGCAGAGTCTTCTTCCCTTCCTTGAGGTATGCCTTTGGCGAAACCAAGATTCGCCTTAACTTGGGGGTTTCTTTCTTCATAGGAGAAACTCCTTTTAAAACTGGGCAAAACATCTCGCCAACGTTTTAGGGTTGCCTTAAGCAAGTCATGGTTTATGGAACGACGACAACTGCAAATTAAACTTGTATCGTTGCTAACAAGATCCATCTGCACAAGCAACCAAACGTTATCATTTAAACGTAACGGAATGTATAAGACATCCACGTCCCCCCAAGCGGGGTAAGGTGTCAAACTGCCGTCTGCATATTTTACAGCATCTGATCCGTGAGGCGGTAAGAGTAGAGACTCAAACTTGGTAGGCATTATTGTCCATCGCTTATATTCTCCAGTATTATAGCCAAGATACAACCGATAACGCATCCATCTTCTAACCCAACAATCTATATGCTGTAATAAATATACAATTATTTACATTTGAGATTCGATTAATAATATGGATAATAACATAATTAAATTACGTACCGCACGGAACAAAACAGAGCTGGAATTCTCATCTAACAGGGTACTCCAAAACTCCCTAGGTACCTGTGTACGACCTAAGAATACAATATAGCAACAGGTTTCATTCCCGCGCCTATCCCCGGTCAAGCAAAATTCCTCTACACTCCTGGCCCAACCATACTCCTCAACCAAGTCGATTGTTTCTGGTTGTTGATTACGTATTGAGGAGTTTTCAGTTTGCTGCTCCACAACCGCCTCCTCCGCCGCCCCTTCATAAGCAAGGTTATCCATTTCACATATTGTACGTTGCATCTCGTCAATGATAATTTGAAGTTCACGGGCTCGAGATCGTTGACTCATTAGGTCAATTCTCTCTTCTAACATCTCAACCTGTAGTCGAAGTTCCATAATTAAGACTTTTTGACTTCGCCACATAGTATTAGAAATATGTTTTTTTTTTTTTTTGTTTGAGATATAAGGGTAGAAGTAATTTTTTTTTGGATGTTGTTATTTAAGCCGGAGTGTGGTATTATATAGGAAACGTAGGCCTAAAGCCGGTCTCGAAGAGGCCATACAGCTTAAAGCGGTCTCTATGACCCCGTCCAAGCTAAAGCCGGACTCTATGACCCCGTCCAAGCTAAAGCCGGACTCGGGGACTCCTTCTAATCCGCTGGTCACATCAAACATGAAGAAGCCGGGCTCGGGGAGTCGTTGTTTCAAATGGAAGCCGGACTCGGGGACGGCGGAAAGCCTATTTTTGAAAACCGGAAAAAATCGAGCCTATTGGTGAAAAATTACCTCCGATCGAGCCTATTTTTGAAAAAAATTCAACATCCATCACCATAACCGGTGACTATAACCAGCAAATAATCTTCGACCGGAGTTCATATTACAACATTTCCGGTCATCTTCTCCGGTTAGATTTTTTTTCTCCGGCAACCACCATCCGGAGCTCACAACCTATAAGTTTAATCGCCGGCATCAACTCCGACCACTGCTCAAACAACCAAACACCACCGCCATCTTTCATCTTCTCCGGTGAGTTTCTAGTTCTCCGGCGACTTCATATTATCTCGATCACCGCCGGAAATCAACACCACCACCGAACAATCATCTTCATCCACCACCACAGCCCGCCGCCTACCTCCGCCATTACTCATCGTCTCTCTCATTTATCTGTCACCCGCTCCGATTCGCATCTCCTTCTTCGTCATCTCAATCTCAGCAAGACCTCTTTCGGCAACTCCATCTTTTCCGGTAAGCTTTCACCGTCACAGCTCATATCACAAATCTTCGTCGCCGGCGAGTTCTAGTTTTTCGGAGGCAACCTCCACTATCGTCACTAGCCTTCTCCACCTCCGGCACCCACTTCCTTCGCTGCCATCTCCGCCACTACTCATCGTCTCCGACGAATCATCTCAGATTCTCAGCCGACCTCACCGCCGTCATCTACGACCATCTCAATCATCTTCGACCGGTGTTCACAAGCAAACAATTATTAAATTTGAAGATTCCCCCACCTTTTCAAAGAGCCACTAGTACTCTATGCTTTATTAATTGTAGATTCAATTAATCACAAAATTATTTTCTAAATCAATTTTATACAGCATATTTGAAGAAAAAAAATATATATATTATATTTATATATAAAAGAATTAAATCATACTCAAATTTAAGTGCTTGGAGTGGATAAAGTCAAAACTCATCTAATGAGGTCAAATTAAACTCAAAATTATTTTTTTTTTTTGTGAGGCACACAACAATATCTTTTAGAAATTCGAATTACAGTTTATTTCTAAGTCCAAATCGTATTTTCACGTCATTTCATTTGAAAATTTTCACATTTTTAAAATAAAAGAGTTAAAATGGATTCAAATTTAAAAACATATGCAAATGAA
This sequence comes from Calendula officinalis, assembly GCA_963853835.1. Taxonomy (NCBI): domain Eukaryota; kingdom Viridiplantae; phylum Streptophyta; class Magnoliopsida; order Asterales; family Asteraceae; genus Calendula; species Calendula officinalis. The sequence goes on along the minus strand of OY970821.1, from coordinate 6,493,470 downwards.
AAATTAGTTTATGATAAGCACTACAAATGTTACGTTAAGGCGTCTACAGAGTTACAAAGGGAAATAACCTGGTCAAAGAAAACAGAAGCAAAGTTTGATGTATATCAAGAACAACTGAAGTCATCCGCCTCAGAAATTCAAAAGTTAAATGCAAACATTCAAGAGGTTAATGATACTCTAAAAGGTGAAATCAATCATCAAACATTCATTATTAACAACCTTACACTTGAAAAGGAAAAAGCTGAATATCACTACAAAAAATTGCTAGATAAAGTTGCATCTCTTGAAACAGAACTTTCTTTGTCACAGACTACAAACGATGTCTTGAAAATCAAAATTGCAGAATTTTCTAAACCTAAAATTGTTGATAAAGGAAAACGTGCGGTACAAGTTCCGATTAAGATTTACACCGGTGAATCTTCAAAATATGTTTCTAAAAAAGTCTCACAGTTCACAAATTATTCACTTCAAAAGAGTAAAAAGTTGTTTGTGAAACCACAATCTTCGGAACCTTGTACGTCTAAATCAAAATTTGTTTTGAAACATTCTTCAATTCCAAAGCATTCAATGTCTACGACAAAAACTTTAACATACACGAGAAAAGATCTGTTAACTTTGGCTCCTAAAACTAATCTTAATTTTTTGACAACAGTGAAAAATATTTTTGTTTCTAAGACACCTAAGATCTTAAAAGAAAAATGGATTCCGAAAACTCCAAAATCTCATATAATTACTCGGAAATTATTTGAAAGTGAAACACCGAGTTTCAATTTTTCTTGGAATTCCAAATCTTTATATCAAATCGATACAACTTATCGATGGTTTCACTCTAATACTAACACTATCGGACCCAAACAAAAATGGGTACCAAAAGTTGTATGATTTGTTTTCGAAGGTGTATGACTTATACACACTTCAGTGTATAACTCGAGCCTCAACAGAATGACTTATACACACTTCAGTGTATAACTCGAGCTCAACAGAATGACTTATACACACTTCAGTGTATAACTCGAGCTCAACAGAATGACTTATACACAATTCAGTGTATAACTCGAGTCTCAACAGACTGGCTTATACATACTACAGTGTATGACCCGCTCTCCAACGCATGGCTTTCAAGTATCTCAGCTTGAAACCCGGTCCTCAACGAAATATGACTTCTGATCACAACAGATTCAGAACCTGCTCTCAAAAGAAAGCACAAAGCTCAATCAAGCTTCACCGCAAATATTCTCCTTCAACCCTCCGACGATGTTTAAAGTACGTCCTCAAACCTCTAGACTTTTTAATATCTGTGTTTTGTCGAGTGGGAGAAATATTAATTCAAGGGGGGGATTATTATTTCTAGGGGGAGAAAATTTAGAAATTCAAAACAAAAAATACCCAACCAAATAATTTAACGAAAAATCTTTAACAAGACAATACCTTCCCATGGTTTGCCAGATCCGGCCTTACCTTCCCAGGGAAATATTTCAGCCAACTGGTAAATGTGAGGGTATACGTCTAGGGTATAGAAATAGGTGAGTGTAAGGTGGTGTGAAAACATGATAAATTTAAGAAAACATACCTTTGAGTGCATCCAAACCGTCAACGAACCGGGCAACCATTCAAATAGGTGATCATTCATAAGTTGAATGTTTCACTAGACTTTATAGGCCTAGTAAAGCAAATGCACTCCACCACCAACCACTCAGATTCCTCTCAACAGGAATTTGTTTAAATTCATCAGGGGACGTAGCACATAATTTATCGACTACTCATTCGGAGTATGTTGGTATTAAAATCATTAACCTTCTGCCCCGGGTTACGTCTCATTTTAATGCACAGTGTGTCTAGATCTCACCGTCAAATATTTCAAATATAAGACACATACACTATTAAAATGAATCTCTGTGAATTCATCGGAACACTCATAGTGACATCACAATCCGGTGCTTCACGAAGATTGAGTGGAAATCCTGCTAGAGCTATAATTACGCCAATTCTAAATGCAAGTCACACAATTGAATCGACTATTGTGAAAACGACTATTAAATCAAATGGTGTGCTAATGGTCACTCTATGTGAGCTCGGTATTACCTAAACTGTTCAAGTTGTTGTGCCTAAAATTTTCAATCAAAAAGGCAACAACTTATGTCGGAAACACATAAAGAATTCCGATGAAAAATCCATGTGAATCATTCTTACAACGTAACATAGTAAATGCTGATCAATTGCACATGAGCGTTATAGTTTCCTCTCAAATAACTCCTATGATTTGCTATAACCGGCATGATCTTCCCCAGGAGCCACCTACAATATAGGACATACTTTGAGGTTCCCTAGGTCTAGGTGAGCAAAATCAAGTATCACGGGATCTTGATTGGGGTGCGCTGAGATAAAATTTGAGAGGGGGAATGAAGTATGGGGTGCAAATCAGCTAAACACATGGTAAAATGAAACGAGGGTGTAGTTGAAAATTGAAAAAGAAAGCTTGAGTGAGGAGGGTGTGACAGGGTTAAAGAAAACGAAAAACCGTTACCAAAACGATTAAAAGCCGGGTAGCCACGTCTCTATCAGATTGCATATGTTGCTCTCTGATATTGAAAAAGACATCATGGACCCAGTGATGAAATGCACAACCCCCCCAGCTACTCAAGTACTTCTTAAAAAGTCATTGTTTCATCTTTCACGGAGATCAACTCATATGATGTCGACATCTCACTTGGAGATTGTTGATATTGAAAAAGAGGACAATTCTCTCCAGTCCTCGCCTTCGTTTGTCCACAAATAGAGTCTAGAACCGAATTAAATTTCTCTAGGACACATACATTCCACCAAGCATATCCTTGTGATATTGTCGGAACATTCATAGTGATACCAAAAATATTGGTATTCCACGATGATTGAATGGAAATCCTACCAGTGCTACCATCAAAGCCAACACTGAACGTAGGTCACACAGTTCATGTAACTGTCGTGCTAACAGGCAATCTATGTGATCCTGGGTTACCCTGATACTTTCTTGTGCGAAGATCTGACGACTGTACTCCATTCTTATCAACAACAGTCACTATGTCAGATAGAGGATCTGATGACTGTACTCCATTCTCATCAAGAACAGTCAATATATCAGATAAGAGATTCTATGACCGTACTCTAATATCATCAACAACGGTCAGAAAATCAATATCAAATCAATATACCGCACTGCTTCTACTTCAACAAATATCAGGAACCAAGGATCATCAAGAAATCGACAAAGCCACAACTTCAAGAAAAAGACTTCCGTTGCCGACTGCTCAATCCATGGGTCTATAATTCATCGATTTGCTTGAAGTCTTCTGAAATACTTTTTATTGGTTGAAAAGCCAATTAAAAGTATGTTTATCACCGATCATCAAAAGCTGAAGCTGATTTGTCATCATAACTGCACAACGGTTAATCACTCAGTTCTAGTTTTACAAACGAAGAAGACTTCAATGATTTAAATGATAAAATGCATTATATTGATTATTACAAAAAATGTATAATCATTATTCAACACATTTTCATCAAAGGGGCATCGTCATACTCAACTTATTTGTTTCCTTAAAGCGAAGATTTTTCCTAATTTCAACTCGCAGAACTTCACATTTTACAAGATGAATTAGATAAATCTTATTCATCATGAGGGGAGAAGATACATTACATAAATTCTTTTTATAAAGAATTGATACTTTCAGAAAAAAAATTCTTCTAAAGCTCAATCTGCGGGGACAAACTTAGGAGTTTCTTACAATATTATGGAGATTATCGATACGTTAGCCCAGTTTACTCCACATTAACAAGATATATGAACCAGTTAAGGGGGACTAAACAAGAAACCAGAGATCTAACGAAGGTATCAAACAACTTCCAGAGTTGAATTTGGTAATTCGTTCACCAGTGAGTAAATATCAGAATGTTCAATCCAACTCCCGTGAAGAAATAGTTGTTTGTTTGAGGGGGAGCGTAACCGTTATCAACATGTTACCTCAACAACAATTATCAAGAAACATAGATCGACATAAAGCCACAAACTTCAAGAAAAGACTTCTGCTGTTAATCTCTCTATCATTATGAGTCTTACTTTTAGTCGATCAATATGTATCTTCAGTCAAAAGTCTTCAAAAATACATCTTGTTGGTTGAAAAACTACAAGAAGTATTCATTTTCACATCTAAAGAAAGCTCAAATTGTTCCTGATACAACATTATTCAATGACATATCTACCAGGTGCAACTTTGACTCAAGATGAAGACATCGAAGATACGCCTCCCAGACTATTGTTACAAAGGGGGAGATTGTTGGGTCACATTTATTGTAACCAATAGTGTAGGGGCATTTTGTATTTAGTTGAAACTTAGGCTAGGTATATATACTAAGTAGTAACCTAATAGCCTCTAACCTTTGCCCTAATTTGTATTGTTCTATCAATTGCAAAGAGTTCATATTCAAATATCAATCTAAATCTTCCTAATTTCACATTGTTTATGCTTAATCCATAGTTTAATCATTGGATTCACGATCTACACCCATGTTGTAATGCTACGTGCATAGCTTGTAGCCGGAGACATCGCCGGAAGATGTCTCGGTGAAGTCCGTCCTGTTTGTTTCCGTCATCTGAGATGTTGCCACAGACCTCAAGGCACAACTCACCTAAGTTTTATTTTTCTTCTTTTCATTTGAGTCCACCAGAAAGTTAGCCCAAATAGTTAATCTGAGCCTAAATGTAATTTTATTTAAGTAATACCAGTCAACAAGTTTATCTATTTAAACAATGAATCAGAATTATTTATTTAATAATGAATCAGAATTATTTATTATAATTCGGTCACTTTAAAACCCAATTGTAACTATTTTCAAACTTGTTTAAGTTAAACAAACATAATGAAATACGAAACCTACCCGATTTAGTCACAATGTACCACTCGAGTCTAGATTCATATAAAAAAAGAATCTACGCACACCATGTAAATTGGTCACGTTATAAGATGATATAATATTAACAATGAACACGCGTTTGGGACGCTAGGAGTCGTGCAAACGGACACTGTAATTTGTGGAACCTTACTTGCTAGCAGTGCTAAGGTGAGTTTTACGGCCCCACTTTTACTGTTTTTAACTTTTTAACTTGGGGGAGAAAACATATACTTATTCAAATGTTTTTGTGATAAATAATCTTTTGTATGATCATTGGTGTGTACTGCTCCAAACTTTGAAGGACCATTGCTTCGATCTACGTTTAACTATAATCATTAACTATTTGTGGTAGCCAAAGAATATATAGATAGTACTATCGGGATTGATCCCCCGCTCATGGCTAGTAAGCGCTAGCCGTGTAACATATGAGATATATATTCTAAGAGGGATTTTTGGTTTGATTATGTGCTCAATGATATACTTTAACTTAAATGTCCTGCAAACATTTAAGGGATTAGACATTGCACTTAAAACTATGTTGTTCATGATTCAGAACAAGTATTCAATTGGTACATGATGCGTACTGGATTCACTTTGACGATACAAAACATTTTATGGAGTCACAAAACCTGTGAACTCACGAACCTTTGTGTTGATACTTTTTCTTTATGTTTTCTCAGGTAATGAAAGTGAAGCGTTTAACATATCGGATTACCACTTTTGGAAAGATATATATTTTTATCTAGACACGAAGTCTAGAATGTCAACTTGAAGTTTTAAAGACGTTTTATCTAAAACAACTGTCGCAAACAATTTACGTTGGATTTGTAAACGTTTAAAAACTGGTAATCCATTTTTAATGCTATGTTTTACTATTGACCGATTGTTGTGATTTCCGATGTAAGTCGCATGCCCGTTCTTCCGCAAAACCAGTTTTGGCGGGGTGTGACAGATTTCAATCACAAAATTCAATCAGACCGACCGCAAGGTGCGCAATCACAATTTCATCTTTTATAACTTTCTATAACCATCAACATCACCACCATTTGTAACCACTGACGTCACCACTACCAGCGCCGGTAACCACCCTCATCAACACCAACCATCTCCTTCCCTTTCCAAATCCAACCCAAAAACTCGAAATCACAGACACACAAAATCAGAAATCACATTGTGGAAATCACAAGAAAAACACACACACACAATCGGAAATTTGAAATACACATACACAGATCACATGGAAATTAGTACAAATCGCATAGAAAACAATACATATGCGTTTCTTTGAGGGTTGAACTATGAGATAAGTTAGAAAAAATGCAGGTTATCGCCTTATCGATGGTTTGCGGCGAGATGGTAGCGACGAGAGAAGGAGCTGAAGTTAGAGCATCTCCAATGGTAGCGACGAGAGAAGGAGCTGAAGTTAGAGCATCTCCAATGGTAGCTTTTTTAAAAGCTTATTACTATTACATTAAGTCTTTGGAAGACTTTTTACCATTGGGATAGTGAGCTTTTTTGAAAGCTTATTGCAAAAGCTTTTTTTCTACTAACCTTTAAATGGACTTTAAATGTTTGTCTTTTTTAGTCTCCATCTTTAATAGTTTTCATTTTAAACTTTAGATATATTATACATACATTCTTTATTATACTTTTATTAGTTAATAACTAAATTATATAATATTTAATGTCAATTATTATAATATTTTTGTTTGAGAAATTTTAAAAAATATTATATTTAGTAAGATAATATAAAATATGTCAAATTATATAAGGGGTATTTATAAAACATTTAAAATAGTTAAAGCTAAATTAGAAATATTGTAAAAAAAAGCTTTTTGAAAGGTTAACCATTGGAGATGCTATTTATGGAAAGCTTTTTGGTTAGTAGATTGTTGATGTGGCAAAAACAAAAAGTTATTGTGAGGTTAACCATTGGGGATGCTCTTAGAACATGGTGATGGCAGCGAGCAAAGGACGCAGTCGTTTGCGGCGGCGGGTGATGGCGGGAACACAAAGGTCGAGTCGGTGAAGATCGCTGGCAAGTGATATGTAGGTTTCCGGCGGTGGGGATTTCATGGGGGATGAACTCAATCGACTGAGAGAAAGAATGCACTTCCTTATGTTATTTGTAATGTGATTTGATAATGCCAAAAAAAGAATGCACCTCCTTATGTTATGTGTAATGAGATTTGATAATAATTTTGGCATGATCAATGGTACCCGACCTATGTAGGATATACTTCTTTCGTTTTAAAATAAGTTAGACATTTATAATTTTATATTTTTTTAAGTAAAATATTGTAATGAGAGTTAAACTATATTACATTGGATAATTGGTGAGTGATGAATCTTACATATTATAATTACAATGAGTTTAATGATGTTTAAAAGTAAAAATAAAAATAAATGAGTCATTTCACTAAGATATAGTTAGTGGCTTGAGTCCCACTACTTTTCACCATATAAGAAAATTTTCAAAATATATCATTAACTGCAATATTTTGAAATAAAAAATATATCACTTATTTTGAAATGGAGGAAGTATGTAATAAAAGCTACTCCCTCTATCCCTTAAAAATGTTTTCATTCTTTTTGAGTTCATATTTTTAGAAAATATTTAATTGTGAAAATTTTGATAATAAATTTAATTAAAATATAAGTTTATTATAAAAAGTGAATATGTTTTTAGGAGATAGTGTATAGTGATAATAAAATTAATAAATTTAATTAAAAAAATTTAAGGGACGGAGAGAAGTATTTTCGTGTAGAAATGACCACAAATTTTCATAATCATCTGTTACAATACAAATCAACTCTATTAACTCCGTTAGCATCCACGTGATCTCTGCAATCATGTCATCGTCACCTTCATCTCTCCATCCCCACTTACACATTTACGATACATGTATATATTTCATTTTCCTTCATTTCCTATTTTTAATTCTTCAATTTCACATAGATTTCTCCACCCCACGATCTGCTTCTCATATACTCGGGTGTGTTTCCGATTCTTTCATTCTAATTCGATTCGATTCAATGTTTAATCGCCATGGAAATCCATTGTAATTGATTAGAAAATGATCGGACGGACAATTTGACCCTAGTTTTGTATGATCACTTATTGCTATGATGATAGATTATGACTTGCGTATGATTATCGTAATGTTCTCGTATAATTTCCGTTTGTGATTGTTACTTGTGTTATCTAGTTCCCTAATTGTTAATTATTAGGTTTTTTACGAGAAAAAATTGTTGATTATAGCGATTTTAAGATTTTCAATTGATAGATTTAGTTGACCAAATGAAGACCGAACTTGAAACCCTAAAATGCAGTAACTTCTAGAACTCACCAATGAATCATCCATATATGAAACTGAAACACAATTGAAGATATGCATAACTATCCGTCATTGAAGAATACAGATCTTGAATGTATTGCTTTCACTTTGTTTTTGTATGGTCTTCTATTGCTGCTATAATTACACATGCTGGCCTCTGTTCTTTTGTTCTGCATAGCAGGTTAGCTTGTTCACAAAATGTCATCTCCAAGCAAAAGGAGGGAAATGGATGTCATGAAACTGTAAGTAATTTTTTCTGTTATATGAATGTATATTCTTTGCTTTCATTGATGATTGAACCAAGCTTATATGATTAAGATTGTGCAAATTGAACTAAACTTATATTTATGTTAAAGGATGATGAGTGACTATGCTGTGGAACCGGTGAATGATGGGATTAATGAACTTAATGTGGAATTCCATGGTCCAAAAGAAAGTAAGAGTTCCTTCAATGCCACATTGTGTCTTTTTGTGTAATTAATTAAGTATTAGATAATGAGTAATAATAATAAGTGCATTCTTGTTGCAGGTTTATATGAAGGGGGTGTTTGGAAAATACGTGTGGAGCTTCCGGATGCTTATCCGTATAAATCGCCTTCTATAGGGTTTTTAAACAGGATATTCCACCCAAATGTTGATGAGCTGTGAGTTTTTACAGGAACTTAAATAACTAATTAAACATAAGAAAAAGGATGAAATACAGGGAAAATGGTAATTGCTGATTGGTACCAATTTGATGAAATGCAGGTCTGGTTCTGTTTGCTTGGATGTTATTAACCAATCATGGAGCCCAATGTTTGGTAATAGTTACTGATATCTTATAACGCATCTTTTTTTTTTCCTTCCAATTAAACAGGGACTAGATGTGGTAAATAGGGCAGGTTAAAACCAGTAATTATGTAATAGGTTCACTTTTTGTCAATTTATATGAATTTTATAAATAATTAATGCTACCATAATTATGATATTTTTTGATAAAGGAATTTAGGAGGTTATAAACATTGTAATACGTTTCATTTTTATCAAAGTTTTTTATAATTGTACCCGTATGATCCATTGGAGATAACAAGTGATAATGTAGGGCCACCGTGTGTTCTGATCTTGTGGATAGTTAATGTATATATGAGTCGTCAATTACATAATTGTAAAGAGTTGATGTTTATCTACAGATCTGTTAAATGTATTTGAGGTTTTTCTCCCACAACTTTTGCTATACCCAAATCCTTCAGACCCACTAAATGGTGATGCAGCATCACTGATGATCAAGGACAAGGACCAATATGACAAGAAAGTCAAAGGTTTCTTTTCTTTTTCTTTTTCTTTTTCTTCTTAATTTTTCTTTTCCAGTCATTAAATAATTGTTTATGAATCTTAGGGATGCTTTAGAGGTTGAAAATGGGCTTGGGCGGGTAATGGGACAATATAGGTCATCTTCCCTACGGGTCAAACCGGATTGGGTTGGGTTGGGTTGACCTGAAAGACATAATCAGTTTGTAGATTATAATTACAAAATACTATATATTTTTCTTTTACCTGTTTGACTAGTTTTAGACTTTTAGGTAAAACATAACCCGAGTCTACCCGTTCATAAGTGAACGGGTCGAAATTGCCCAACTCTAGTGTGGTATTTGAAATTCAGTATGTGATATTGGATTATCAGAATTGAAAAATCAATTTTAATAAAATTATAATAATTTGTTGTTGCAGAATACTGTGAGCTATATGCAAAAAAAGGGAACATTAGTGGCACACTCTCAGACGACAGTGAAGAAGATGATGTAAGCAATGATGATGTCAGCGATGGAAGAAGCGAATCAAGTGAAGAAGATGTTGCTGCAAATGCAGACCCATAAGAACATATAACTTACTATAAAACTCAAATATTATAAAATCTGTCTTCATTTCGACCCTCTTATTTCGGGTTTTGTCACATAGTCCCTTGTAAAATGGTAACTTCACTCATAACCCTGAATCATTTAATCATGAACATAAACAAGAATTCAGGATTTATCACAAAAATATTTTGCTATTATTCCTTGGATTATCTGTTATTAACTAATTATTATGTCATCAGATTCAGGAAGACCAAGTCTAAATATTTCTTTAAACTGTTTGTCATTTTGTTTTTATAATATTGAAAGCTTAGATGATATATTACAAGGTATAATTTTATTTAATTTGTTGTGGTCAACATCATGATTGATACATTAGCATCTTTACTGCATAAACTTGTACAAGATTCTTGTACTCCACGACTGATTCTTTATATATCTCATTTTCATTGCCGGCCGTTTGTACTCAACTCCTGTCTTCTACCAAATCTAAACATTATGAATTCCAAATTCGGTTTCATTGAAATATCCGCAAATTAAAACAGATTTGTAATTCTGTTCTTCAAGCATTTGTAGATCGTATTTTGAGTTCTTGAATTTTTTTTTTTTCTTTGGTTTAATGATCGAGTTGAAGTTGTTATCCAAAATGAAGACTATTCCCATTTGGGTGTTTTTTGTTCCATTGTTCTTGTTCGTTCATCTGAGTCAATCTGTTGATTCGGATGCTATCGATTCATTGGTTAGTTTCTTTGAAGAACTTTCTAGAAACTTCTCACAATCGGTTCCCGTTTCCGGTTGGAATCGAGGTTCCGATCCTTGTGTGGATAAATGGACGGGTATTGTTTGTTATGATCAAACGACGTCGGTTAAGTCTATAACGTTAAAAGGTTTCAATCTTTCGGGGTTTTTTAACCCCGGAATTATTTGCAATGTTACATCTCTTGCATCTTCTATTGTTGTTATTAGCCTTGATAACAATAATCTTTATGGTGTCAATTTTTATGACATTTCTAACTGCAAAAAACTCACTCACTTGTACATAAATGGAAACCAATTCTCGGGTAATCTTCCTGATTCTCTCTCCCAATTAAACAATCTCAAAAGACTCGAGGTTTCGGGTAACCGGTTCACCGGATCTTTACCGGGTTTGACCCGAATCTCGGGTTTAATGGACTTCATTGCTCAAAACAATAACTTCTCTGGATCCATACCCGAATTTGATTTCTCAAATTTTGACACTTTCAATATCTCAAACAATAATTTCTCCGGTCAAATTCCGGCGGGCGGTGACCGTTTCGCCGCCACTAGCTACATCGGCAACCCTCAATTATGCGGCGAACCGTTGCCAAACAAGTGTGAAACCCCACCCCCGTCACAAAACTCAAATGCAACGGATAGTTCCAAAAAGGACGGGCCAAGTTCGTCTGAAATCCTCATGTATTCGGGCTACGCCTTTGTGGGTTTAATCGTGTTGTTTCTCATTATATTCAAACTATGCAAAAAGAAAAGGGTAAAACAAGAATCATTCAAAGAATTAGATGATATTGATCACGATTACCACACAAAACAAGACGATATTGATGTTTCAACACCGAATACTTTTGTATCAAACGAGTTTAAAAGCATTAACATGAGTAAATCCGAGGTTTTCTTGGGCAATGATTCGATAGAGAGTACCGCACCGGTTTCTTCTTCGTTGATTGTGCTTACGAGCCCGGAAGTGAACGGGCTGAAATTTGAGGAGTTACTAAAGGCGCCCGCCGAGTTGTTGGGGAGAGGGAAACATGGGAGTGTTTATAAGGTGAAGTGTGATGAACAAGGGATGACACTTGCGGTTAAACGGATTAAAGATTGGTCGTTAGAATCGAATGATTTTAAGGTGAGAATGAAAAGGTTAAATCATGTGAAACATCCAAATGTGTTGCCGGTTGTTGCGTTTTATTGTTCTCGACAAGAGAAGCTTTTGGTTTACGAGTATCAACTTAATGGGAGTCTCTTCAAGCTTCTTCATGGTAAGTTTTATAATTATATTTTTATAATAATTAATATATATTAGGCCCGTTAGTTTAATGAGCTCTTTACCTGAAACTCGAGCGAGCTCGTTTAATAAAGAAACTCTAATTTAAGCTAAAGTTCGTTTAACTCGAGCTTTTATCGATCTTTTAACGAGTCGAGCTCGATTAGCTCACCCGACTCATTTACACAATTACACCCCTAAGTGAATGGATTGATCGAAATATCCATTAGGCACAATTGTAGGTACAAGATTATATATACACAAGTAGCAACTCTTTTGATTACATATAAAACAACGATTTACAGGAATGCCGATGGGTCAAACATTTGAGTGGAGCAGTAGACTAGGAGTTGCATCCACCATAGCCGAAGCTTTAGCATTCATGCACAACGAGCTTCATCAAGACGACATTGCTCACGGAAACCTAAAATCCTCAAACATTTTGTTCAACAAAAACATGGAGCCATGCATAAGCGAGTACGGTCTAATGACAACGGGCAATTCGGACAGCTCACCACTTGCTAATAACAACTTTCAATTCAATACTACCGATCAAAACGAATCCACATTTCGAGGCGATATCCATGCATTTGGAGTCATTCTTCTTGAGCTCTTAACCGGAAAGATGCCCATGGTTCAAAACAATGGGATGGATTTGGCTACATGGGTTGTGTCCGTGGTTAAAGAAGAATGGACCGTTGAAGTGTTTGATCGGGCCTTAATTCGTGAAGGTGCGAGTGAAGAAAGGATGGTTAATTTGCTTCAAGTGGCTATAAAATGTGTTGACCGGTCACCGGACTCGAGGCCTAGTATTAATCAAGTTGCTACTATGATTAATAACATTAAAGAAGAAGATGAAAGATCTATAGATGTCTCTGAATCTCCTTATGACATAAGGAATTAAGGGTCGAGAAATGTTTTCTAGTACAACTTTTTTAAATGGGGGGTTTTTTGATTTTAAAAGAATTATATTGGGTTCTATATATATTTGCTACTTATATTAGGGTTTATGCTATTGATGCAGAAGGTGGATTTAAGTTGAATATTTTATTTGGAATCTAGTTTGCTAAAATTTATTATCTTGTATGTACCATTATTAAGAACAATCATTGATTTCTGTATTCGGTCATATGCATCATATAATGGTTTGGTTTGGTCTTGTTTCGACTTGAAGCTTTAAAGCATTATCTCAACGTCGGCGCAAACAATTCAATCTCTTTGGGGAGAGATTTCGGGTGGTCGTTTTTATCCGAATTAAATTGGTGAAACTAATATATTTTCGGTTCTTAAAAATTGAAACGGGCCAACCTACCCTCACTACCTTAAAACCCTAACCAATCCAAGCCAAATTAAATTTCGATTAGTTTGGTTACACATTTTTTATTTATCTCTTCATAGTTTTATGTGATACGTACATATAAAAGTTATAAATTTCGGTTTATCTCATCATATATTCTCCCACACATTTTCTGGAGGTTTTCATGGAGGGATCTCTCCGCCCCAAATAATATAATTATGATCGTCAGCATCCACATTGTCTATCATAACAGAATTGGAAATCGTTGTTGTGAATAAAATATAAAAATATTGTCATGATCATAAGTTTGTTTTGTTAAATGCTGAATTAACCATACAATAGTCAACTCATTAAAATTCTTTCAGTACTTTATGTCGTCTCGTGATCGTCGATATCTTCTAGAAGATTTGCAAGATATTCTCATAATCAGCAATGCACAAACTTGTGCTTTACTTGTGTCTTTCTGTGACACTGAAACTTCTAGCCTATTTACACTTCTGGCAGCCATGAGTTTTCGGATACCCATGCTTCTTCAGATGGCCTTCAGCTTCAGTGACCTTCACTAAGAGTTTTGCTTATAGAAGTATATGTTCAATGGTTCAGCGTTTTGTCCAATGCGCTGAACCTGTTACACTATCTGATCAGTTAACCAGTATCTGATTCCGCACGGGGAACTGGTCGTTGTTTCAGATAGTGATCAGATAGTGTAACTGGGTAACTGAAATCCGAACTAATCAGATTCAATTACCCACAATCTGAGGAACTAATCCTCAGATTGTCTTATACTATTTGTCTTTTTGTCTTCATTAAATCTTTTCAGTGGGAGATGCTTTTCATCGACATAACATTGTTCATAACTACCATCATGATGCATTGAGGGCGCCTTGAGGCCCTCTGGAGGTTGTATGTCTTCGGCAACAAATTGGACTAAATTAAACTAGGTCCGTTGTAAATGACTAATGAATAAAAGTAAATAAGCTAGAGTTTTAAAAATGTAAATTGTTTGATAGAGTTGCGTTCAAGGAGGTCCATGATTTTTACAAAGTCCCGAGGAATAAATCTCAACCATTGATCAATATGATCTAATGGTCAAGATTAATCATATACTTTATACATGGAGGGGTATTTTGGTCATTTGACACTAAAAAAAATTATTTTATTTTATTTTTTATTTTAAATTTAATTTTTTTGTTTTTTTATTTATTTTATTTTTAATTGAGGGGTATTTTGATCATTTTGAAAAAAATATTTATTTTTATTTTTATTTTTATTTTTTATTTTAAAATTTTAATTTTTTTTAAAAAACATTATTTTTTTATAAAAAATTATTTTTTTAAAATAAATTATTTTTAAAAAAAATTTATTTTCTTTAAAAAAATTATTTTTTTTTAAAAATTATTTAAAAAAAATTATTTATTTATTATTATTTTTTTAAAAATTAATAATTTTTCATTAATAACATAGTGAATCACATGTGATTGCATAGTGAATCACATGTGATTCCATTCTGAATCACATGTGATTTAACTAAAACCTGATTTTACACTAAAATCATATGTGATTTACACTAAATCACATGTGATTTTACACTAAAATCACATGTGATTAGTTTATACACGTAATTATCAAATAAGTATTATTTTTTAATTAAAAAAATTAATAAAAAACAAAAATATTTTAAAATAAAAAATAAAAAAAAATCGAAATTTTTTTCAAGTGCCAAATGACCAAAATACCCCTTCTTGATAAAAAAATAAAAATAATAAAAATTTAAAAATAAAAAATAAAAAGAAATAAAAAGAAATAAAAAAATTTATTTTTTAAAAATGACCAAAATACCCCTCAATATATAAAATATGTGATTAATTTTGACCATTAGATCCTATTGATCAATGGTTGAGATTTGTTGCTTGGGACTTCCTAAAGATATTAGACCTCCTTGAACGTTTCTCTTATTTGATATAATCAAATTATTTTGTGAAAAATAAATAAATCCAAATTATTATACGGATTTTTTTAACTATATATTCCGTTCTTACAATTATACCCAAATCAATCTGAAAACCAAAATAATAACAACTATACCCAAATCAATCGGAAAAGCAAAATAATAACTCTGTTTAATAGCACAAACCAATACAAAACACCAAAAATAATAGCCAACCAAATTAAGTAATTGGACAACTCGGTGATGTCTAAATAGTGAATATGCCTGGACTTCTAGCTTAAAAAGCGATTTGTATTTAGACCAAAAAAAAAAAAAAACGGATATAAAACCAAGATTTAATTTGGGCTGTTTTGCTTGATTTTTTTTTTTATTTTTATATATGTAATATATTTAGGTTCGTGCATTATAAAATATTTTTACTATAAATATATATCAAGTGTACCCTGGCAGACGCTATCCTTTATTGAAGTTTTGGCGACTGTTTAACAAACTAGCTTAAAAGCAAAACTCGCTCCACAAAGAAATCTGCTTTAACTTTCGGTTTCGTTTTCTTGCAAGGTATCGTTATAAGATAAGAACAATCTTTCCCTTCTGTCCTACTCAATACTCTTAAAACCAATACTCATTCTATATAAATACAACATTAATCCAATTAAAACAAATTCATACTACAAAAAAAACTTAACAACTATGGCCCTAATTAACATCGAAAACGAAGCATCAGTTCCTCAAAATATCGAAAACGATCAAACCCCTCTTCTTGAAAAATCACTTCTACCCGAACCCATTGAGAAAACCCTAATCCAAAAAGCCATAAGCCAAACATTCCAAAGCACGGCTCACCTAGCGAACCTTTTGCCCACTGGTTCGGTCCTTGCGTTTCAACTCCTTGCACCCATATTCACGAACCAGGGTGAGTGCGACCCGGTGAGCCGTGGGTTGACCGCTACACTTGTAGCCCTTTGTGGTCTTTCTTGTCTTCTATTAAGTTTCACTGATAGTTTCAAGGATCAAGATGGCAATATATGTTACGGGTTTGCAACAACCCGTGGGTTGTGGGTCATTGATGGGTCAAAAACTTTAGCACCGGAACTTGAAGCTCGGTACAGGCTGAGATCCATAGATTTCATGCATGCTTTCATGTCGGTTATGGTTTTTGCGGCAGTTGCTTTATTTGATCAAGATGTTGTGAATTGCTTCTATCCGTCGCCGTCTGATGAAACGAAAGAGTTTCTAACAACGTTGCCGGTTGGATTTGGAGTAGTTTTTAGTATGTTATTTGTTGTTTTTCCTACACAACGACATGGAATTGGGTTTCCAATTAGTACCAAATGATTTGCAATTAGACCATGAAGGGAATCATAAATGATTGTTAATTAATGGTTATATATATGAAAATGATGATTAGTGTAATTATATATGTAGGTTCAAATCTCTACTAAGATAATCATGGATTCAATGCGTGCGGGTGTGTGACCAAGTTTGAGGTTTAAAATATATTTTTGTACCACTTCCAACAACAATAAGCATAAAAGCACAAACAAAAATCAAAATATTGTAATATTTTGTCTATATTTCCGAGAGTATCTAAATTAACTTTCATCACTTAATTTCCATCCTTTTAACAGAATATATCCAAATTTTCACCGCTCTTCCTAACTTTTTTTTATTGATGTTTATGATGAAATTGTTGCTCTTAAAAACGAACAGAAAATATTTAAATTAATTCTCTATCCGGCCCGTTCGCATAAAGATCACAAGAAGGATGCAAGGCCATGTTTTAGGAAGGTCGTTTGTTGTACGAAGAACTTGGGAATAAAATAAAGCTGTGGATGAATATTATCTTGAGCCTTTTTTTTCTTTCTCCATTCGGTACAAAGAGTATGAGTTTGGTTACGGTTGTGTGTTAATTAGGTTTTCAAGTTTCTTTGGTAAATTAACATGTCTTGCACGTACGATTCTATTTATTTGTTCGTTGTTCAAGTTTGTAATTAACTTATTGTTACCATTTTCATTTATTTTAATGTTGTTGTCATGGTATTTCTTCCTTAATTAGCACGAGGTATTTTGTAAAACCTCTCAAAATTTTCTGAATAATGTTAAAATTTTATTTTTTAGTTTTTTAGTGCATGTGATAACTCTAAACAAAAATATGTGCAACCGGCGTTCTTGTATTTCAAAAAACATTATAATGTATGAGAAATTTTTTGTGGGACATAGTGAGTATTTGTTAATAACAGTAAACCAAGCTACACTACGCAATAATAACAGTTAAAAATTGTTATAGGTTTTTAATACGTGTTTTTTGACTTCTGAATATACCCTAATTTTTTCATAAAAATTTGAGCGTTGACCCGAATAACATAGGTTTATTTATAAAGCCCCAAATATCACTGTATCGAACCGATACCAACGTACTAGGTATCAGATTTTCCCAAAAATTTGCGTTTGGTAAAACGGTACTCGATCGGTACCTGTAAATATCGAGTACTCGGTACCCAGTACCGATTTCAGGGAAGATAAATGTTGCTTCAAATTCCAACTTTGATGAATCTGTAGCTTTTTCTCCTGCATAAATTTGTTGCTTTATAATATAACGTTGATCACTACTTCTTTATTGTTACTGATGGCAATTTGGTTTTATATATGTATGACATTTAAATGTCTACAAACAAAGAAAAAAATTTCATGTATAACATTTAAATGTCTATAAACAAACAAAAAAATCACCTTTTAACATATCTGAGATAATCATTCATTAGAACAGTGTATGCTTCTTTATGAAATCCCAAAGGCTATTATTAAAAAAATTTGATTTATATATATTGATTAGAAAACAATTTAGTCACCGTTATATTACAATTTGTGGTGAATGCTTCTCTCATGGCACTAAATAGATCATCTTGAGCTTGAAGAACTTTGATTCGAGAAGCATTAAGTTGCATAGATCGAATACTCAATCCAACAAGCATTGTAAGAAATAGTTGAATGCAATCATAATCTTATAATTTTATGCGGTTATATATATAATAGGGATATTTTTTTTTAAAATTCAGTACTAAAATTGGGAGTTTACCGAAATACCGGTCCCGAACCAGCACCGACCTACCCGATTAATGGTACCCGTACCCAGTTTTGATCCCACGAAAACTGGTTTCGTGGTACTGATATAATTTTCGGTACACCGATTTGGTACTAGTTTCGTGCTCATTCCAAGGTGCAGTGCACTAACTCATTATTGTGATAAAGTACTTAGTTGAGAACAACGATACTCAATAGGGGCGATATACAATGAGGTGAGATGTAGACAATGTGTTCGTGTTTTTTCCTTCCGGAAATTGTATTTCTCAGCTTCTCGCTAGTTTTTAATGAATTTAATTGCCATTCATAAAACAAAAAAGTTAAGAACTTATGTTACATATACTGATCATGACTATACTTTCAACATGTGGCCATACCAGAGTTTATGAAGTTGAGTTATCCTAAAATCACACTATAACTAGTTTAAATGTTTTGACATTAATTTGATTAAGTTTGTGATCTTTTGGTCTAACATCCTGATAAAATGTATAATTACTTGACTATAAAAATAAGCTAACTCGTTATTCAAGTTGCAGTGATAGCTTCAGAAAATAATATACCATAATAAAAAGCGAATTTTCATTAAGAAAATGGGGAAATTTGCTCATGCAGCACAGCACACGATCCTCATATAAAACTAAATTCATCGTTCCCTAAATCCATCGATGATTTTGATGAATTCGGAATCGAAGCATACCTTGACGAAAAATCACGAAAAACCAAATCACCGTCTTCCATATAAGCTTTACCGTCATCAAAATTCAGCGAATAACTCGCCGGATCGTATCGGAAAATCGAATTCTTAGATCGTTTTTTGTTAAACCGGCGAATGAAAGTCTTCCACATTGGACCGGCAACCAGCTCCGACCACTCCCTGATCTTCTTTAACGAATCAATCCGTTACACCACCACCGATGACGGCCACCGTCCTTACCGCTGTTGCTGATCGATTGCCACCAATTCGATCTGAGATCAACCAAATGATGATTCGATTGCATGCATGGTATCCAGTAACAACATCGACGGCGGGAGAAAGCGGCTCCGTGCAGTGATTTTTCATTGGTGTCGGAGTTTGTAATAAAGTCATTTTCAGTTTAAGTGACGGTATGCTTGGATGTTTTAATTTCTTGCAGTTATTTAGCCTTTTGAGTTTGCTTCCGTTTTTCTTTGTAAGCTATTTATAGCATGGTTGCTTATGGAATAAAGTACCAGATATTGAGTGATTCAAGTGTGTTCTTTGTGATTTACCATAACAAGTGGTATCAGAGCACATCTGGGAAAGTGAGTGAGTGATCATGGCTGCTGAAAATGCAAACTTCCAGGCACCAAGTGTTCCGAAGTTTGACGGAGACTATGATCATTGGTGCCTTTTGATGAAGACCTTGCTAAAATCAAAGGAGTATTGGGTTGTCATTGACCCTGGATATGATGAACCAAGGGAAGGAACTGTGCTTTCCGCTGCACAGCAAACACTATTAGAAACGATGCGGCTTAAGGATCTCAAAGCACAAAACTACTTGTTCCAGTCTATTGATAAGCAGATAATCAAGACTATGACTCTGAAAGAAACCTCGAAGCAAATCTGGGATGCTATGAAGAACAAGTACCAAGGTAATGAACGGATTAAAAGAGCTCAATTACAGCGATTGCGAAAGGAGTTTGAGACCCTGGAGATGAAGGATGGAGAGGGAATCACCGACTATTTTGGTCGTGTCATGACGGTGGCCAATGCTATGCGGAATTTCGGTGAAACCATGGATGATGTAAAGGTTGTAGAGAAAATTCTTCGATCCTTGACTGACAACTTCAACTTTGTTGTCTGTTCAATCGAAGAATCAAAAGACATCGACACATTATCGGTCGATGAACTGCAGAGCTCGTTACTCGTTCATGAACAAAAGCTGGCTAAGAAACCATTAAATGATGATCGAGTTTTGCAAGAAGAACTAGACTCTTCCATTGGGCGTGGTCGTGGTCGAGGGAGAGGTTTGACTTACCGAGGAAGAGGTCGAGGAAGAGGGCGTGGAAGATCTGATTTTGATAAGTCCTCCATTGAATGCTATCGGTGTCATCAACTCGGTCACTTTGCCTATGAATGTAATCGTGGAGATACACCAGTAAACTTTGCAGAATTCGACGAGGGTGAGGATCTGCTCTTGATGACTCATGCTTCAGTAAACAAAGAACTCACACAAGGTATTTGGTTTCTTGACTCCGCATGCTCCAATCATATGACTGGATGTCGCGATTGGTTTACAAGCCTTGATGAAAATTTTACACATAGTGTAAAATTAGGAAATGATCTTCTGTTATCAGTTAAAGGTATTGGTGATATAAGATTTGAAGCTGGTGGTATCACACAAGTTGTTACTTGTGTGTACTATGTTCCAGATCTCACATCAAATCTATTGAGCATTGGGCAGCTACAAGAAAAGGATCTGACAGTTGTAATTCAACGAGGAGTATGCAAGATTTATCATCCTAAACGTGGTGTGATTACCACATCTACTATGACAAGAAACAGAATGTTCATTGTACATGCCACTTATATGAAACCTATAGAAAGTAAATGCTTACAGCTAATAGATGACCCAAATTGTCAAACATGGCATAGGAGGTTGGGACATGTGCACAACAAATCTTTACGATCCATGCAATTCAAGAAAATGGTGGTTGGTTTGCCACCATAGCAACATCTACAAAAGTATGTGAGGTGTGCAATTTGGGAAAGCAACATAGAGAAAATATCCCGAAAAAGAGCATGTGGAGAGCCTCTTCTAAGTTAGAATTGCTACATGTTGATCTATGTGGACCCATAAAGCCTGAATCGTCAAATGGAAAAAGGTATATCATGGTTATTATTGATGATTTTTCTAGAAAGGGTTGGGTGTATTTCTTATCACATAAACATGAAAGCCTAGAAACATTCAAGTATTTTAAAATCATGGTTGAAAAAGAAACGGGTTTAGTCATTAAAAGTTTGAGAATTGATAGAGGTGGTGAATTCACTTCGAATGACTTCAATCAATTTTGTAAGGAATCGGGCATAAAAAGGTAATTAACCACGAGCTATACCCCACAACAAAACGGGGTGGCGGAAAGACGAAATAGAACGTTAATGAATATGGTTAGATGCTTACTAATTGACAAACACATGCCCAAATGGTTCTGGTCCGAGGCTGCAAATTGGGCATGTCATATCTTAAATCGATGTGCCACCACATCAGTAGACGAAAAGGTACCAAAAGAAGCTTGGTCCGGACGTAAACCAAATGTGGATTATTTCAAAATCTTTGGATCCATTGGTTATGTACACGTTCCATCTCAACAACGAACCAAGTTGGACAACAGAAGTCAAAAGTGCATTTTCTTGGGAATTAGTGCAGAATCCAAAGCTTATAGGATGTACAATCCTATTGAAAAGAAAGTTGTCATCAGTAAAGATGTGGTGTTTGATGAAAATAAAAGGTGGTATTGGAATAAACAAGTTGTTGGTCCTTCTGAATTAATAATCTGTGATGATGACATGATAGAAAACCATGAAGAAAATATAGATGATGCTCAAAGAGATGTGCCTGACCCTAATCTACCCAATGAAAGCTCACAAAATGAAACAAACAATGTTGATGAAAATGTTATTTCACCAACCGACTCTTCATCTAATATGGAGAATACAACAGTTACCAGAAGGTCAAACAGACCCAAGTCTGCACCCACATGGATGCGTGATTATGAAAGCGGGGAGGGATTATCAAGTGATGAGGCAGACTTTGTAATGTTTAGTTCGTCAGAGGACCCGTCAACGTTTGAGGAAGCCACTAAGGAAACGAAATGGGTAAAGGCAATGGAGAAAGAGATGGAGTCCATTATGAAAAATGAAACATGGGAATTAGTTGATGTTCCAGCTGGTATAACCCCAATTGGCGTAAAATGGTTATTCAAAACAAAACTGAACGAGAAAGGTGATGTGGATAAGTATAAAGCTAGGTTAGTTGTAAAAGGCTATGCTCAGAAATGGGGCATAGATTATCAGGAAGTGTTTGCTCCGGTGGCTCGTTGGGATACGGTTCGTAGCATTCTTGCTATAGCTGCACATAAAGAGTGGATAATACATCAGTTAGATGTTAAATGTGCGTTTCTCAATGGAACGCTAAAGGAGACGGTCTATATTGAGCAGCCTCAAGGATTTGTCAAGAAGGGTGAGGAACACAAAGTATGCAAACTAAATAAGGCTCTCTACGGTTTAAAACAGGCACCACGTGCTTGGTTCAATCGAATTGAGCAATATTTCAAGAAAGAAGGGTTTAAAATGAGCCAGTATGATCACACTCTTTTTATCAAAAGGCTGACCACCGGAATTATTATAGTAAGTGTAAATGTGGATGACTTAATTTACACAGGAAATAATCAAGAGATGTGTAGGGAGTTCAAGAATTCAATGATGCAAGAGTTCGACATGACTGATTTGGGAAGAATGAAATATTTTTTGGGGGTTGAAATAAATCAAGGAAATGTTGGAATTAGCATGCATCAACAAAAGTATGCCAAAGAAGTGTTGGATCGTTTCAACATGTGGGAATGCAATGGGGTTAAGAAATCCAATTGTACCAGGAACGGTAGTGACTAAAGCGGGTATGGGGACAAAATAAATGACACTATGTATAAAAGTCTTGTGGGTAGTCTTATGTATCTCACAGTCACAAGACCCGATCTCATGTATGCCGTGAGCTTCCTTTCAAGATTTATGGCAGATCCACGAGATGAGCATTTGCAGTTAGCAAAAAGAATATTGAGGTATGTTAAAGCAACTTATGACTTTGGGTTGTTATATGAAAGGAAGGGTGCATCAAGACTAAAAGCATATACGGATAGTGATTATGCAAGAGATTTGGAGGATAGGAAAAGCACTTCTGGGTATGCTTTCCTTCTAAGTAATGCTGCTATTTGTTGGAGTTCAAGGAAGCAAGAGGTTGTCACACTCTCTTCCACTGAAGCGGAATATGTGGGTGCCACTGCTTGTGCTTGTCATTGTGATTGGCTCAAGGGATTAATGAAAGAGTTGATGAATGAACAAGTTGGTGCAATTAACATTATGTGTGATAATAGCTCGTCTATAAAACTTTCAAAAAATCCTGTCTCGCACAGAAAAACAAAACATATAGACATTAAGTTTCACTATATTAGAGATTTGGTAATTGAAGGGGAGGTGCAGTTGGTGTTCTGCTCGTCTGGAAATCAAATTGCCGACATTATGACCAAGCCAGTTAAGTTGGAGGTGTTTGAAAAGATGCGGACGTTGCTTGGTGTAAGAAAGATAGAAGTCTAAACTGAATGGGAACCCATTTTCAGTTTAAGGGAGGGTTTGTAATAAAGTCATTTTCAGTTTAAGTGACAGTATGCTTGGATGTTTTAATTTCTTGCAGTTATTTAGCCTTTTGAGTTTGCTTCCGTTTTTCTTTGTAAGCTATTTATGCATGGTTGCTTATGGAATAAAGTACCAGATATTGAGTGATTCAAGTGTGTTCTTTGTGATTTACCATAACAGTCGGATTGTACCGGCGACATGTCGGAGATCGGGATCTGTGGTGACGCCATTCGTAAATTTCAGAGGTTGTGAAATTTTGGATTAGTGGTTTGTCGATCGTAAAACCCTAACCCTAATTCTGCTTCCCTGCCATTTTCCTCCTGCTGATACTTATCGTTTTCTCTCTGACAATCGATAGGAAGCGTGAAGTAGTTTAATTTAGCTAGGATGAGGGATACAAAAATGT
The DNA here is from genome assembly GCA_963853835.1 of Calendula officinalis. Taxonomy (NCBI): domain Eukaryota; kingdom Viridiplantae; phylum Streptophyta; class Magnoliopsida; order Asterales; family Asteraceae; genus Calendula; species Calendula officinalis. The sequence goes on along the minus strand of OY970821.1, from coordinate 6,469,260 downwards.
TTTTTCACTTGTAATTATATGCCAATGAGATGATCACACGTGTGTTATCATATACATATCACTACTTAGAGTGATAGGTGTGGTGGCTTAAGCCAAAGCGCCACGTCTACGCCACATCTTCGACACATTACCATTTCACATTTCATATTGAAAACCCCCAAATACTCTGTCCACCATCACTTAAGCCATTTGGGCCCCACCTCTTTTTTTTTTCTTTTTCCTTTTTTCAAACAACTTAATATTTCATTAAAACAACAAATACAAACTACAAATTAAAAAATATAAATACCGAATAAATAAATAAAAAACCGGAAAAAAAAATTGCCGAATTTTTTAAAAAACATTCCCGAAAATTACACACGATTTTCTTGATTTCGTTGCCAAATATGATCCATAATATTTCGTTGGAGCGATTCGTGTGTACGTTTATCACATAATTCCCTTGATCTCAGTCGTTGTATTTCGGCTCTCTCGACCCAAGTACGTTCTAAATTAAGTTGTGAAGTAACATACAACTCATTCATATCGCTTATGGCAAAGTTTTGATCTTTTACAATCATGTTATGCAATATGATACATGCGTACATGGTTCTATGTAGCTTGTTGACACTCCACGAACGAGCCGGTTGGCGAATAATCCCCCAACGCCCATGTAAGACACCAAATGCACGTTCTACGTCTTTTCTTGCACTTTCTTGTCTTCGTTTGAAGTAAGTACGTTTTTCGTCTCGTGCAACAGTAAATGATTTGACAAAGCTTGCCCATTGTGGGTAAATACCATCAGCTTGGTAATACCCGTTCGGAGAAGTCACTCCATTTACAACAAAAGGGAACGAAGGAGCAATATCGTCAACAAGGTTATCAAACAAGGGTGAGTTATTTAACACAGTGAGGTCGTTATTGGCACCCGCAACCCCAAAAAATGCGTGCAAATCCACAAATCTTGCGAGGCGACAGCCTCTAGTATTATAGTTGGGTATTTTTTATCACCCCTACCATATTGGTCGTGCCATGCTTTTGGACAGTTGGTCCACTCCCAATGCATACAATCTATACTACCAAGCATTCCAGGAAACCCATGAGCGTTCTCGTGTTTTGTATATAGGTTTTGAACGTCATGGATGTCGAGTTTTCTTAAATACTCAGCGGTATATAAGTCGATAATACACTTGGTAAAATGATTTAGACAATCACGTGCACAATGTTCACCAATTTGTAAATATTCATCAAGTGAATCAGGTGTTATGCCATACGCCAATTGGCGAATGGCAGACCGGTGGCATCCGGTCGTACTTTAAAAAATTCAAAATGGTTGGGAAGAGGTTCAGCAGTATAGTTAGAAATACCTTCGACTATTTCTAAGTATAATAGCCTGCTCATACGAAATCGACGCCGGAAAACCATCTCAGGGTACTTTGGATTATCACCAAAGTAGTCGTCCAATAAACGTTGCTCGGCAGCTTCACGATCTCGATAGACTGGCACGCGACTCCGGGTTGGTTGAGCTTGTTGGCGTTGCATGTATTGATGCACTTGAGTCATAAAAAAAATATCCGTCTTATCGTCGACATCGGACGAATAACTTCCGGGATCCATCAAATTTCGACGCATCTTGATTAAAGATTGTGTAGAAAATATTGTGTGAAAGGGTTTAGTTTGAGAAAATGGTGAGAAATGTTGTGTGGAAATATTGTATAAAAGGGGTGGTATTTATAAGGGTTAAAAGTTTATTTTAAAAAAAAATTAATTTTTTTCAAAAATAGCCGTTGCCCAACGGCTAGTCCACGTGGCAGCGTGTGATTGGCTCGTTGGGTTCGTCGACCGTCCGGCGCCGGGACTCATTGGCGTAGCGCACGATGTGGTGGCGCGCCCGGCGAGCCGACGTGGCGTCCGGCGCCCACCACCCTTCGCCACCATACCGCTTCCTCTTACTAGCAGGTTACCCGCGCACTGCGGCGGCGGGTACCCTGTGACTAAATTTAACGGCGATCAAGTAGTGAGTGGTGACGATTGTAGTGATAGTGGCTGCTGGTTGTGGTTGTGCGGAAGGTGGGTGATGTTAATTTTAATTTTGTAAATATTAATAAAAAAATCTCATAAGTTTCCTTAAATCCGAAATTAACGTTTTTTTAAATATGGACTGTTTTAGCTATGTTGAATATCTCATAAGCTTCCTTAAATCCGAAATTGTCGTTTTTTAGAATATGAGCTTTTTAGTTATGTTGAAGTTAAAGGTTATATATATTAGTTGTTGAGATTAAACAAAGTGTCATTTAGATCAATCGGTTAACACACAGTCAGTACTCACAAAAGGTCTTGTGTTCGAATCCTATAATCAACCTTTTTTTTATTTTTGTGGTGTTTAAGAGGTTACTAAAAGTAGAAATAAGTTTAAGTTTAAGTAATTCTATATTTAGTAATCCTAAACACATTATAAAGGAGTAAGATAAGATGGGCCGACTTTTTTATAATTGTATACTTCGTATTTGGATTAGTTTACTATTACGGTAATTAAAATAAAATTTTATCCGGGCAGATTAGAACAGTTTATTTCACTGAACATGATTTTATAGTAGTTCGAGTCATATAATAACATCAAAGTGAACAGAATGTCTTCATGATAAAGGCTCTCAACAAGTTTTTGAATACAAATAATTTATTAGTTAATATAAATATAAATACGAAGTATATAAATGATACAATGCAGGAAGACAAAAAATTTATAGGTAAAGTCAAAATCTCCTCGCTTTGGTCAGCATTTTGACCCAAAATTATTAAACAACCAACCAACCACGTTCGTCTTTAGATCATTTAATGTCACTCCTAGACTACTATTTATTTTCAAAACTGGTCCTTAATCTACACCTTCCTAACAACCTTCCTAGTAGTTTGAAAATTAAACCACCAAAACCATTCAAACCCCATCCATCTATAAAACCCATCACCCCTTAACCACTATGAACACAAAAACCTCTTCACATCTTCATAAAATATTTGACTTTTTACAAAGTCAAAGCAAATTCTAAAGCCATGGTAACCAAATCACACAACATTTTGTTATTCATCATTCTATTCTTGACCATGAGCTCTTTGTTCACATCGATTCACGCACGGAAATTAAACATACCAAAACATCAAGTAGAGATTTCAGAAAACAGTGGGAACGCGATTCGACAACATTATGAACAAATTATTGCACTTCGCGGGATCAAGAACTCGGGCCCAAGCCCCGGGGCAGGACATTCACATGTCAATGAATCACATAATTAGCCGATTTTTTTTCTTTTATTTCTTGTTAGTTTTAGATTATGTTTAGTTCGACAACTTCAAACATTCTTTGTAATCATGTAATTAAACCCAAAGATTTAGCTCATAAATATATTAAAAGACATTCGAATTCTACAATATGACATAATCTATGATTATTATGCTTGTTTGTCATGTTAATACATATCATATGGATAACCCATGTAATTATACCTAGATCGCAAATTAAGCATATCATAACTAGGATTACTATAGTCGATTGTCTTTATCAACATGGTTCTATCATCTTCTTGAACCGCCCCAAAAACAACCTCGTTGGTAGTCTCATTGGTCTCTTCATAATAAGTTTGTGGGCCCGATAAGTAGTGCATTTGATGGTATTGTTGGTCAAACCGTTTGTTATATCCGCCATAAATATATTGACCCTGTTTAATCTGTCGGGCCTTTTCGGGCTTTCTGGTCATAAGTTTGCGGGGTTTTCTTGTTTTCGGGTCTCGGGTTTGTAGCAATGGGGGTGAATATTCATGAGGAATTATAATGTTTTCTTGAATGGGCCAAGTGTTGATGTATTGAGGGGGTTGTTGGTAGTTAATTTGTGGAGAAATGAGAGGTTTATTTTTGGAACTCGAAAATAAACCCGTAAACATTTTTCCTAATGAATTGAAGAAAGCGTCTTCTTTCTCGTGTTCATTATCTTCGGGTCGAATTAATGGTGGCCTCACTGATTTAATCGGGTTTTGATATGTGTATGGATGAACACTTTTTATGGGAGATTTAGGGTCCTGAAATACATTTTTGAAACATTTTAGTTATATAAATATATAAAATAATTGGTTTAATGTAGTTTGTAAATGCTTACTACTGAAGATGAAATTATTGCAGTTATTCTAGTTTGTAGCAAGGCTAGCATGAAGCCAAAAAAAACCGCAACACTAAGAACCACAACCCATGAGAATACTGGAGAAAAAAGAAACATTATTTCTCAAAACAGCCAAATAAAAATGATATAAATAGTTAAGTATTTACCTAAATGTAGATTACCATCATAGTGATTAAAATAGCAATCATCATCATGAAGTTTGATTTCTCTAATAGCTTGATAACCTCTATCAACCACCAAAATAGAGCAAATACTAGAAACGTATATTACATCAAAATCATTTGAAAATTTCACATCATTACCTCGTCCGCCTGCTATCGTAACAACTCCTGTAAGTAACCAAGTCAGTAATGGGTCAAAACTCAAAAGTCAAAATGGGTTGGGTTGACCCGTGAAACTTCTTGGTCTATTTATTTATTACCTGAATCAGTAATTTTTCTGATAGCCATATTTCTAGTATCTGCCACATATATATTTCCTGTGTCATCAACTGTAAATCCTTTCGGGTGGTTCATTTTGGCTTCTAAGGGTTTGTCATCTACATGCCCTGAATAACCTTCATATGATCCAGCCACAAGTTTCGGTTCACTATCTGTGATAAACGCACGTTTATTAAATCATCAGGTACTGCCTTAAATAATAATATTATAAAAAGAATACGCATGAAAATGTATTTGGGGGAAAATTTAGGGTACTATGTTTAATAACCTTAAAGATCATAAATAATACTTACATCTGGATAATGGTGTTGAGATTTTGTGGATGTTACTGTTTTCAGAATCTAAAACAAGAAGCTGCCCAGATTGAGTTACCTCCACAGAGTAAGGCTCGATCCCCAATTTGCTTCCATCAAACACAGTTTCTACACTATACCCACTTTCAGATTTCATCATTGAGCGGTTAGGCATACCTGCAAAAATACCAAAAAAAAACTCAATTCGCACAAAAATGAGAAGGAAAAAACTGTAAACTTGCACAAACTGTACAAAATTCACATACCCAATCGAATTTTGTTGGTCTGTTTAAGAGACCACAGCCATTTAAAAAGTGCAGATAATGTGTTCGACGTAATGCCACTGAGAAATTTTACAACTGAAAAAAAAGTAATTAATAAACTGTTAATGCAGATTAGTTAAAAGACAGAGAAAAATTCATAATTGAAATCGATTAGTAGTTACTTGACGGTGGTTTTGCAGAAGCAGGTGTGATACAAGATCCAGAAAACAGAAGAAGAATGTAGAGTGAAAACACCCACTTGCTGCTGATCATACTTCTAATTTCTGTTCAAAATCGAAAGTAAACTTTGAATCTGAAGATGAAAATGCTCTCAGATAAGTGATCAACATGTTAATCTGATTGAATTTATCAAAAAACCAAATAAATAAAAAACGAGGCTGGAGTAAAAATGAAGAAATGGGGAAGGAAAGCATGTGGCCTTTAAACGGTATTTTATTAGATTTAATTATTTAAAATGTAATCTAAGGGCTAAATGGTACTTAACTCGTAACTTTTGGCGCGTAAACCAACAAACTCCAGTCTTCTATGTGTTTATGGTTATTAAAATATTATTATCTATGTTATCTTTTCGTTATTTGTTATCAGATTAATGATTTCCTAGGTTTATTTTTGTTTTAAGCCTCGGAACTTTTAAAAATCAATAGAAGTTAAATCTTTTAGTTATCTTTTATTCATTTAACTAATACAATTATTTAAATAAAAAATTAAAATTAAAAAACAAAATCAATGCATTCCGTGTTAGAATCATTTTATGTGTAAATGAAATTAAGTAATAAAATTAAGTAATAAAAATTACTAGGAATCAATACAATTTGACATAAAAGTAAGTAATATTTTATTTTGGTTTTTTTTTTTAATAGCAAAACATGAACCAAAACGATAACATACATAAACCTAGGATGCATGACATTTTTAATGGGTATGTGGGTTAAAAGTGTAGAAGAAAAAATAAGCATTTCCATAATCATCTTAGACTGAATTCTACCTATGCGTTACTAACCCTCTACTTAATCCCTCGATATAATCAAAAGATTTCATACTTTTAATGAAGACCAGTTACTAGATTTGGGGATTCGGTTCCCAAATGATATGAAACATAAGAATCAACTGATTAGATACAATATTTGATTGATTACATCACCGTCGATGCATTTCATATTAAAGATGATATGGTAATATATATGTGCTAAATTGAGTATGTAAGCAATTGAAATACCAAACATAAAAATAACAAATACCTGAAAAATAGATACTTACTAGACCAACAAATAGTGCTGGATAGCCAGTGAGGGTTGAGCGGCGCAAAATTAGGGTTTGATATTTTACGAGAGTGCGAAAAAAGTACAAAAATATTTTAAGAGATAGAGAGTCGAGTGATGCGGATTTAAATAGAATTTAGACAAATACAAGTAAAACAATGCAAAATAAAAGTCGATTGTACACAAATCGGTGTAAAAAAACCCGTATTTTGCGGCTTTTATCAAGGGAAATGAAGCCTCTTATTTGTTTTGTTTCCTGTAATGCATGGCTTTTTAAACATTTAAGTAATAATATAAATTGTAGAAGAGTCTTATCTGTGTGTGGATTCAGGGATTTTGTTCCCAACATTGATCATAGTCATAGGTAATTTAACTACATCAAAGTTAAATATTCAATTTTCCTAAACATGGAACATTTTCCATTTACCCTCTCCATTTACTTAAATTACTATTTATTAATTATGTAAATAGAGTTTTACTAATATATGATCTAAGGATACATGTGATACAAATGTCAGATAACTATATTATAAAATATTACTATACATGTTATAAAATAATATGCATCCCTAGAAAGTTACCTTTAGAATGGATCATAACTGAGTAAATTGTGTAAATTGTTCACGTGTTAAATTGCATGTTTAAGGTTGAAGGGTATAACTCAGGTGGCATTGATATTTTCATCAGGTCTTAATTTAATTTTCACTTATATTAATTTAGACCTGTTAATTATGTTCACATTTCTCAAATACTCTTATAGTATTACAAAAATACGCAAAATCGCCTCTAGGCAGCTATACCATGGATCACTAATTTGACCCATTTGGTTAATTATTTAGCGTTGGGCCTTTCTGGGCTATTATCAATTATCAACAAAAAGACACCACTGACTAAAAGCGGAGAACATAAGAAATAATATTTAGTCCTACCATTTATACCTATTTATACACCTACCCACTTGATAGGTTGACATGTGTATTCCACTAATTCTCTTTCCTAATATTATCCCTTGATTTTGATACGTGTCTTCATCTAATGAGTAAGCCTATGAGTAGGTCTAAATGGTAGGCCTAAATACCATTACTCTTAATTTATAATTTACAACAAAATTCATACTTCATTACATGCATTTAATCATTTATATATCTCAGTGTCTTCTCATATCTTTCACGAGGAAATTATATTTAAACCGCGATCATTACATATATACCGGAACCGATATACATGCAGCGACACACTAGTAATCAAACTTGGTACACCATCCCGACCTCTAGTGTACTCGCTTGTGGAAAACTTAAGGCGTTTGTCGAGCCTCGAGAATTCCTTCTCAAAAAATCATACCCGAAATTTATCACAAATCTTTTCATCAAACTCGAACCCCGTTTCGCTTTCACATAACAATGACCACGAATAAACGCTAATCCCGCTTCTCGGGCTTCCATCAATTCCCGCAACTCGTCTCTCACACTCGTGTCCATTTGTGGACTACTCTCGGGTAAAACAAATCTCACCCGTTTTCTCGGGATTGGTGACGCAACCGAAACCGTTATCTCCTTAAGTTCGGATGAAAACCCGTTTTCATCCTCACACATGTGAATACTTCCTTCTAAATTGGAGGAGGCGGTCCCCACAACCGCCATTTTCCCGTCATTATCAGAATCTTCAAGAACATCGTGAACACCGTTGTTTTCGGTGGTACTACTACTACCGCCCGCTCGTTCGGTACGGATAAACTCGGCTACACAACAAATGAGATCCTTCTCGAACTCAACATCATCCATATTAACATCACGATACCCGTATCTTGCTATGCACCGATACAATCGATACTCTTTCGGGCCAATTCGCCCGACTAAAAACCGTTCCTCGGGCCTCACGTGAGGCACGGGGACCGATTTCACACACAAAAACACCACAACTTGGTGAAAAGCCGGGAGGTTGGTGACAAAATGAGAGAAAATTGCGGGGATCCCCGAAACGAGCTCGGTATATATGAGCCCGATTCCACGAACACGCATGATGCCTAGAGTGGGACCCAAACTTAGGAGCCAGTTGATTGAAACTTTGTTTTGAACGTCAAATTCGTATTTTTTTATCGTCCCGTAATGCCACACGAACATGATAACTAGAAATATGCACGAGAGGGCAACGGGGACCCACGCACCTTCCCGAAACTTTATTAGGGATGCTGAAAAATAGAGTATTTCAATCGACCCGAAGAATAGCATAAACCCGAGAGCCAAAAAGACGCTTTTTCGCCAGCATAAAATTATTACAAGCGACATTAGGCAAGTTGTTACTAACATAACTGTAATAACTGCCAGACCTGTACAAAATTAAAGACAATTTAGGTAAGAAATCAATGCTTATATGTGGAAAATGGGTATGTCAGAGGTTGGGTATGGGTTCAAACAGGGTCAGGTTGACCTGGTCACCTGACTCTACAAAATTCATTGATAACTTACAGAGTAAGTTACATAAATGGTCCCCCCTAAGTATTAACATTTACACAAACGGTCCCTAATTCGAAACTTGTAACAAAGTGCAATATTTAAATTATACGGCTATCGTGACAGTACATACCTGCTGCATTGCTTATATGTTTAGTGTCGCGAAAGCCAATAGTGACAGCTAAGCACAAGAGCATCAAAGTCCAGTTAATCTCGGGTATATAAATCTGGCCGTGTTTATTAGTAGGTGAAGTGTGAATTATTTTAACCCTCGGGAAACAACCCAAAGCCGAACACTGTTTTATAATAGAAAACGTCCCCGTGATAATGGCCTGACTACCCACCACTGCAGCAAGTATCGCGATTCCTAGCACCGGCCACCTTATTTTTTCTGTCACAATAATAAATAAACGTTTAATTTTATTTTGTGTAATTAAAAGTTAAATACGGGAAAATGGCCTACCGGGAACGGATACGTAGAAACCAATTCGGTAATCAGTCTCGAGAATGTGATGTTTTGAGAGATATGCAGCTTGTCCCATATACGCGAGTATTAGCGACGGGTACACGACAAAAGTGAAAGCCATCTGAAAGTTTAAAATGTGTCACTAAATGTAAAAATCGGTCACAAAAGTATCAAAGCTGTGATTAAAAGTTCCATCTGTAGAAATATGTTTTTTACCTTTTTGTGACACAATATTTTCATAAAAGTGTCACTAAAACCCAAAATATAACCTTTTCACCCACACGTTTTACGAAATTAAAAAAAAAGAAAAAAAAAAGAAGAGAAGTGTTAGCTGGTTAATCCAAGTATCCAACCCAACGTGTTTTAACCCGTCTTAAAATTTTAGTCAACCCTCGAATTACCTTGATGGATAACTGTGAAAAATGTCCAAGATCAGCATACATAGCCTCTGAGCCTGGAAACCAAATGGAATGAAGTCAATAAAAGTCAGTTTTGACAAAAAGTCAATTTAGAAAAGTCAACCTACCTGTTATACACAACAAAATCCCGCCCAACGACATCCATCCTCCTCTTCGAGTTTTCTTTAGAAACTTATACATGTAATAAGGGGAGAGTGCTTGAAAAACTTGTGGATTCCAATGAAAAATGTTGTATACTCCAATCATGCTAATACACAAAAGCCACAATACAACAATTGGGGCGAACAAAAATCCTACTCGGTGGGTCCCATAATGTTGGAGGCAGAACAACAGTACCAGAATCACACAAGCCACCGGAACTTCAACGTCTGAAATTATAAAAATAAAAATATAAACTAGTGACCTAGAAAGACTAAAATACCCTTCTCTTATGTTAAATAACAACCGCACGTTAATACACATTAAAAAATATAATAATTTCTTAAAATTAAAATTGTGATAAAATGTGACAAAAATAATAGTCCCGCCATACCCAACGTGCGTGTCATTATTTCGTTTGCTAGAAAGAAACACACGAAAACAAACAAAATTAGTCCCTTTCAGTGAATTATTACTTTCCGAACAAGATAACTTATCAAATGAAAACGAGTTTATAGTGGGAAAATCACATTCATAAGTTAGTGGAAAAGTTAAAGAAGATGACATAAATTAAAGTAAGTTAATCTGACCTAACTTATATATATAGGTAAGATCACTGATTACGCCCTGAAAAAATGTCACTTTAATCTCTATCTACCGACTTTCAATTTTACTTTTTATTGTTATTATTATTATTATATTATTCCTAGTTTAAAAAGAACTTTAAGATGGTAACAGTTTGAAACCCATCCAAATGTGGAAAGTGCGTTTAGATCAGTGATCATATGTTCATATTTAACTTCCAATCTTGACCTAAATAATAATAATTTTATAAGAAAAATATAGTTTAGTTACTTAATTGATGGCGATCGGATTTTGATAAAGAAAGAAACTTTATATCAGAAGGTCCCGCAATAAAATGTTATTTTATAATCAATTTGGTACCCTCTCTTTGTCCACCAATAGTTAAAAGAATATTGTTTGTATATAGAATAAATTTATATGTATATATCAATGCAGTCCAGCATCTGAATAATTATTATAGAATAAAACCAGGAATTCATTTCTTAATTATCATAATCTTGTCAGCATTTATTTATGATTCGTTTCGAATGAATTCCAAGAAATACAGCCATAAAATGCTTCAACTAGAGTTCGAGATTTCCAAATTATTCTGGGTTTTCTATTCTTTGGTTAGCTTACCAACTAAAGTTGACAAATTATGAAAATAAATTAAGGGCATTTTCGGAATATAAAAACTATCGGTTATATTTATATTTTGGGGCATGAAAGTTATATAATTTATAATTTTACACTGAATATCTAAAAGTTAACAAGTTTTCAAGATTAATCTATGAAGAGAATTCATATCCACTCCACAAAGTTTTGTAGCTAATTGCACAAGCATATTAAACAATTGTTGTGGAAGATGCAATAAAAGTTGTGATGTAAAAATCATCCCCTATCTTTGAAGGGGAGGAAATTTCATGAATGAAGGTGTTTAGAAACTTTAGTGTAAAATTATAAATTATAAAGCTTTCGTGCCCTAAAATAAGATTTCCAAATTGATTATCATTTCTACTTCTAGAAACAAAAGATATTGATATATGACTTTAGTAAGGTATTTTTTTAACATGTGCCGTTATATGTATTTTAAGAACTTAATTTTTCATTACAAAATTTCAAATACTCCGTAAGTTTTTTAATTAATACAACTGCTAAAACCAGCCAAGAGGCCCAAGAACATCTAAACCCATTAAACCTATCGACAGTACAATATTGACTACATTTTATATATTTGGGACAAAATATATTTTATTATTATTTTTATTTAACAAGTTAGGGTAAAATAAATCAACAAAATTTAATTAAGAGACTTACATTGATGGTGTTCTTTTGACATAGAAAGCTCAAGCCCAGAAACAGCAGAGAAAACTACAAAAACCCATAAATAAAATAATAGTTATTTATTTTTCCAAAAAAAAAAAATCCATAAACCAAGAAAACACAAAAAGGGTATAAAAAAACTATTAAAAAATAATTAAAAAAATGAAGATTTACATACCGGAGATCGCCGGCGTAAGAACTCCGTCACCGATGACCATACAAGTACCCAGTAAAGCCAAAACAAGCAAAACTTTTTGCAAGATTTTATGTTTTTCCAACGTTGATTTTAAACTCAACCCAATATTTCTAGAACTGGACTTAATTTCATCTTTTTTATATTCATAAAGTTCTTCATCAGCAAGCTGACCATTTGGCAGAGTGCTGACGCGAGCATGACGACATAACAATGTATACAAGGCAAAAGTACCTCCTTCACCATTATCATCAGCTCTAAGAACTATAAAAACATATTTCAGAAGTGGGATTAAAGTTAATGTCCAAAATACAAATGATAAAACCCCAAATATCTCTTCATTAGATTCTGAATGTTGTATGTCTTCTGCAAAAGCACTTTTGTAAACATATAAAGGGGAAGTACTTAAATCCCCATAAACAACCCCTAAACTTTGAAACGCCAAAGTCATCACCGTTTTCCATGATTCTTTCTGCAAGAAAACGAAAATATAAATTAGTAATTAAATTATGAAATTAAGGGGGTGTGGTGTTTGTTTTAGCTTTATTTATCATAAACCCATTATTTTCAGCTTAATTTCTAGCTACTGAGCTTATTAAAATAAGCTAATATGTTTGAAAATCGGCTAAAACAAAGACTGTCCAATAATCTTTAAAAAAGGTTCAAACTTTTTGGTAATTGTACCTTAATTGGGTGAGAATTTCGGTTTGTTGCTTCAATATCCATCTTTTAGAACCATAAAAGACTCATGTTTTTAAGAATTGAAGATGACCCAGATGGAGAAATGAAATACCCACTTCAAGATTCTTCGAGAAATGGGTAAAATTGATAAAAAAGATTGAAACTTTAAAAGGAAACGTAACGAAAATGAGTAGTGGTTATTGTGTGGGAGTAGTGGGCGATGAGAATTAGGTGCTGGTAAGCATGGGAGATAAAAGAGTGACTGTGTGTGTGTGTGTGTTTTTGTCTCAAATGTATTTTGAGGGAGAAGGAGAGAGCTCCACTTGGTGCTTGTTGTTAGCTTGAAGATTTGAGTGGTATAATAATACAGTTGTTCATGTTTTGTGTAGTCTATTGTGTTTGGGCGGTGGGGTGCTTTTGGCCTCCAGAAATATTATTTTATGATTAATTGAGGGGCAAAATGTAAAATAACAAATTTATAAAATATATCTTAGTAATTTATAAATAATGAAGGTTAATTAGATTAAATTAGATAATTAGTGGATGATGAGTCCCATATATATTGATTAAAGTGAATTTAATGATGTTTAAAAGTAAAAGTAAAAGTAAAAGTAAGGGTACGTGTGTCTTTTCATTATATTGAAAGAGATAGTTAGTAGGTGTGGGCATCACTATCTTTTACCAAATATTATAAGTTTTCAAAGTTATCACTTATTTTGAAACACCCAAAAATAGAAAGTGTATCACTAACTTTAAAACGAAAGAAGTATAAAATATATTTAATTATAAGTTTCAAAGCGGGTTGGCCTAGTAATAATAGTGTTAAACCGTAAAAATTAATAACAATTAATTTTAGCTAAGAAAACTTTAAAGTGTTTTTCTAATATGTGCCTCCAGGGCACATGATAGAACCATTTAATAATCTTAAACTTTCCTATTAAATTACAAAAAACATTTAATACATCAAAATAAAATTGAAAATCTAGACATCATTGATGTTTATTGCTTTATTTTTGGAATTATTGGGTTCATTTAAATGCCTCTATCATGTGCTCTAGGGGCATATGTTAGAAAAACTCAACTTTACAAGCACTTGGAGGCTCCGCGTTAAATGTCTGCCAATTGGCCTTTAACCGTGTTAAACCGGCACCAGCCTTTGCGACATACTTCCTCTGATTCAAAATAAGTGCTACACTTTCCATAAATGGATGATTCAAAATAAGTGCTATACTTTCCATAAATGGAAAAAAATAGTAGGACCCACACCCACTAACTATCTACTTTAAAATGAAATGACTCATTTACCCTTACTTTTTACTTTTAAACATCATTAACCCCACTTTATTCAAAAGGTGTGGACTCATTATCCACTAATCATTCAATTAATCTAATATAACTATCATTACACTATTTTGCTTCAAAAACCGTGAAAGTAGAAGTGTAGCACTTATTTTGAATCGGAGGAAGTATATGCACTAACGGTCCGGCCAACAATCATGGTCTTAATACGAAAACTTAGGGGTAGCATATCTTTTAAAGTTATTTTATCCGTTGACCACTTTCTAAAAACAAGTCATTATATTGACTTCTATAACCGCCATAAATATCTTTTTATACACTTCGAATAAAAGCCTCATACAAAAAATCACCACTTATTCTATTACGCTAATCAGTATTCAATAATTTAATTGTAGAAAATACTGTTTAATGTTAGTCCGCAGGCTAACTAAATAGATTTGATGAATAAATAGCAACCATTAATTAGTACTATTTTGTAAACAATAAACAATTGGTGTATGTCTCAGCTCAAATACAAGTATATACAAACAAACCTTCAGATGAGTTTGTCACCAACTTGAAGATATCAAGTCTTATCGATTTCAACTCAAGATAGACATTATTGTCTAAAGCCGAAGGATGAAGGCTACGCCGCTGAGGTGGAATCAACTGATAGTACAATTGAAGATATCAAGTCTTATCAATTTCAATTGAATACATTCTTGTCTAAAGCCAAAGGATGAAGACTGCGCTGCTGAGGTAGAATCAACTGATAGTACAAGCATGGGTAAGGATGCATGGTCACACGCATTAAATGGTTTTTATTGACAAGCCTATATCTACGAAATGTATGTCAACACGTGGATAAACATTTGAAGAAGAAAACATATTACTTGGGCTATACATATCAAAGTAAATGCTTGCATTTCCACACACCTTGAAAACATTCAACAGCACAAGAATATTCTCTAAGAGTTACAGTCTCTTACATGTTACTACTTGTCCATGGTAATTGCACAAGTAAAGATTCCATTTGGTATGTCTTCCAACTATGTTCACTCTAAGTGCACATGAGTTTTGTAAGTCAATCGATCGTACTAAAGTGTCATCTCAAGCATAGAGTTTTATTAGAGTGTGTACTCTCTATGGTAATTTCACAAGTAAAGATTCCATTTGGTAGTCTTTGATTTTTACTTTGTCTCAAAGGATAAATCTCAACCACTGGAATTTGGATCAATCAACTCTCAAATCACCACCACCACCACCACCATCACATGTGATTCAACATATCAACACCACCATCACCCCATGTGTATTAAATCACATGTGATTGCAACCGCTTACCACCACCACCACCACCGGCCACCTTTTCCACCACTGGCAACCCCTCGCCGCTGTCATTGCTTTCAGTCACTTGTGGTTGCGTATCAAATCACATGTGATTGTGTATCCAATCATATGTGATTGCAGTTGCCGAAGCTTACAGCGGGCGGTGGCGATCGTCGGCGGCATGCGGGCGGTGGCGGCCGGCGGCCAGGGGTGGGCGGCGGCGGCAGTAGCCCGCGGTGGTAGTTGTATATTGAGTCACATGTGATTTGATGATGGTGGTGATTAATGGGTCTTTTGATCCAATGACTAAGATTTATCCATTAAAACTATTTAAAAATCAAGGACTCTCTTGACTACAACCATATATACTAAAACCTTCAATTATTTTGTATAATTTAATGGATTAATTGGTTAGGCAGGCTCATAAACTACTGATCCACATAATTAGGACAAACTTAGTTATATATGTTTAGCATTTAATGCTTTAAAGAATGGAGGGGTAAAATTTAATTGTTTTATGTAGTCTTTTTTTTTTAATCGGCAAATCTAATTTACTCTTAATTACTATTTATGTCCATGACGGGAATTAAATTCCCGATCTAAAGGTTAAAAGACAAACATCATATTGCTAGACCAATGACCCTTTAGTGTTTTGTGTAGTCTAATAGGTTTCTTGGGTCGCTCTTTTTTCACATTTATTTGATGGATTATTATGGTCTACTACTTGCAACAAAATATCCATAATTTCATTTTTTGGGATTTTGTAATATACACACACAAGGGGTATAACTATTTTAGATATTCTAGTTAAAACTAGTATTTCATGTTAATTAACTTAAATATATATTCTTTACCGAATTTTCCTTTTATATTATTCTCTCTTTAAAATCCCCTAATTCCCATTATAGATTACATAGATATACTTAATTTTTTCAACCTTTTATAATCTGAAGAGACTAATCTTAAATATTGATTAACAATAACTAATAATCAAGATTATTATTTTTTAATGGCTAATAAACGCACGAATGAAATTTAACCATTGGATTAATTACATTAATTTTAATCCATTCAATTAATCACATTAATTTTAATCGTAAATTCTAATCCAATGGATTAATCACATGCATCAATATTAATCGAATTTTGTTTTGTTTTTTTAAAAATATATATATATATATATATATATTATTTGATATTTACACATGATTATATATTTCATATTTTTATATGTGGCACCTCAAAAGGTAATTGAAGAAATAAATAAGCTTAGATGAAGAATCATATGGGGAACCTCAAACAATAGTAATACAAAAGTATGTTGGGTTGATTGGGGAAAAATGATGGCTCCAAAAAATTTAGGAGGGCTCGGAATTGGTTCCCTTACTTATCAAATGGTGCTGGAGAAAAAGTAGACAATGCTTTGTGGTCAAAAGTCGTCAAATCAATTCATGGTGTCATGAAAAGAGATGCAAAAGATATGGAAAAAACAAGTTATTTATGTACGTGGTCAAACATAGTCAAATCTAGTAATAACCTCATCTCCCTAAACTTACAACTTGATACATTATTTACCAAAATTGTGAGAAATGGTGTAAATATTTTATTTTGGCTTGATAGATGGTTGGGGAAAATAGAACTTTGTTGATACTCTCTTTTTCCTTAATTTGCCGTTCAAAAAGAAAAACGGAGACTACCAGTTGATAATTTTCCGTTGAGGAACAAAAGTACGCAGTAGTTTTAGACATTTACAAGATATGGTTAAACTATATATATTAAATGAAGTATATATATTTTATACTTACGTATTGGTCAAAGATTCTATTAGACTACTAATAATTTGATTTTAGACTACTAATAATTTGATTTTACTCAAATTTCAGTGACATTGATGTGTTATGCGTACCATCTATTATTGAAATCAACTTCAATCAAACAACTCAAAATAGTAGTTTCGAAATGAAACACTAGTATTATATATATAGTATTATATATATATATATATATATATATATATATATATATATATATATATATATATATATATATATATATATATATATATATATATAAAGATTATTATTATTATTATTATTTTTATCAATGTTGTAGTATAACCAAAAATTATACACTCGTTAACAATATAATTTATTGAACAACGACCATCAAATTGGACAACACCCCTTACAACCGATTTACAATTAACTTTACAAGCCAACTATGATTGTCAACCATAGTAACAACAATATATAATTCTGGCATACATAAGGTATAAAAAAAGTAAGATATATATAGTCATACGGTTATACCTCTACCCAAAACAAATGCTCGAAGAAACAGAGCTCCCCCATTTGAAACAGACCTTAATCAAAATTAAAATTATACCAATGCTTAATCCGTGAGATTAAACAAGAGAGATCAGGAAAAAAAAATACTAAAAACTAAAAGATGGTGGTCCTTCTAATCACCAACCAAAGTTGGTAATCGAAGGCGATTTATCATAAAAGACAACTTAAGAAGCCGTTTCCCTATTTTGTGTACTACATTTAGGATTCGAGTTTTAACATATCGTATCATAATTAGCTACTTTTGTCTAATGGTCCTATATGGCTCTAATCTTTCTTTAAGTGTATTTCCGTTTTAATAACTCCCTTAGGTAGCACCGTACTGGAATATATACTCGTGATGTACGCAACCTAATCGTTATTGTGTCCATTTTTAAATATTCAACTGGTCATCTGGTTAAAATTTAACCATGAAAATATCGAATATATATGACCTCTAAGAAATCATTCGAGAGTACGTCCTTACTATTAGGTCATTACTAGATGGTTAACTATGACCCTAATCTATGATGGTGAAAGTTTAAATTTTTGTATACTTGTCTAAGTTACGAAACAACCAATTCTTACGTAAAAGATTTTGAATTAGATCGGGTTGCTTCTTTGAAAGTAAAGTTTGATAAAAACTAGTTTAACTAAATTACCATATTTAGAATGAAGCTACACTTACCTAATACCTTCATAATATCTTAATTTAATTACTTCAATCTTAATTTAATTACTTAAATTCGGTAAAGACAATTTGAGATAACAAGATTGACGACGTTTCTATGAATGTACCACCACTAAGTGACGAGTATTCCTTTAACACATAATGCTGACCCTTGAAAGCTACGTGTCCAAGCAATTTGGTATACCCACTCAACTCAAACTCTTAACAATACAAAACGTACCAACATTTTAATACATAAAATCAAGGATTTAATCAATAAATAATAACACCACAAAATAATCATGGACATTAAAAATAAGCTAATTACTCATCATATGATAATCAACAATAATTGAATTCATAGTATAATAGACTAGTTTTAGGTAGAGATGTAAGTAAGCCGAGCTATTAGCGAGCTACTTGAGCTCGACTCGATAAAAGGTCTATAAAAACTAGAATTAAACAAGCTCGAGTCAAGCTTGAACTTAGCTTATAGCGATATCGTTTATTAAACGAGCTCGAGTCCGAGCTTCAGACGAAGAGCTAATTCAGGTTCACAAGCTTAAACGAGTTGCTAAACATTAATTATATAAATATTATTATATATAATATATCCATACCATTATCTGTGCAAATATCATATATTAAATAAAATTATATATTTAGTGTATATGTGAGCTTTAACAGGCAAAACCCGAGCCTTCGAAATCCTTCACGAGCAGAGCTTGAGCTTTGCATGTAACACTTGAAACAAATTGAGATCGAGATAGACTTATCCAAAATTAAACGAGCCGAATTCTGAGCTTGTTAAGCTTGGTCTCAGCTTAGCTCATTTAAGGCTCTGGTTATAGATAGGTTTTAATTTTAAGCAATGCAATAAATTTTTTCATTCATCATGAACATTGTATTTTTCTCTTCATTTTAGATGATAAACCTTAGTCTTTGTTGAAATCGGTTCTTCGCAAGATCAGGACGGATGGCGAACCCTCCTTAAGCTACGAGTACGGAACCTGCAAACAACCGAAACCCTTGGTCAGATGCTCCCCGAGGGTGATCCTCGTGAGAACACTCCGACGCTCAAGTTAGATATTTATGACGTGAGGTCTAATAGTGACGTGGGATCATATTGAATGTGTGAATGTGACGAAGTTAGCATTCAAGGCTTACGTTCGGGTCGAATTGAATGCTTAGTGCAGTGTGAGGTGTGATAGCATACCTTATCCTGGGAGGCAGTATATCTCTTTATAACCGGTTGGTCTAGGCGGGAAACGGACCGCTCGATCCCTTTGGTCCGGTTCATGCAAGAGTCTTCCAGGCAAAGGGTTGTGGTTCATTCTGTTACCCATTGTGTAAAGACTCAAGCTTTCACCGACGCCGTCTTGGGCTTAAGTCGCATTTAATGCTCTCGTGGCTCGATGTACTTTATCCGGAAATCCCGTTCGTCGTTTGGATCATGACATAGGGATGTGAACCCAAACCGTTCGTCGTAGCCTTCCGTCCAGGCGTCCGTCGTATCTTTACAGGTCATGCATTTTGACCATGCCTCATTAAGTCCCTCAAGTTGGAAGTAAACTTTCGCATAAGTTTGCTTCTAACTTTAATTTGCTTCTCTCATTGCCACTTCCTTCCTTCGCAGGTTTTAAAGTTATTGTTACCTTGGGTATTTTCGACCGTTATAAGCATCATTACAGGTATTTTGAACTTCCGCCTCTATATAACTTGTTTTTCGCCCCCTTCCTTTCTCACCACTCCTTCTTTGTCGTTCCAACTTCTTCTTCGCTTCTCCCCTGATTCAATTTCCTTCTTGCTTCTCATTTTCCCCCAATCTTGATTAATCAGAATGACTAAGAAAGATAAGCCTTCGAAAGACAAGAGTGAAAAACAGGCTAAGATTACCGCTTTTAACACGTATACCAGTCTTTCTGATGCCGACCTAGCTTCTATCTCCTCCGAATTTCATATTGACCCTCAATATCCCCTCTGCCTGCCTATGGGGTCCGAGGTATCAAAACTCCGCCGGAGGGGTTTGAACCCGTTTACCTTCAATATCTGCTAGGATGGTTGCGTTTCCCCCTTGATGATTTTATCATTACCCTTCTTCAAGATCTTGGCTTGCATGTCGCACAACTCGCACCAAATTCGTTTCGAAAAATCATAGGTTTCATCCTGCTTTGCCGCTCCCTTGGCATACCTCTTTCGCCTAAGTTGTTTCGCAACTTGTACGTGGTTACAGGTCGAGGCGACTGGGCGGTTCTTACTCTAAGGTCTGGTCGCACCGAACATATTACTGGGTTAAGGGATTCCATCCACGGGTGGAAGCATGGTTTCTTCTTTGTTGGCCGTTCTGCTTTTAAGGATGCAACATTTTCTTGGGGGAAAATCGTTGGGCGTACCTCTGAGCCACCCCCTGATCTGTCCGCTGAAGAAACTGCACAAGTACATGCCCTTTCTTCCGTCGAGGTTAAATGGGAAGATCCAGATGAGATTTTCTTGGGTATGGCGGACTTGAGTCCTTATTATCTTTCACGGGGTGTTCGCCCAATTTGGACGATTGATGGAAAAGAGGTTTCCTTACTTCGCCGTTTGAAGATGCCCAAAGGTATTCCTCCCCCAGGTGTCGTTTCTGTTATTGATGGCCCCGTTGTTCCTTTCTGCCCACCAACGGAAGTTTCTGAGAGTTCTGAAGAAACCTCCGATGCTCGTGTTTCCTCCTCTGACGTAGTTACGTCTTCTGTTGCTCTTGAGGTGCGTCCCCCCACATTTACAGTTGAAGACACAATGGTGCATGATTCTCAAGCAGATATCTCTAAGCCGTGAAAGGTTCGGATGGTCCGTTCTGTTTCTGTCCCAGAGAGGGCGAAAGTTCCCCGTATGAAGAGGCCGCTTGGTGGAGGTTCCCATTCTTCGCCCAAACGAATTTTGGTCGAGGAAGAAGGTATGGTTTTATGCCGACGTGTTCTTTTCCCTTTTTTATTACGTTTATCAACTTCTGATAGGTAACCACGGTTTGGTTAATCTTGAGCAGAAATTCCTGAGTCTGCCATTGTTTCCGAGAGCACCCACGATGTTGTGAATCCTCCTGAGCCTCCGTCCAAGGGTATCCCTACCCCTGCGCCCGGGGCGTCTACTGCGAAACCTTCACTTATCAAAGTACCACCACTACCTTCATCATTCCGCCGTCCGTTGGTATCATCAAGCACATCTGCTTTGGCAGCTTTCGAGAGTAGCTTGTTTGGCTCTGGAATGCAGCTATCCTCTACCGTGAAGAGTTCCTTTTCATCACAACCTTCTCATAGTCAATCTTCACTACCCAACTTCCCCTTTCTGGGTAAGCTTTCTTTAGATACTTAGGCGCTTGTATGTTACCCATGCCCTTATCAACTTTATTTTGCAGGAAAAAAGGTACGCACCACCATTTCTGCATCTACGGCCGAACCCTTTAATATTACAAAGTTACCGGACCCTCAAGAACCTGAGCCGGCTGTTGTTGTTACCACTTCTTCTCCTATTGTGCACACCGTGGCAACTACAGGGTTAGGCTTTGAAGAATTTTCGGATGAGGGTATATTCCTGAAGGCTCGTTCTTAGTTACTTTCTGCCACGGAGCTTTTATCCGTGCTGCACGCAAGAGGCGTTCGTAGCCTCCAGACCTCTCTGAATTACAACTTGGAGTTTACTCGTTTGAATGAATTAATAAAAACTGTTAAGACGTTGCACCACAAAAAGATGGAAGAGAAGGATCGTTTGGCTAGTTTAAACGAATCCTTGATTGAGGAAAATCGTGAACTCATGGCTGATATTGAAGAGGTGAGGAAATCTTCATCTGCCAAGGATGCTCAAATCATTGCCCTGAAGAGCGAATACAGTACTCTTCCGGCCAGAATTGCTGAGTTAGAGCATCAGTTGGTTGAGAAGGATGCTCAAGCAAAGGAAGCTTTGGACCTTTCCGCCAAAGAAAACGAGAGGTTGCAAGAGACGGTTGGGACATGTTATCGAGATATTGGTTGATTGCTACAGAGGGGAATTCTTGGCACTGTGCAGGCTTTTTTTATCTTCGAACGAATTTGTAACTGCAAATACCAATCTTCAGAGAGAAAGCATAAGGTTCGGTCAGTATCAAGGTTGCCTTGACACCCATAGCGCATACGCGGACCTGCTTCAGGATGCACCGCTGACTCACAACTACCCGGATGCTCAAACAAATATCATGAGCCTATTTGGTGAACTAGTGTCTCCCCAACACCCCTTGCTTCAACCTCTTGAGTCCGGAGCGATTTCTTTGGGTGAATTGAAATCCCAGCTTCTCCAGGTTCCCTCCGGCCCAGAGGATGTGACGGAGACTTCCGCTCAGGGCCAGAATCCTCTTGTCTGAGTTTTTAGTGGATATCCTTCGTACTTGGTTGTTTTTGTATTAACATGAATTTGCTCTTTTGGTTTGTGGTTGTAATGTGCGCACTCGTATGTGCTTTAATATACACCGTTGTCTTATGTTTCGTACGTTTATGTTCGTATTTTTGTTCGTTTATTCGTTATGTTTATACACAAATTTTGTTTTCTTAGAGGCGTCCCCCTTAAAAATTTTGTGTAAATTTGCATGCATGCTTATGCTTCGTCGTATTGGTTAACTTTAGTAACCATTGTAGGAAATTATTAGTTGTCCGTAGTTTAGTAACTACCGTAGACCTTATTCACAAAAGAGCTCGCCCGTAGGGGCTTTCATTAATTCATTCGACTTAATACAAACGATAAACAAAAAATGATCGTACAATCATACTAAAGCCGAAAAGTCGATCGCAGCATAAGAGCAATTTTATCAT
Organism: Calendula officinalis; assembly: GCA_963853835.1. NCBI lineage: Eukaryota > Viridiplantae > Streptophyta > Magnoliopsida > Asterales > Asteraceae > Calendula > Calendula officinalis. Next base: position 6,446,185 of record OY970821.1, on the reverse strand, counting down.
CCTAGTAATGGAACTTACGCAAGTTCCTCATGTTCCAAGTTCGATGGATTGCCGACCCGTTCATTGTTTCTAGCACATACGAACCGTTTCTTCTAGCCTCCTTTACTCTGTAGGGACCTTCCCAATTAGGTGCGAGCTTTCCTGGTTTGTAGTGAAGGCTGGCCTCGTTCTTTCGTAACACCAGGTCCCCTACCTTACATGTTGCCGCACGGACTTTCGTGTTGTAATATCCTTCCGTCCGTAACTTGTATGCTGCCTGTCGCAAAGCAGCATTTTCCCTTCGTTCATCCACTAGGTCTAGATTATGCCTTAATGCTTCTGTATTCTCGTCTAGCCGGAAATTCTCCACCTGTGGGGATGGTAGGGTGACCTCAAGCGGTATGACCGCCTCTGACCCATACACCAGACTGTATGGAGTTTCTTGAGTTGCACTCCTCGATGTGGTTCGGTACGCCCACAGTACGCTTTGCAACTCGTCTGCCCATCCCCCCTCTGCTCGATTCAAACGTTTCTTTATTCCTTTCACTATGGTTCTGTTCGTCACTTCAGTTTGTCCGTTGGCTTGAGGATGGGCGACGGACGTAAAGTTTTGACGAATGCTCAGGTCTGCACACCATATTTTTAAGGGGTTATTGGCGAATTGCTTCCCGTTGTCGCTTATGATGGTGTGCGGAAGGCCGAACCTGCAGACGATTTGTTTCCATACGAACTTGACGACATTCGCTCCTGAAATACATGCCAACGGCTTTGCTTCCACCCATTTGGTGAAGTAATCTATCGCTACTACCAGAAACTTGAGGCCCCCCGGAGCTCTTGGGAAAGGTCCCACTATATCGATTCCCCATTGGCAGAACGGCCATGGGCTTTGGATGCTCGTAAAGGTAACGGGTGCTCGGTTGGGAATATTTGAATATGCTTGACATTTCTGACACTTCTTAACATACTCTTGGATGTCCTTCGACATTCGAGGCCAGAAATATCCCATCCTGAATACCTTTTGCGTTAGCGCCCTAGACCCCGCATGCGCTCCACAAAGGCCTTCATGTACTTCTTTTACCGCACTCTGAGATTCTGCCTGGCTTAAGAACCGTAACCACGGGGTAGAGTATCCCTTCCGGTAGAACCTGTTATCCTTAATTACGTATCTTCCAGCATTCATTCTAATCTTCCTTGCTTCGCCGGGGTTAGATGGAAGAATTCCTTCCGACGTACTGCTTGATTGGTTTCATCCAACAGGCCTGGTTTCGTCTATATCCTCTACTTCCACGGTCATCTGCTCGATGCTCCTCCTCGAGAGTACTTCTACCAAAACCTCCTTTGTGAGATGATGATACAACATGGAAGCTAGTTTGCTAAGTGCATCCGCCTCTTTATTCTTGGTTCGAGGAACTTGAGTGATCCTGAACTTTTCAAATTTGGCTGCCTTATTTTTTACTTGTTCTAGATACAACTTCATGTGTCTTTCTTTAGCTTCGTAAGACCCATTCACCTGGTTAACGACCAACATCGAGTCTGCGAATGCTTCCAGTTCCTTCACATCCAGGCTCTTAGCTAAGCTCAAACCTGCCAGTAGTGCCTCGTACTCAGCTTCATTGTTTGAACATGCAAAGTCGAACCTTAAAGCATACGTCACTCTTTCTTCTTTTGGTCCCAATAGAACAACTCCTGCGCCACACCCATCCGATCATGCGGCTCCGTCCGTATACATCCTCCACAGAGTGTTGCTTTCTGCCTGCACTAATTTCCCCTTCTGTTCGATTTGCATACTTTCTCCCCTCGGTCTCTCTTCGTCTGGCATTTCCAATAAGAAATCTGCCAATGCCTGACCCTTTATGCTTGGCCTTGGTTTGAACTTCATTTCGTATTCCCCCAACTCAATTGCCCATTTGGTCATCCGTCCTGACCGTTCGGGTTGGAGCAATATGTTTTTGATCGGTTGGTTGGTTAGGATCGTTACCGTATGAGCTTAAAAGTACCTCTTCAACCGTCTGACCGAGTATATCAAGCTCAGGATCAATTTCTCGACTATCGAATAGTTTAGCTCCGCACCTTGTAGCACTCGACTAACAAAGTATACAGGAACTTGTCTTCCTTCTCTTTCTGCGATAAGTACCGAACTGATTGCCTCCCTTCCCGTCGACATGTACATGATCAGATCTTCCCCCTTATTAGGACTGGCCATTGTAGGGATGTTCCGCAGGTATTGTTTTAATTCCTCAAATGCCCACTCGGCCTCCACGGTCCATTCTACTCCTCCCTTCTTGGTACATCCATGCAGGGTTTTGAAGAAAGGGATGGACCTTTCTGCGGATTTTGCCAGGAAGCGTCCTAATGCTGCAAGCTTCCCGTTCAAGGCCTGAACTTCCTTCACCGTTCGTGGGGTTTTTGTTTTCAATAGACTTTCTATCTTTTCTGGATTGGCTTGTATGCCGGAGGGTGTTATAATGTGACCTAAAAACTTGCCTTTACTCATGCCAAAAGAGCACTTCTTAGGATTCAGCTTCATATTGGTCCTCTGTAACCGTCGCAAGGTCTCTTCCGTATCACCGATTAGGTCTCCATCGTCTATACTCTTAATCACCATATCATCAACGTATACCTCCAAATTGCGACCTATCTACTCTTCGAAAGCCTTTTCAACCAAACGTTGATACGTGGCTCCCGCATTTCGTAGCCCGAAAGGCATTTTGATGTAACAAAACGTGCCCTTAGCCGTATGGAAAGCCGTTTTCTCTTCATCTTCCTTAGCCATCTGCACCTAATGGTACCCTTTGTAGGCATCTAGGAAGGACTTCCATTTGTATCCTCCCAACGCCTCCACCTTCTGTTCTGTATCCGGGAGAGGGTAGCTGTCTTTGGGGCATGCTTTGTTGAGGTCTTTGAAGTCTACACACATCCGCATTGATCCGTCTCCTTTCTTGACCAACACCGGATTAGCCACCCATTCTGGGTACTGAGTACTCCGTAGCACTCCTGCCGATACTAAATCTTCCACTTCCTTACTTACTACCTTAACCCTATCGACGGCCATCCCTCTTTTTGACTGCTTTACCGGTGTGAATGCCGGGTTAATATTCAATTTGTGTTCTGCAAATTCTCGGGATACACCCGTCATATCCTTGGGTTCTCATGCGAACACACTTTTATTTCTCCTCAGAAGGGCTCCAAGTTCGCTTTTCAACTTGGGAGGGAGACTACCCCCTACTCGAACGGTTACTTCCGGGTACTCCTCGTTCACCACAACTTGAGTCTCTTCCTGCTCCGTCCAACTGTCTTGGTGCGTGACACTTCCACACTCCGTGACGGGCATGGGCATGCTCTGCATGGTGAGCACCCCTTGTTCTGAAGGAAATTTAAGCAGACCATGAACGGTGGAAGCAATTGCCTGCAACTGCCACATTCCGGTCCGTCCCAAAATTACATTGTATCTGGATGGAGCCTCAATGACGATAAATTCAGTTACGATGGATTTGCTGCGACTAGAATTCCAGTCTGTTAGCACTAAGGGTAGGTGAATTTTTCCCGTGGCCATACCGACCGTCCGGAAAATCCTACCACCGAAGAGGTTGCCGGTTTAAGGAATGCCTTGACTTCAGGAGGGAATTTCTCGAAACAGTGGTCGTACATAATGTTAGCGGAACTTCCTCCGTCCACGTAAATTCTACGGACCATCGCTCGGGCGATGGCCCCGCAGATCACCAATGGCTCCATTCCCACATATCCTTCGGGGATAGGTTCATCTCTCCCAAATTCTATTGCCACCCCCTTTCTTTTTCGCTAAGGGGATACGGAATAAACCTGTTCCTCCATCATCATGATCTCCGTGTCATGCACCATTACTCCAACCTTCGGTTCTTCAGTTACCCCCTCTATGCCTTTCCCTTTCTTTTGGGCTTCCTTTTCTCTTTTGTAGCTTTCGCAGGTTGCTGTAGCGTGACCCATGATCTTATGGAACTCGCAATAAGCGTTTGGGTCGCGCGGGTACCTTTTCCGAGGAACTCTTCCCTCCTTATCTATCTTAGTGTCGGAAGCTGCGAAGGTTTCTGGACGCTGACGCTCTTAGCTTCCGTTTGAGAACCTACCTTCGGAGGCTTTTCCTCGGTAGGTTGACCGGCCGGGAAAACTCGGCCGGAAGGAACCTCTTGACCTTTCGACATTTCGGAGGGAAACCGAGCCGGACCCCCCTTTTCTCTCTTGAGCTTCGAAACGCAGCTTCTCCGCACTCTCTTCCTCCTGCTTCAGTACCTTATTCACCGTATTAATCATATCATCTGCCTTGACGAAATCTCTCTTCGACAGCTCTCTAAACAGTTCTCCTTCTCGTAGGCCATACGTAAACGCCGCTATGATGAGTGAATCTTCCCGGACGGGCATCTTTCGGCTCTGTTCGTTGAATCTTTTGAAATACGACTTATTATTTTCCCCTTCCCTCTGTCTGCACGCCATTATGGACTGAGACTTCTGTTGGTATTTCTTTTGTTGTATGAAACTATGACTAAACTGAGCAGCGAGCTCCTCAAAGTTAGCAATACTCTTCTGCGGCAAACTGGACAACCAGTACCGAGCTGAACCTTCCAAGGTTCCTGCGAAATACAGGCACCACAATTTTTGGTCCATCGGTATCATTTTCACAGCCCAACGGAAGCTTGCCACGTGGTCATCCGGATCTCCAGTCCCATCATATGACTTAACCCTAGGGCCTTTGAGTCCCGAAGGAATAGGCATCTCGTTTATTTCGTCAGTAAATGGGGATCGGAAGCCTTTGGGGCTGGGGAGGTGAAGTCGGGCAGAACTTCCCTCCCTTCCTTCCCCCGTTCGATCTCTTCCTTCTGGGGGTTTGCCTCCCTCTGCTTTCCGGAGTTCTTTCTCTCCTTCTTTCCGGGGTTCTCTTTCTTCTCCTCTCCGGAGTACGTTCCTGCCTTCCTTCCCTCTCCCGTTCAGACTCTCGACCCCGAATCGGAGGGGTGTCCTCCTTATAAACTTCCTCTGCAGATTCTTCTTCTGTGGACTCTTCACTTCAGTAAACAAGAGTTCTCCCGACTCCGCTCATTCCTTCGGTCGTTCTTCTCCTACTTTTTTCCAAGTCTCTCAGCTTTCGAAACTTGCAAAAAAGGTTGAACTCTTAAATTTCCTCCTCGGTTGGATCATCTTTTCCTGACCCCGAGGGAGGAGGACAAGATGCAACGTTGACAATAGCTGAAGCTGGAAAGGTAGGGGTGGGATTATCCCCTGGCGGAGTTAGGGGTCGGCTTCCTCCCACCGGTGTCGATTCGAGGACCATTTCGTTCTTGTCCCACGGATGGCGCCAAATGTTGAAACCAGTTCTTCGCAAGATCAGGACGGATGGCGAACCCTCCTTAAGCTACGAGTACGGAACCTGCAAACAACCGAAACCCTTGGTCAGATGCTCCCCGAGGGTGATCCTCGTGAGAACACTCCGACACTCAAGTTAGATATTTACGACGTGAGGTCTAATAGTGACGTGGGATCGTATTGAATGTGTGAATGTGACGAAGTTGGCATTCAAGGCTTACGTTCGGGTCGAATTGAATGCTTAGTGCAGTGTGAGGTGTGATAGCATACCTTATCCTTGGAGGCAGTATGTCTCTTTATAACCGGTTGGTCTAGGCGGGAAACGGACCGCTCGATCCCTTTGGTCCGGTTCATGCAAGAGTCTTCCAGGCAAAGGGTTGTGGTTCAATCTGTTACCCATTGTGTAAAGACTCAAGCTTTCACCGACGCCGTCTTGGGCTTAAGTCGCATTTAATGCTCTCGTGGCTCGATGTACTTTATCCGGAAATCCCGTTCGTCGTTTGGATCATGACATAGGGATGTGGACCCAAATCGTTCGCCGTAGCCTTCCGTCCAGGCGTCCGTCGTATCTTTACAGGTCATGCATTTTGACCATGCCTCATTAGTCTTTAAATGGTGAAATCTAAAATATGTATTTATGTTTTACACTAAATGATTAAAGTATATTGTCTGAATAAAGTAAATTAAATCATGCCATATTTCTATATAAAAATATATTGTCTAATATGACAATTGATACAAAGTGGATTGATATTATGTGTCGGTAACTTTAGGTAAATTTAAAACATAAATAGTTGTTTGTGTAATGTTTAGAACACGTTTAATAGTTTATTACATTACTAGCCTATAACCCGTGATGAATCACGGGCGGCTTATAAAATATTTTTTTCAGTTTTGTTATTAAATTTGTATAACCATTTGAATATTTATTACTATTAAACTAATTTATTGTAAATGTAAAAGATAATAATCAAATAACAAAATATTTGATAACTTTGAATATGATGCAATGTACAACAAAGAATAAAACATTTATTGATAACTATTAATTTACAACGTAAAGTTTAAAAGACCATAACAGGAAATGTATAAAACGTAAAAGTTTATAACGGATGATGAGATAATAGAATACATATATTTTCAATTGCATTAGGAACGTGCCTCAGACTTTGCTCAACATCCTATTTTTGCTATAATTGATATCGACTAACATGAAAGTATATCATCACCAGTTTTAAACAACACAGTTAAACCGCTTTGGTTAGGTTCCCTCTAAATATGCTTTCTTAAACATCCCTATGACCAGTTGGTGAAACAGTGATACACAGCCGCCATAATAGGAATGTGAGACTTGAGATCTTTATGATTCATCTCATATATGCAAGTGCTGAATAGAGTGTCCATGCAAAAGATCTTTAACTGCCAGAATAACTATTTATGTTTGAGTCTCCAACAAATTGAAATACACATGTGGGCATATATTAACATATGTATCTATATAAAAATTGATTTTCTACAAATTAAAAAATAGGGTAGAATGAAAAAAAAATATACATGAGCCAAATCAACTAATTCAGGGTTCAAGTATCTAAAATAGTCTTCCCACTCAGCAGTATTTCCATAATAATATGGATAACCATAAAAATAACCAAGTGTTGGATCCATTAATTCAGGAACCAAACGGGTTACTGACCTATTCCACTGTCCACTAAAGGCTGCAAGAACAACCATAAATTTACATATAAAATTTGAAAAAAACACATAACCAAAACTTTTGGAACCTCAACTACAATCAACAAATTATCTAAATGCATATATCAATGTCAAAATAATTATTTAATAAGACTAATCTGGTAAATATGGCCCGTCAATTGCAATGATAGATGGAAGAATATTGCTGGTATTGTTTAATGGCGGACGGAGTAGCATATATAACCATTCGTAACTGAATTAGTAACGTCTTAAGTTTTTAATAAATTAAATTCTAATGAAATGTCTTAAATGAGAATATGTAAGACCATAATTTCGGTATTCCGAAACCTTTTCCATAACTGATGTTTAGAAATTAATGTAGCATAAATTAAGGGGTAACCGATTCATAGTTGACCAATTTTTATGAAATCGAAAATGCTTCAGCTAAATAATTGTAAAATAACATAATATTCATGAAAAGGCTTATTTCTTGTAGTGAATTTACAGTAGTGCATGCAGTTGAATCAAAACAAACGTTGGTTCGCTCCCAAAAGTGTAGTGAATTTACAGTATTGGAACCACCTTAACATAATTTCATAAAAATTTCTTTCAATAATAGTTGAAAAATCCATTTAATCTTTGTGATATGTTAACCTTAACATAATCGAGTATGAACTGGATTCGTCACCGAGCAGAGAAATCCATTTATTAAACAAATTCAGTGAAACAATCTTGCTTAATTTATCACAAGTTAAAATAACACTAACCAATTCTACAGTAAAGGAAGAGAAAAAACTATGGGAATGAGTTGAGCATTTTATCGAACACCTGGTGGACATTGTTGAAAGTTCAAATTTATGAACACATGACGTGGCACTTATGTGACTTTAAATATGACATGTGGCTTTAAGAGTTGCCATGTGACTTTAAAAATTGACAAGTGGATTTAAACCTTTTGTTTATTATATATAAAGATAAAGATTATGAATTCTAAATAAACAAATATTGAGTTAAATATTTATTTATTTTATTAAGAAGACAAATTGACATTCTTTCTCATAATGGAATCAAATAGACCTTGAAGCGTCACAACAAACATAAACATTGATCATTCACCATAACAGGATAAATATATTTAATGTACATCTATGTGTAGTCTTATTTGATGTGACAAATAATGTATGAAATTTCATTTATACGAATATTTTATGGTAAACAAACTTAAAATCAGATACAATTTGAATTTGAAGTTCAACATTTTGATAATTTTTAGAGAATTTCATTACAGAAGTATGTCAAATATATGATCGTTTTTATGTGTGTATAATTAAGAACAGAATACATTTGATTCTTTAATAGACAACTGTTAACAAGGATAAGACAATTCACAAGTTATAAAATACGAATATATAAAAGACTACTCCAGAAAACCATAGTTCCGGATACATCCCCTTATCCTAAATTTGTTTTTGTTAACTTCGCTGGGACTCCACTAGGCTCAAGTCTCAACCCCCTTGACCCCCCATATTTTTATGCGTCCGTATTTTAGTTGTTCCAATTTCATCTTGGACTTATACAAGTGTGCACTCTGCACTTTTAAACTAGTTTTAGTACCAATATATGAATCTCATGACATATATATTATTTCCATTATACTAAAAAGAATATGTGACACCAAAATTACGAAAAATACCAAAAACTCATTAACAAGTATTCCTTCTACTAGAGACGAGCGAAAAACTATCTATCATTCTAGAGCTTCTTAAAATCAGTTATCAGTTCTAGATAAACTTTGTCTTTCCAAAACGGATTCTTTTTAAGTGCCAAATTGAAGTGAAATCTTCGGAATTTATATTTTTAAAGATAAAAACCTAAAGCTTGCATTTGATCAAAAATACTACCCTGGAACTAATTGCCGTTTAGTATGAGCCTGTTTTCTCTTTCGTTTTTAGTGTTCTTTTGGTGTTGGTCCGGTCTGGTCACCATATGATTATATGAACAACCCAAGTTTGTACGTTTACTTTTTTAATTCTCGCTTTTGATATTGAATTTAATTTATAAAAAAATTTGTGTGCCTTGAGGCCAAATATAAACAAGACTAACATCATCGTGGTACACGGGACCATGGTCCATAACTTTATTATATGCACCTTTAATCTTCTAAAATCATACAAACGTCTTATAATCAAGGCATAACACAGGGGCCACACTCTACCTATCTCATCACATTATCACAAATACCTTTTTTTTTCTTTTTGTTTGCCCGTACGCTTAGTTAATGGAGCAAACATTTGTGTCTTATTTGGACAGTACATGCTTCCATTTTGTGTCACCCCAATCTTAATTTACTCCTAGTGGTCATCAAAATTCAAACCCATGGGTCGCCCCCATTATGTGGCCCGTGACCGAAGCGTCCCCCCTACCATTTTTTCCTTCGGTTTGTTCGTATAGACGACGGGAGTTTGGTATAAGAAAGAAGGTTATTGCTTGTATATTATACGGAGTACATGGTTAGTGAGATATGTGTTAATAAAATCAATTTTAATATTTAATAGAGAATTTGGTTATCACTATTGGGTTTAGTCATATGTTTAGTCTTTACAGAGAAAATTTATGTGAAATTGATGACAAAACATAAATTTGATCACAATTACATGTAGTCTAACATGTTAGTTTTATATAATATTTGTCATTATCATGTCTAATTGGTTAATAAGTCCTCTATCATCTTATTTTATTTCCTTACTAGGTCCGAGACTAAATAAAACTGTTAATATAAAAGAAATTAAAAATCATTTATGGTATATGTAATCTTGAACCATCTAACTAATCATTCCCCTTATAATACATTGATGATAACAATTATACTGTTCATTATAAGATCTAAAACTCCGTTGATTCTTTGACCAATCATCTTTTGTCACAATGTTAAATGAAACGGAGGTTATTCCACAATTTTTAAAACTGCCCCTAAAATGGGGGAGATATTGTAAATAACCAAAAAACTTCCTAAAATGAGGGGAGATATTGTAAATAACCAAAAAAAAACTTCCGTACGAGCCTAATACTACTCTATTTTTTTTTATGTTTGCATTGTTTTATAATTCACAATAATATATCAACATAAAAAAGATAACATTATGACAAAACTGAGATTTCATTATATAAAGTAGATAGTTAGTGGGTGTAGTCATCCACTATTTTTTTATATCAAATAAGATAATTTTTCAAAATGTATTGTGTCACTAAAAAAAATAGTACTTATTTTGAATCGCATGAAGTATATCTTCAAAAAGTTAATGCGTTAAAATTTTAGTTTTTACCATCTAACTGAGTGCTAATGACAAAAAATAATTACAAGTATCCAAAATTTAACTTTTATTTTGACGAAATTAAATATTAATTTCTAAAAGATTTACTATAAAAAAAAGTTATGTAGTATTAAAATATGATCAAAATTAGCATATTATTTATTATCAGTAAGATAAAGTGTATGTAAAATAAAATCCGCAGCAACGCGCGGTACACCATTTTACTTGTTTGAATAACAAATGTCATAACAATTGATAATTTCGTAAAGTATTAAAAATGGTAAGTACTTATCATGTGATACCACTTTGTTATTAAGAATTAAGTAAATGTATAATTCAAGCTTTTGATAGAAGTATATTTTTATGGTATCCAAGTCCAATGTTTAAATGGGTTCGAGTGTTCCACCAAAACTTACAATCGCACAAGCAAAACAACATAAACAAGTGGCACATATCAAAAAGCAAGGATGAGTAGGATATCAACTCATTTATCAAAATGGTCCACACTTCGTAGGAATCAAAACGTCTAACCACTACTTTTTAGTTTAATTTTTCTAAATGAAAGAAACTTTAAAAAAATTTCTATCTATTAAAATCATACGGGGTAATATACTACTATGCTTTAGAAGAATTAGTATTGCTTTCTCATAAATTGCTTTAGACCAATGTTATTAATTAATATCGAAATCTTACTAAATATCATTTTTGTCTATATAAGATTAATCGAAAGATCCTACTTAAAAGTCATGTTACTTCTCATTTGCTATTTTTCCTTCAATTCATAATTGTCTTCCATCTATTAAAATGGTGAAATGCAACTAATAAGTGGATAACTCAATAAACAATAGGATTTCGTGACTAGGTGAGATTCAGATTCAAGAACTCTACTTAAAATTTTAAATATATATATAAACGAAGATACGTGACAGTATATCTTGTAAGCTTAGAGACGTGGTTGATTTCTATCTTTAAAAAAATAATTAATGCATGCTTCAATTCACCACCACAATATATACTTTTGTTTGCTTTTTTCTTTAAGGGTTCGCTAATAACTTTTTAGATAAATAGGTTGGGTTAAAAATATGGGTTTTGCTAGGGCTGTCACTAATATGCATAAAAAAGCTTGTACATTGATTAAAAAGGTAATATTCCAAAAATTCAGGGGTTGTCTTTTGTGTATTTTGTCTTCTTAATGACAGCCCTAAGGGCTGTCATTAGCATTTTCCTAAAAATATTAATCCGTTTAGTTCAACAGGCTAGGCTAGGTTGGGTTGGGTTGAGATTTTCAACCCGCGTACTCAAACGGGGTTAACCCATTTATGACCCAACCCGACTTATTGCCAACCCTAGCCTTAATGAGATCGTAAATGTACCGGGTTATAGTTTGCATATATGAACCCGCTAATACCTCAATCCAAATATGTAAACCTAAATACGACACAGACTTGCACAATAATGCATATACATAGAGAAGCGTAACACATTTGGTTTTTGAATGAATTAATGTCAAACAATTGAAACCCATGGAAATCAAACCTGAGACAAATATTAAAATGCATGCATCTCAAGTATTCAACCACTTAGCTATCTTTGAAAGTTTGAATGATTGGCGGACGTTTACTATAAATAATGTATACTCCCAGTAAAGTAATAGATGGGAAGTTATCATTATAACCGAATTAACCGATTTAATCGTCCCAATTTAACCAAAACAGTTTTGATAACCGACAATTCAGTTTATTAAATTTAATTAACTGAATTTTTTTATGGTTTTATTAATAACATCCCTAAAAGATGTCTTTAACATGCATAAAACGTTTATAACATTAATTGATAGAGTAATGAACTTGTGATCCTAAAATTCAAGGGCCGATTTTATATTATTTTGTCTTTTTATTGACAGCACTTAGAGCTGTCATTATCATTTTTTTATACGGTTATGGGTTTATGGTAAGAACCCATCCACAATTAAATAATTTTAATTTCGGCTACAATAAAATACGTACGGGTTTCGACTAGCTGTTTTTAAACTTTTAATCTATGAATTTTTGTGACTTTAAATAGTCAATTAAATGATTTTGACTTAATGATGTTTGTAGTTGTTGTATAATATGCACGATTCGTTTCATCATTTGTAAAGGATAGTGATATCACTTCTAAACTTTGAAATTTACCTTGCGTTTGGTATGCAAGGAAGGAATAAAATGGTATTTTCTATGTTTCAAAATAAGTGAATTAATTTAAAGTTTACGTTTTTTGATGCAAAATAAGGTAATAAAAGATTAGTGAAATTAAATTGAGTAATTAGAATGTATGGTGAGTGGTGACCCACACTTTTTACTATTTTGTTGCTTGTATAGGAAGATGACAAAAATGGATAGGGCCCCACACCTTTAATGATGTTTAAAAAAGTGTATAAGTAAGGGTAAAAAGGTAATTGTAAATATAAAAACTTACCAAATAAGTTAAATTTTTAAAGTGGTTCACTTATTTTAATACATAATAAAAAGTAAAGTGATTCACTTATTTTGATACGGAGGAAGTATATTCTATTTGGGTGAAAGAAATCCGTTTGTTTCAACCAATTGAATTAAATGATCCAAGGTGAATTTTTTTTTTTTCATTTCATCGTAGAAAGAAATAAAATACTACAATTAACTAATTTATTTACATATAAAGGGCCCTCTTCTTAAAGTAATTTTTTCTCAAATAAAGCAAATTTTAAATGAAGATTAAGACAAAATAAAGAACTTACAATTAGATGAGTTACTACTATTAACACTAGGATTGATGAAGAGTGAAGAAAGCAGTCCAGCACTGCAGATGGAACCTGCATTTGTAATTTGATAACTGTATTGATATTTACGATTGATTAAAATTTAATTTGCATAGAAAATAAAACGTTAAATTAAGTAGGATGTATCCCGGTAGACAATGGTGATAATTTTTTTAAAAATTCGTAGGCTCGTAGCAAAATAGAACAAATCCATATATTGTGTGTTCGATTTGCAGCCAAAACAATTATACATTTTTACATCTAGTATATTTGAAATTTTAATTGCCTATTTTTCATAAGGTTTTGGTTCTAATACAACTCCTCCTGCAATTAGATCAAATGCTACTAATTGTCTTCTCTTAGTAAGTTCATAGACACACTATTTATGCTAGCCGTAGTCTCGTAAAACAAACTAATCATATTTAGAAGCCAATGAGAAAACAATAAAATTACCTTTTAGTAGCAAATAAACAATTGAGCCTTGGAATGAACATATGTTAAATTTAAAGCAGAATAAAACAAAATGCTAAACATCTCTATTCAAACAAAGGCTCGAAGTAATGGTTGATTAATGCAATCGACAACCGATTTCAGGAGTTATGATTTGGATGGAGCTAGAACAACATACCAGCACTATAATTGGGTTTTTGGGCTTTTATCAAATATGTGGGCCTAAATGTTAAAAATAGGCTAATTTATGTCAAATAAGTGGGCCCCTAAATTTTGTAGGCTCTGGGCGGTTGCCCTGGTGTCCCAGGCCGCCCAGGGACGGCTCTGGGTTTGTGTTATGCGTACACAAAAATATAAAATCCTTTTTCTTGATCATATACAAAGTAGAGATTTATGGCTTCATTTTATAAACAATATTGAAAATTGATTTTAAAACTCCATCAATTTTAAGCTCCAAGCAAACTCAATAATAAATATAAGAGTTAATTACATGGATGGTCCTTTAGTTTTATAGTAAAGTTCACCAATGATTCTTTAGTTTCAAAAATTACACCGATGGTCCTTATTTTCGAAAGGTTTTTCACCGATTGTCCTTTACCAAAATATCCGTTTATTTTTCAAGTTAACTAATATCACATGTGATGCACTTGGGGGTATTTTGGCCAATTTGTCTTTCCCCTTTGCATTTAAATTACACGGATGGTCCTTTATGTTTATAGCAAATTTCACCAATGGTCCTTTAGTTTCAAAAAATTACCAAAATACCCCCAAGTGCATCACATGTGATGTTAGTTAACTTGAAAAATAAACGGACATTCTGGTAAAGGACCATCGGTGACAAACCTTTCAAAAATAAGGACCATCGGTGTAATTTTTGAAACTAAAAGACCATTGGTGAAATATGCTACAAACCTAAAGGACCATCCATGTAATTTACTCTAAATATAATGATCCATTCCATTGTATTAATCATTCCATTACCATATCCATTCCATTCCATTCCATTCCATTCCATTCCATCTGCATTTCATTCCAGCTAACCAAATAGACTCTCAATTCACAAATTCTGACTATAAGAAAATGTTCAAGTAACCAGAAATTGGTGTTACCAAAATTGATTGTTGGCTATGCCTCAAGTGGTTAGGATTCACATTTGTATGAAAATACAAGGGATTAATCTTTATGATTGTTAGACTCTTGTTTTATGAAGGTATGAATCCATGATATTTCATGGGCCTTTTCCAAAACTTCCACCACTTGGCCCATCGATGGTCGTTCATGCTTGTGTCCTGTGCACGATAAACCTAATTTAAAAATAAGTTCAAAAGCTTCTACAGAATATTCGCCTTCAAGCTTTAGGTCAACAAATCCTAGTATGCTTCCACTTTTGCTCACTGATTTTGCCTGTTTAATTCCCCAATCATTAATTTCCATATAAAAACAAGAGTTAATTACACGAATGGTCCTTTAACTTTATACCAAATTTCATCAATGGTCCTTTAGTTTCAAAAAACATACTGATGGTCCTTATTTTTGAAACTTATTTCACCGATAGTCCTTTAGGCTTAACGGTATTAAATTTTTCTGTTAAGTCTCCCATGTGAGATGCACATGGGTGTGGGTGTGTGCAAGTGGTGTGGTACTTTTTGCCTTAAAAGTTGTAAATAAACTTGTTTTTTTTAATTTTTTTGCAAAAAGTGAAATGGGAAAAAACTACAATGCCCTCATGTGCATCTCACATGGGAGATATAACAGAAAAATTTAACACCGTTATGCCTAAAGGACTATCGCCTATCGGTGAAATAAGTTTAAAAAATAAGGACCATCGGTGTAATTTTTAAAACTAAAGGACCATTAGTGAAATTTGGTATAAAGTTAAAGGACCATTAGTGTAATTAACTCTAAAGAAAAGAAAAGAAAAAAAAAGAATGATGAACTTTACCATTCTTTCCAAAGGCATTGGTTTGCTTGAATTCATGTTTATAGCTTTCTTTCCTGATAAAATTTGTAGAAGCACTATTCCAAAACTGTACACGTCACCTGCAGAATTTACTTGGCGGTCACTTTGGTACTCTGGATCAACATAACCGAATGTTCCTCTGACTTCTGAGCTGGCGTATGTTTGACCAACGTCAATAACCTTCGATAATCCAAAATCAGAAAGTTTGGCTTCCCAATTTGGCCCAAGAAGTATGTTCGTCGGCTGCAATTTTACAAAAAAAAAAAGTTGTTTATATACTTTGTGTTTAACAGAAACAAATTCTTTCACACTAATTAGGTTTTGACAAACCTTAATATCCCGATGAACAATGCAACCCTCTGGATATGTGTGTAGAAACCAAAGTCCTCGAGCACAGTCAACTGCGATCTCGAGCCTTTGAATCCAGGTCAGCACACCTTTCTTTCCTGATTATGAATGAGATCGTACAAGTTAATTAAATTAATGGTTAACATGGACCAAGAAATATGAAAAACACAAAAATGCATAAAAATGTAGTAATTTCTGATTTAAAGTACTCCATCCGTCCCACAAAAAACTTCCCATTTCATCCAAAAATTTTGTCCCACAAAAAACTTTCCATTTAAGAATTGGAGGGACCCACTTAATAAATTAATATTATCTCATTAACTTTATGTGATTTTTTATCATTTTTTTAAAATTTCTTTCACTAACTTTATGTCAATCTCTAAACTAATCTTATATTTAATCAAATTTATTACCAAATACCCCACCACCAACTCTCTCCTAAAAACATGTGCACAAGTCAAATGAGAAGTTTTTTATGGGACAGAGGGAGTAATTTAGTAAGGGGAATTCATTTATATACCACAATTTTTACATCTTATACCACACTGTACAGGTTTTACAACTAACTGTATAAGCATGTCAAGTAACAGTTGTGACAGATGAGTTAAAAATTATGGTATGAAAATCACTCTCTTTTACTAAGTCAACTGATTTCCAACTGCCACATTTTGAAAAAAGTCAACATGGTCAAAGTTTACTTGGTAAGGCTGTCAATTACTTCATCCGATTCAAAATAAGTGCTACACTTTTCATAAATGGGTGATTCAAAATAAGTGCTACACTTTTCATAAATGGCAAAAAATAGTAGGACACACACCCACTAACTATCTAATTTAACAAAGTGAAATGACTCATTTATCCTTACTTTTTACTTTTAAACATCATTAACTCCACTTTATTCAAAAGGTGTGGGACCCATTATCCACTAATCATTCAATTAATCTAATTTAACCATCATTACACTATTTTGCTTCAAAAACCATAAAAGTAGAAATGTAGCACTTATTTTGAATCGGAGGAAGTATAAAGTTGATTACTTTTTTTATGCAAATTTTCGGTAAAAAGAGTATAAAAAGAGTACCGAAAAGCCACTCTGCGAGATTCCCGTTGGTACATAATTCATAAATAAGGAAGCATTCATCTCCATTGTCACAATACCCTAACAACGCCACAAGATTTGGATGTCGAACAAGAGCAAGATTCCTAACTTCCCTCAAAAATGTTTCTACAAACCCGTCATCGATTATATGCTTGATGGCAACATGTTGTTTATTTGACAATCTGCCTCTATACACCTTTCCTGTCATAATTATATCACAATATTTAATTACCATTATACAGAACAATGATATCCAATCCCTTAAAATAAGGGGTATGTGGGAGGTATGATATAAACAGTCATACCCCTATCCCAACTGCTTCAAATCAATAAATGCAAACTGTAAATAAATGCTTACCCGCTGTTCCTTCACCAATATAGTTTTTCGGGTCCAAGTTGTTAGTAGCATATTGGATTTCCTTAATTGGTACTTTAAGATATCGGGATTTCTTTGGTAGATCCCGCTTCAGGCCTTCATGTAAAACATATAAATTACGCGTATATTTTATTCGTTAATCGATTTACCATATGATAAAAGAAAAAGAAAAAAAGATATATGTAAAGAGTAGATGTATACCATCTTCATGTGATGGTGCGTGCAGTCTATGCCATCTTCTTGCCATTATATATACACACACGACAACAAAGGCTGAAATACCGGATAGCAGTCCGATTATATACGTCTCTGGTTGATCAAATGATAAATTGTTAGTACGATTCATATGCTAAAATTTTAACTTTACATGGGCAGGGTCTAGTTTTAACTTGAGAGGCGAATACAAGCTTTAGAGTAAATTACACCGCTAGTCCTTAATTCTGAAAGGTTTTTCACCAATGGTCCTTTACACTAACTGGCGTTAATTGTTTCTGTTAACTCACCCCATGTGCAATGCACATGAGGGTAAAAAAGTCATTTTTCATTTCATTTCTTTCTATTCTTAAACTAAAAACTTTTATTTAAGATAAAAAAATTAGTTTAAGAATAAAAAGAAATTAAAAATGAATTTTTTACCCTCATGTGCATTGCACGGGTGAGTTAACCGAATAAATTAACGTCAGTTAGTGTAAAGGACCATCGGTGAAAAACCTTTCAGAATTAAGGACCATCGATGTAATTTTTAAAACTAAAGGACCATCGGTGAAATTTACTATAAACTTAAAGGACTATTCGTGTAATTTACTCCAGGCTTTATTTAGAATTTGTTTGAAACTCTAGGATGTTTAATTAATAATTTTATAGAAAATGAGTTTTTCTTCTAAAATTTGTGTTCTTGTGTTGAACTGGTTTTGAAGACCAAATTCACGTTACTTTTTGAATTAATGTAGTTTTTTTATTAGACTGTTCTAGGTATTATAAAAACCAACGGGACCAATCTGTGTTCGTGATATACCTGTTGTGTTTTTTCTTCCTTGTGAATCATCGTTAAGATCTGCAAAGAACATCTCTAAATTAAAAACAAAAAAACGACAAATATTAACTCTTGTTCTTGTATCTATCCAACAAAACTATTCCCATTTACAACTTTCATTTTTGGTTTTTTTGTACAAGTGCAAGACATTCTAGTAATCGTAATCCAAATCATTACATACCCGTGTCAAAAACCTGCTCCCCAAGGCATTTACGGACATTATACATCCAAATATAATCATCCATTCTGCTACTGGTCAACGAAGTCAACACAGCAAACCTACATAAATCAGCATCATTATCTTCACCTTCTATCGCTTTAATCTCATCCCAACTCTTTACACAATTCCCACACGTGTGGCTCCAATAACCACCACTATAACCTAACAAACCACACCCATTTAATAAACCCGAAACTTGATGACCAAGCTTCTTAATCACATCTTGAACCGATAAACCCGAGCATAGATTTTCACCAACTGTTAGCTTATCGATTCCACACGTAAACACATCAGTTATGTTATCCTTAATCTTGTTCAAACAACTTGTTTGTTCATCTGAATTCAAGAAAATCTTTCCGGTTTGATTGGCACGTAATGCAAGTGCGTCGAGGTACATATTAAACGGGTCTTTACAGCATTTATCGGTAAGAAAATCGTTCCATGTTCCTTCTTCACATGTTGAATTTTGTGGGGTTGTGAGTTTTTTGAGTTCAAGTGGACAGTGAGTTGAAGTAGGCTGAGAAACTGTGTTTTTAATTGAATTATTGAACGAAATGAAGACGAAAATGAAGATGAAGATGGTAACAGTTAGTTTTTGAGAATCCATTAGAAATGGCAGGTTTTCTAGTGATCATGATCAGAGTGGGGATTTTGTAGTTTTTGTAGGTTTTGTTTATAGCGAAAATGGTTGGAATGAAGAATGTTTTTTTAATTGGGTACAACGTCAAACTATAATAAAACTTTTATTACTGTTGTTGTCTTGACATCTTTGTAGTCATCGGAGGTATAATCTGATTAGCGGCGGAAGCACATATGAAGTGATATCCTAAGTTGGGATTTCATATCTGAGTGGTTGTACCCTTTGCTGTGATAGTTGTACCTATATGTCGTTAATGACGATTAAGATAAAAGATTCACCACGAGATATTTCATGTTTAAGGATTCCGTTTTGAGATACCAATGAACCATTATCTAGTATCTATTTATTAACGTAACATTCATAAATTTTGATATGATGATCTCATATAAGATTATTTGGTAGTAAGAGTTTTCGAATAATTTAATAAATATTACATGTTCAATTTCATTATGTATAAACATTTATAGATGTCCAATAGAATATAAAAAATAGTTACAGCAATAATTATATTGTTCACATCACAAACAAAATTCAAATACTCAAAAACCTAATGACGGGAATACCTAAGAAAGAAAAGGTGTACATATGATCTCAACGTAGGCAAAATATGTGTAGTATTTTTTATACTGTTGTGAACTACATCTAAACTATTCAATTTTTTTTCATACAACGAGATTTGAACGCATGACTTATTGCCTATAGGTCATGAGCAAAACATTACACTGATCTTCAATACCATTAAGCTACAAACCTTTTTTTTTTCTTTCTTACGATTTAATGTTGGACTGACAATTACTAGTATTTGCATAAAACAAAATCAAACAAGGTTAAACAACTTGCTTACAATAAGAATTTCATTGTATCTAGTAAAATATAAATAGCATGTAAGATTTAATCAGGAAAATCGTTCACATTTGTTTATATATACATATTTTGCATTTTATTTTTCATGGTGTCAACTCTACCTTTGGTGACCCACTTATTCATGAGGAATATGGGTGGTAATTCCTGATACTACCCGTAACCCAACACGAAAAAGGTCGGGTTTGGTTGACCAAAAACGGATTCGGGTCAATAACATGTCGACATGTCCAACTTGTTTATAAATCACGCTGGGTTTGGGTTGTCTTGTGTGAAACCGGGTTAGATTTTTCAAAAAAAATATGTACATAGTAAATACCATAAATAATATAAGACACCCCCTTTTTGACCTTTCAAATTTGAATTTTTCCTTCAAAATCTCACGCAATTAAGTTTTGGTATATTTTCCCTAATTAAAAGTATGTAAATTTGGGAGGTGAAAAATTTCTTATTTTACAGTCTCAATTTTGTCGCAATTTAGGTACAATTTTTCTATATTTTCTCCAACCTGTTAAGTTTATGGGTACACAGGTTGGGTCCGGGTTACCTTGGTTTTAATGAGTCCAGGTTAGGGTTGTTTTTTCTGACCCAAAATTTTAACAGGCCGGGTTTGGGTTTAGTAATCACAACCTGCCAACCCACCAACCCGAACCAGCTAACCCAAACCCAACCCAATTGTCACCCCTATTGAGGAAGCAAGTCTAGCGCTACACCGTCTTTGCTTGTCAAGTCTCTCCTAGAGAAGATTGGCGTGCGCCGAGTGAGATTTGAACTTTACTATTATTTTATTTTTTTTAACTTTTGTTCATCAAACTAAACCGGATTACATGTTTTCGGTTTTCAGTTTGGTGCAGTTTTTTCAGGCCAAATGCCCACCCCTATCCAAGGATCAGACGGAAACCGAAAATCATGAAATTACTAAACCGAAAAACAAACCGATTATATTTTTCAGTTCCAGTTCGATTTTTTCGGCCCAAATATTCACCCCTAGTTATATATACAAGTTTGATAGATTTTGGAACATTAGGAGTGCGAAAATAAAAACGGTATGGACAATAAACACAAGTTCATAAATTGATTTTTTTTCCCTCACTAGAACATGGACCACACTCATATCTTTTATTTTTCTTAACACGATACAAATTGGACTTGTGGTGACAAATGACAGCTAAACAATGCTATATTTCATTGTCTCCACACATCTTTAATATGCCTATGCAAGCTAAGAGCATCGTTTGATAAAAAGTTGGAGATGCCACTTTTTTATGCCACTTTGTTCTCCAACAGAGTGAAAGTCCATTTATGCATATTTTGTGTTGGCATATTAGCCAGACGAAGATATTCACACCAAAAGGATAAATGAAATTAAAAGAAATTAACGATTCAAAAGTTAAATAAAATAAATAATTTGACGATTTCAATGGTTTATAAAATTGTTTCAACACTTAATTAAAAATAGATTTTTTATAGAATGTAAAAAGGATATGACTTTATTCTATCACATTTTTATTGCTTTTGTTTGCAGAATCAAAATGGTGAGAGAAGTTAATACTGTTTGAACATGATCTTGCTGTGATCTTATCCTGATCTTGTGGGCCGGCTGACCTCCAATCCATTCATCTTTATTTTCCCTTCACAACCTTATCTCTTCATTTCTACACAAAAAGCTATAATCTTCATATCTGTTATATTTTTTATTTTCATCCAAAAATGGCAGCCATTTTCTCATGTTCTTCCCTCTACACCACTTCTAAATCGTCTCTCTTTAATCAATCCAATTCTTACATTCGTCTCTCACATTCTCCAAACAATGCTTCAATTCGCCGATTCAGACCAATTTGTTCTCAAAACCCTAATCGATTTCAAGTCAGCGACAAACAGGTGACTAAATCAACTACAATTGTACTGTCGTTTTCTTTTTATTACTTGTATGCTTGTTCTAATCTATAAAATGATGCTTAATTACGCACCTAATGTGAATTACGCCCTCTGTCGACCTGCATTTTGGGTTTTTGATCATGATCTTAACCCTAATACTGTTTAAAATGCAAAATTGATATGTAAAATTTTAGTTAGTTTAACCACTGATCATGTATGAACACAAAAATCGACAAATATAAGAGTATGTTAGACATATTAAGCAAATAACTCCTTGTATCACATTATTAGGGTTTTATTCAATTTTCTGTTACGTGCAGAAAGATAGGTTTTCTGGGATAAAAGAATGTGTATTATCTGTAGCTTTAGCAATTGGATTGATAACCGGAGTACCAACATTAGGGTTTCCTGATCACGCAAATGCAATTTCTCCAGCAATTTCGGATTTAGCAGTGTTAATATCTGGGCCACCAATTAAGGATCCAGGAGCGTTACTGAGGTATGCTTTGCCAATCGATAATAAAGCAATTAGGGAAGTCCAGAAGCCTCTAGAAGATATTACCGACAGTCTTAAAGTTGCTGGAGTTAAGGCTCTTGATTCAGTCGAAAGAGTGAGAATCTTCTTCTTTTCTTTTATTCAGAATAATAATTATAAGAAAATTTTGGAAAAAACCTTGAAAGATTTATGATTTATCTTGTTGTGTGTTGTAGAATTTGAAACAGGCTTCTAGAGCTCTTAAGCAGGGAAAAAGCATGATTATAGCAGGATTAGCTGAATCAAAGAAAGATCATGCAATCGAATTGCTTGCAAAATTACAAGTTGGAATGGAAGAACTTGAGAAAATTGCACAAGATAGAAAACGAGAAGCTGTAGCACCCAAACAAAAGGAGCTTTTGCAATACGTTGGAGGGTAAGTATTATTAATTAATTAATTAATTACAGTTTTTTATGCAAATCATAATCATGCATTAAACACATTGTCATTGTTAAGATACCTTAAAAAAATTATTTTAATTAGTGCCCTGTGTAAAGAAAATAGGGTCCCAGGATAGTGGAAGTTATAGCACGCCTAATTTATTAACCTAAAAATCGACCTTTTTTAGGTAAACAAGTTACCTCAATATACAACGGGGGCAATTAGGTCATTTAAAAAAACAGCATTTTCTCATTTATACCCTTGTGATTGACTGCAGCTGAGATCTGCAGTGTTGAAGAGGATATGGTTGACGGCTTTCCATACGACGTTCCGGAAGAATATCAAAACATGCCACTTTTAAAAGGGCGGGCCACTGTGGACATGAAAGTCAAAGTCAAAGATAACCCTAATCTTGAAGAATGTGTGTTCAGGATTGTTCTTGATGGTTATAACGCTCCTGTAACTGCTGGCAATTTTATAGATTTGGTGGAACGACACTTTTATGATGGCATGGAAATCCAAAGAGGTAAGTAGAAAAAAAAATTTCATTAATTTTTTACAAATTGAAAATATGTTCTTTTTAAGGTTGTAATAACTTGATTTTTTGTTTAGCTGATGGTTTTGTTGTTCAAACGGGTGATCCTGAGGGTCCCGCAGAGGGATTTATTGATCCTAGTACAGAGAAACCGCGTACGATACCTTTGGAAATTATGGTGGAAGGTGAAAAGGCGCCTGTTTATGGAGTTACATTGGAAGTAAGTTTTTTTTTTCTTTTTTTTTTTCTTTTAAAAAAAGACAACCCAAATTGACCCATTTCACTTATTTACATATCGTATGATGCAGGACATTGGTCTGTACAAAGCACAAACCAAACTCCCATTTAATGCATTTGGAACCATGGCAATGGCGCGAGAGGTAAAATTTCTAAAATACCCACCCAAGTTTTATACTTCCTCCGTATCAAAACAAGTGACACACTTCCCATTTTGGGGTGTATCAAAATAAGTGACACACTTTGAAAACTTTCCTTATTTGGTAAAAATAGTGGGACTCATACCCACTAACTATCCACTTTAATAAAGTAAAATTACCCTTTTACCCTTACTTTTACTTTTAAAACTCATTAATATCACTTTATTCAAGAAAAGTAGGACTCATTCTCCACTAACTATGTACTTTAACCTATTTTAACCTATACTTTAATCTTTTACCTCAAAAAATGTGTAAGCCAATTTGTGTCACTTATTTTGATACGGAGGAAGTAATAATTACAAAAAAAATTGATAACATTTTGATTTGATTTACAGGAATTTGAAAACAACTCAGGTTCAAGTCAGGTATTTTGGCTTTTAAAAGAGAGTGAATTAACTCCAAGCAATGCTAATATATTGGACGGGCGTTATGCGGTATTTGGATATGTGACACAAAATGAGGATTTTTTGGCGGATTTGAAGGTTGGGGATGTAATTGAGTCGGTTCAAGTTGTTGATGGGTTGGATAATCTTGTTAATCCCAGTTACAAGATTGCTGCTTGATTTCATTGATTTACGGATTGTATTATGAGGAAATTGTTGTAAGGTATGATAGTTTATATTTATGTTGTTTTTCTAAGTGTTATGTACTGTATCATTGTATAAGTTTTTGGAACATTATTATTTATTATATTAACATCGTTTCTTTGTATGGAAGTGTTTTTGCTTTTTGCCCTTTATGGTAGTTAACTGAAACTGAATATGGTTATAGAATTGATATAGTAACAGAAGTACATGTATAACTGATAAAGATTTGGTATGCAAACTTTGCGGATATTGCCTTTTAGAGAATTGGATTGATTTATACACTTTGTGGTTATTACATTCACTATAATTATTGTTTGGTATAGTTGTATATATAATTGACTAATTGTAATACTTGATCTGGTGTATGAGTTAAAAAGTGTGGTGTATAAATTAATTGTTATGTGTTAACCTAGGGAATATTATATAAAACAGATATACTACGGGGGTGTTTGGGAAAGCTTATCTAAGAGTGCCATAAGCACATGTAGGTGGAAGTTATTATATAAAACAGATATACACCACACCCCCTACTACTATATAAGAACATGTAGGTATAGTTGTATATCTTTTGAACCTAGGGAATATTATATAAAACAGATATACATGTTCTTATTTAAGAAAGCTTAGAAAGGGATTATTTAGGCTTATATAAGCTTATAAGCCATAAGCATCCTTATATAAGCTTTCCCAAACACCCCCTACTACTATATAAGAACATGTAGGTGGAAGTTCAAAAGAGAACCACTAAAAAACTGAGAATCGTTAGAACTGCACACAATTATGTATTGATTCGCCTTTATTCACATAAGAATTATATTCACATTTTAATTTATAAACAAATAAACCTGAAAAGCAAAAATATATCGTTAAAAACATAAATTATTTGATTTGTTCACATAAAATAACTTGTGAATTAAAAGGTTTGCATGGAGATAGACTCAAACTTGTGCTCGGTTTTGTGTGAATCTTCGTGGAAGAAGAAGAAGCGGTTCACCAGCCAGTCAAATGCCTGATAGTCTGATACCTCTTAGATTAACATTCTAGTCATTTCAAGGACTCGAATGAATGTTTGATTTTGTTTGTGTTGTAACGCCTTAATTGAAGAAAAATCATTTTCTCATGTTAAATTGATAAGTTCAAAAAATAACCTGAAAATATGATTAAAATATGTCTGAGAACAAAACGAAAAGATGAGAACATGTCTAAAACTCTAAATTATGTGTCGAACATTGAATAAATTCGTTGAAAAGTCTGCCAAATAAATATGTTTCGTTACTTCTCTTAATAGAATCGAGCTGTTATCGACTAAATTGAGATTGGTCGTCATTCAAGCTCTAAAATCGTAGTTGAGTACGTGTCAAAAAGAGTAGACCGATCGAGCTATTGAACTGAGTTCAAACCAGGTTTGTTTGTCCAAAACAAGTATCCTAAAATGCAAAACTAAATGAAAGTAGAGGCATCAAACTTCAAGGAATAAAAAACTACAGGGGGCAAAGTGTAGAAACCTCAAAACATATTAAAGGATAAAAAGCTTCCAACCACAACGGATGAGGCAAAATATCAATAATCAGAGATCCAAACTCCACCCTCAAACATGGTGGTTATCACCTCCACCACCACGACCACCACTCTCACACATCACGACCACCGTACGCTCACCTACTCCCTCACTTGCAAACCTCTAACAAACTCACTTCTTTACTTCCGCCACCTCTACAAAACCTCAACAAAATCGAACATTTGCAGGTCCTCCAATGGCGGAGTTATGGTCGTTAAGTCTTACATGGAAGACTCCAACACTGTTTCCGGCTTCGTTAACAAGATCGTCGGTGCCTTGCCGGTAATTGGACTCGTTGCCAGAATATTGACGGATACCGGTGGTGTTGGTGGTGATTTTATCGATTTTGCGGAGTTTAGAAGGAGAGTTGGGAAGAATTCTTCGGTTAATGATTCTAGAGCTTTCATTGATTTCCAGGATCGAAGAGGACGAGTAAGTAATTTTCCTACATTTACTCCTTATGTAACTTTTGATTTTCTAATCATCAACAATAGTATGTTTATCCTAAATCAAGTGATTGATTTGGATCATAATTTGTGATTTCATGAGACTCGAACAATAGATTTAGCAATGAGTTCTAACCTTGATGTTGATCATTTAACTGCATCTATTTTTATTAGTGATATTGTAATTTAATAAAGCATTTCAGGGGGTTAATTCCAATTACATGTTTGCCATTATTATTACACTTCGTATTTGAAATAAACCATATGTTTGTTTTGACTGCCGACACAAATTTTTTACTACTATTGTCGCATTGCGTTTACCATAAATTATTATATTTTTCATTTTGTATAATTATAATTAGAAAAAAATGTATAAACAAACAACATTTGCTCGCCAGAAATATAGATAAAGGGTACGCTACAATGCGCATTAAAATACGATTTTGTGATGCCATTTGCGCCATTCCACAACCAGATGACAAGAAGAAAACTCATTCAATAATGCCTCAAATGACCGAACAAAATTTAAAAAAACTTTGTTATTTTGAAGTTCTAAATAGATTTGTGGTGTATTAGGCAGGGGATCCTTTATATGTGTTGATGTCCTGTTGGTTAGCTGCACTGGGAGCTGGATTGCTAAAATCTGAAGAAATTCTTGAAGGAGTTGCTAGACTTCGCCTTTCTAATGATATCGAATTCGAAGAAGAAACTTTCATTGCCATGATGAATGAAGCCAGAGAGGTTAGTTTATAGTTATTTTATTTATTTATTTTTTTGTTTTTAATATTATTGTTATGCTACAGAAACGAGCAAAAGCAAACGTTCCTACACCAACAATTCCAATGGAGGCAAGAGTTGAGAAAGCTCTTGATGCTATACATGTATGTTGTTTTGCAAGAGATCCAATAGAAGAAGAAGACGAAAAACTATTGTGTATCATGCTCAAAGTTGTTTTTCCTTCTGTTTCACAAACCGAAATAGCAAAAATTGTAAAAGCAAAAGCTGAAAGAGTTGCACAAGGAGGTGAAGAAGAAAGGTATCCAGAACCTAAACCCTTGTCAAAAGAAGCCGTACAGCTTCAAATGAAAGATCTCCAATTTCTCCAACAAAATAAAGATAGTTGAAAAAACGATACAATTTGCGTTATGATGAATGTACAACAATTAATTTCACAAAATTTTGGAAGCAAAATGTTCCGTTACATAAGAAATGTTTTGTTGTGAGATTATTTGGAAATGGGAATAGAACGGCTTTGAGTTGTTGCATCTGTCTCGATGGATTTTGTTTGTTGTTGAGGCCATGTTACAGTGGTGTTGCAAAACCTGCCACAAAAAC
The DNA here is from genome assembly GCA_963853835.1 of Calendula officinalis. Taxonomy (NCBI): domain Eukaryota; kingdom Viridiplantae; phylum Streptophyta; class Magnoliopsida; order Asterales; family Asteraceae; genus Calendula; species Calendula officinalis. The sequence continues at coordinate 6,418,413 of OY970821.1, read as the reverse complement.
TCAAATTAGTATGCATTTTCAAAATATGTGTTTTGATGTAATTTGGTTACAATAAATGGGTAGAAAAGGATTTACCTAAAATGGTAATTTTCACTCCAATACATACAATAGCAATTCATGAGTAATTGCATACATTTTCATCCAACTTAAAGGGCATTATGGATGCAAAACAAAATTAAAAACAAAAAACAAATTTAGGGAAGGACCTTCGGATAGGGAACTCCATTGGCCAACCTTGGAAGACAACATAGACTTGAGCAATGAGGAAGCAGTTACAGAATGAAGAGGCATCAGGGACTGTGCACAACTCACCTCCACGGGTTCCCTACATACACAAATTCAACACAGATGTAACTTATTACTTTTGTTCTGTTTGAAACTGAATCCTAATTGCAAAACTGATGGAGTATAAACTAATGCAGTTGATTGTTATTTGTATAGAATTATCTACATTTGGGGAGCTACTGCATAAGTTATTGCAGGCTAACCATTATCCTTTCTAGAAATGCAATGAAACACTCAATATTTGGTGCAAGTGTTGTGGTTTTTGGCATTTTCACAAGGATGAGTTTTTATTAAATAAAAATTTAGCAGTCATGATTCAAAGAAGTTATTCACTGTAATCATATATCATTCACTGCTAATTCAGTATGTCACTAGGAAACTTCAGAACAAATGAGGATCGCTAAGTCAAGTTGACAAAATCATTCCACTTCGAATTGTTTCATTTCAATTTAAGAAGTTACTAAACGGAAGTCTCGGTTTGCGAACATTTGATTTCGAAACGATGAGCTGAGATTCGTCATTAGTCACATTTAGTGTACATTTCGAAGTGCTTGCCATATGAAAGGGCTTTAATTCTAAATTATATATATTGTTGACACGATTAATAGAATAGATGAAAGGATTTGTGGAAATGGACCTTGAGGAGAAGAGAGGTTTCCGGCGAGAAGACGGAGTAGAGGTAGCCTGTGGAACTCCATTAAAGCTGGATTGAGATTGAAGTTTACGTGTCGAGCTGAAGAACGACCTCGCTCTCTGAAGAGCTTGCCTTCCTGAGCTGGACGCCATTTCTGTTGAGCTATTTTGGTTTCAGAAATCAGAACCAGCGTCTTAACCCTAAAGCCTGCTGATGACGATAGCTAGACGGATCTAAAATTTGTGGGCCTCTAGGAGAAAGCCCATTGGATTTACTAATTTAGATTTTAATGGGCCCATTACAATGAAATGGACGAAACGTATTTGTATCTAGAGACTAGACGTAGATAAGAAAACTAGATACTGAACCGGACCGCTTTCAAAATTGGTTCGTAACCGGTTTCAATTTCATCGGAGAGTCACAAATCGCTTGAGCGGGATTGGATCGAGGTTTGGAGGATAAACCGGTTTGAAAACCGGTTTTTTGGTTAACCTAGCCTTTAGAACCGATTTAAACACCGGATTTTGATGAAAAAAAGGGTTTGAATCCGTTCTGAGCCGATTTCAACCAAATAAATAGCCCATTCCCCCAAACTGGGTTAATACCGAACCATTTTTCGCTAAATCGGTTGATAGCAAACCGATTAATGAATTACAATGAACTGGAATCGGTTTTAAAACGCAATGGGCTATTTGTATGGTGTACAATTAATGAATTACAGTGCTCGTCTATTTGTATGGTGTGCAATTAATGAATTACAATGAACTGGAATCGGTTTTAAAACACAATGTTGTATCCGTTTATCTTACTACTATATAAAGCATTTAGGCCTACCCCATTAGGCAAGTTTAAGGAGCTCCTTAAACTTGATTTTAAGGACTTTTCCACTTTTGTTAGTTAGTTCTCTAACTTAAAAAAAAAAAAAAATTGCGGCTAATAAGATTCGAACCCAAGACCTCTCCTAACTTATCAATATGTGTTAACCACTTGCTATACATTACACTTTGGTAACACTACCCACACTTAATAACAAAAGTCTGTTACTCGAAAACCATTTTACCCAATAACATTAAATATACGACGCTGTAAATCATCAACTCTTACCAAAATCCACATTTCCGTTTAATTATTTATTTCTATCAACAATTATTACCGTGTAAACGAACAACACTTGCTCGCCACGAAATATGGTTTCTGGTTACCCGCCGCCGCATTGCGCGGGTACCCTGCTAGTACTTATTTATACAAATTACTCATTTGCTTTAATGTCACAATATCATATGTTAATCCTTTGATACTTTTTTGGATTGACACTTTTTTGGTCCTGTGAAGTAAACAAAACAACCAAAATAAAAGTTATAGTGCCTACATAACAAATTTCGTATAACTGCCTTATGTGAGGGAGACGCTCTAGTATAATAAGTATGCGTTTGGTTTTCGAACCGGATCGGACCAGAAAATTCGAAACCAAAAAATACAAAAACATGAACCAAGAACGAACCGAAATAATGTTCGTGCTTCTGGTCCGATCATGTTATTTTGTGTTTAGAAGTGTTAGAATAAAAAAATTACATCATCAACATAAAAACTACATTTTGAGTTAGACTCGAAGTTATCAAATTCGGATTCTAGAACAGAAAAAACCGGAACGAAACAGAAAAAAACGGAGAACTGGAAAAGACAAAAAGGAGAAACCAGTCTGAAAACCGGGTGCAACCGTTCCAATACAATTTTTCAGTTGAAATCTACACCTCTTACTTTTAATAAAGAAAAAAAAAAAAGATAGTATACTTATAAAAAATGACCTACACAATCATTTTGGTGAAAAAAATACATTTTAAGTTATTTCGGTTTTTAGTTTGTGATTAAAAACATTCTCCGAACCCAAAAGCCGAATCAATGCAAGATTAGTTTTTGTTTTGAACGGCAAGTTAGTAATTTATTGGTTCGACATATGCAGTGACATCCAAACAGGCAGTATGCATTTCCTCGAACATATCTCATCTTTTAGAAAAATAAACTTCATCTCCTTTTAAATCTAGTGAGAAATGCTCTAAACTCTTACCTTTAATCTTTAGCGAAGTGCCCGTATAAGTATTCCCAGTATCGACGTGGACGGTAGAGATGCATTTGAGATTTTTTGGAATATCTACGGCTACCATTGAAACCCATCCATTTTAATGGCAATTTACACGGTAACACGAACGAGAAGAAGAAACAGATCGACTCATCCCCGTCGTATCATCTCTGAATCCGTCAATCAGAAACGGTAACTCGAATCTATCATAATTTTACGAATTTCATTCATCCGTTCATCGTTGTCATGCTTTGTGTTTGAATTTTAATTTCACAGTATCAGTGGTTCATAATTCGAGTTAGTTGTTTCAGTATGGATTTCGTGATCGATGTAATTAAATTTCAGACTGCTTGATCGTCGATTGTTTAATATACATATCATATCCTGATCGATGTTAGTAGGAAATATTAAATTTGAAAAAAAAACCCCCTGATCTATAGTAATTCGTTCGTTTTTCATTCATTTGTGTGCAATTGTGTGAATTTTGATTGAGAAAATATTCTGTTCGTTGTCTAATATATTTTGATTTAGAAGAATTCTACATTAGTTGTTCAATTGCTGTGTATGATGAGGAGGACTTTAGATGATTACACAAAGGGTTTTTTTTGGTGTAAAATGATAACCTACTTTGACATTTGTTCAAATGTTTGTACAACCTCTTCTACATTTGTGTAATTTAAAGATGGTTTCGTATCCCATTAAGCAATGACATTGTAGCAAAATGATATACCTGTCACTTGCCACCTCAAATGTACATTGACTAAACAACACAAATGTTAAAAGTTGGCTGTTATTTAATGAGAAAAAAACCATTGCATACATTGTGGATCTTATTTTGTTTCAGTTTTCTTTTCTTTCTGCAAAATTGATTACACATGTGAAGTCAAGCTTTTGTTGGAATCATATTAAACTTTGTAACTACTAATTTGTAGAAATTGTGAGAAATGGCTGAAACGAAATCAGCTAAGAGGAAGCCCGTTTTCACCAAAGTTGATAACCTGAGGCCTGGAACCAATGGCCATAATTTGATTGTAAAAGTTGTTAGTTCAAAGTTGGTGTTGCAAAAAGGTCGGCCTGATGACCGTCAAATGCGAATTACCGAGTGTTTGGTAGGAGATGAAACTGGTACTATATTATTCACTGCAAGGAATAATCAAGGTAATTTTCATTAACTAATTTAATTATTATTATATTAAATATAAGCCACTTGTATTTAATTTATAAAGTAATGATAATCAACTTAAAAATCAACCTAATGTCACTGACTTATTAATAAAGTTTTGTAATTTACTTGCACGATGCAGTTGATATGATGAAAGCTGACAGCACTGTAATTTTGCGTAATGCAAAAATCGACATGTTTAAGGGATCAATGAGGCTTGCAGTTGACAAATGGGGTCGTGTTGAGGTGACTGAACCTGCTAATTTTATAGTCAAAGAATATAATAATTTGTCACTCGTTGAATATGAGCTTGTCAACGTTGTGGAAGAGTGATCAAGACAAATTGTATGATATTTCATGGTGCCATAAAAGAAATATGAATCAAGCAATGGATATAAATTCGTTGGTTTCTTGAGATTATGAAAAAAGGTAATTAGTTGAAGAATCTTGGAGTACAAGAGGTTAATCCAATGATAAAGATTGGGATAATTTGATGGATTTTAGCTCAATTGGTTGAATGAGATAAAACGAGTGTTTTGGTTTGGTTGTTTTGTTATATTATGACTTCAAAATCTAAGATTGTCTGCTATCGAAGTTTAAAAATGGCAGTTTATGAAATGTTAAGATAACTGTGTTGTGGGTTTTTCTAACTCAAATAATGATTTGTGAAATTGTTTGTATGCTTGATTTACTAATCTAATATGGTCACAGAGTGCTGGTTAAGAAAAATTGTATCAAATCTGTTGGAGTAGAATATTGAGGGTTGTTCATAGCGTACAAAGTTTGTTTGTTCATATAATGTATATATAGAGTGTGTAATTTTAGGAACTTGAGAAGCATGTTTAACTTCATCTTATTGTAATGGACCACAAATCCGTCTTTTATTATTTCTCACCAAAGCAAATGTTTATCAACAAAAACCATGATATAGATGTTTATCTTAAGTGTATGATCGACTTAGGAGTGAAGAAGTTTAAAATGCAGAAGAAAACTCAAGCTAGTGTGTAGGTTTTCAAGTCATAGTCATTGTTTTTTCTCTAAAAAAACCAAACACTTGTTCATAATTATAAAGTACAAAATAATTTATAACAGAAGATGCAAAAGGTAGATCTCCATTTATATCAGAAATTCAGAAGATACAAAATGCAAAAAGTTGATCTGAAAACCAAACACTTGTAAATAATTAGAAAAAAGAATCCATACTATAAAGTTGTCTACTCAATAATTCAGCCCACCTATGATTTTGTATTTTTCCTCTCAAACTAAATATTGACCAACATTTGATTCCTATGAGTAATCGCTTTTGGAAAGAAAAATAGTTATATTTCTAAAATTATATTTATCTATTCTACTGATGATCCCTAAATTTTCAAATCTTATATTATTAACAGATTTGAGTTATTTTGTAAATGATCAAATCTTATATTATTTATTAATTATTTGTCTAAGCTTAATCGTATTAACTTACCTACATGATAAATTGAGAACAATATGGCAGAAATAAAATGGATAGTGAAAAAGTTAATTTTCCTAAGTTATTGATAACTTAGTGATCAAATTCTACCAAATTTATTGACAAAAGTAATTACTATAATTATTAAAGTATAACTATGTTTTGTTGATGACTTCTTAATCACATACAGTAAATATTTTTTAAGATAAAGCAACAATGTTAACCACTCTATGTGTGTTAATGGGTGCTTGGATATGCACTTTGATGAAGTCATTTTATTTGGAAAAGTCATCAGTAATAACAAGACAATATTGTTTCTTTCCAATACTCATTACATTTGTAGGTCCAAAGAGGTCCATATGTAAGAGTTGTAAAGGAACATAAATAGAGTTTACAATTTTGGACTTATGAGAAGACTTATGTTGTTTACCTTTTAGGCATGCAACACAGTGATGATCACACATGAATTGTTTTTGTGGTAGTCTAATTACCAAATTCTTTCTTACTAAATTGTTCATATTTTTAAAGTTTGTGTGACACATCCTTCTATGCCAAAGTTCTGATTCAGTGGTGTTTGCCTTGGATATAAAACAGTTGACCTCATTTGAAGAAATGAGTTCTCCCCCTATATCCAGGCAATACACATTGTTTCTCCTTGGAGTTCTTAAAACTACATATTTTTCATTTAAAACAAAATCAGGAGAAAGAATGATGCACTCAATGTCTGTGAAAAGAATTTTGTTCTTTTTATCACATACTTGAGACACACTGACAAGATTGTATTTTAGTTCAGCTACATAAAATACATCATCAAAAGTAATCTTACCATTAGTAACTGTACCTTTACCTGAGATCTTACCTCCTTTTGGGTTCTCACCAAAGGTCACATATCCTCCATCAAATGACTTGAAATCTTTAAGAATTTGCAGATTTCCAGTCATGTGCCTTGAGCATCCACTATCAATGTGCCATGTTCTACCTTCTTCAGGGATCTGAATGCTCTGCACAAGTAAGTAAAGGATCAGTTAAGTTTGGGAACCCAAGCTTTATATGTCTTGGGTTCATCCTTTGAGAAATCTGATTCAGAACAGTTAACTTTAAACATTTTTTGTACCCATACCTGTTTAGTACTGGTGTTCTGTTTTACTACTGCCCTTTTAGAATTGGTACCGGTGTCTGAGTTCACTACTGATCTTGGTCTATACCCATGATATTTAGCTTTTGAATACTTTACTACTGATGGACCAATAGTATTTGGGTACTTACAATTTTTAGAATGACCAGTAGTGTTTTTGGCTTTTGGTTTGGCAGCAGTAGTAGTTTTAGGGTTTTTACCAGTAGTGTTTTGGTACTGGTATCCAACAACATTATAATTAGGGTTATGACCAGTAGTAAACCTGTTAAAGTTTCTACTGGTGTTGGAAAAATTAAAATATTTTTTATTTTGATTTGTGTTTCCATTATTTTTGAAATAATTGTTGTTCTTAGGGCTTCCAACTCTTTTATTTTGGACAAACCTTGGTGCATTTCTCCCAAATTTTGGTGTTTCTGGTTTTTGAAATTTTGTTTTATTTACTACTGAAGGATCAGTAGTATTTTTTGATCTTTGTGTTCTTGCCTTTTCTTTAGAATTTTTAAATTCTTTGAACTCTTTACAGTTGATTGGATTGAAGTGACAATCATTTGCTAAGTGGTTTACTTTGTTGCAAATAACACATTTTAATTTATTATTCTTAGCACTTATAGACTTTCTTTGTTCTAAGAGTTGATTCCCGTTTCTTTGATTTCCCCTTCTTAAAATTTTTGGTATATTTTCTGCATTATATTTGGGAGATTCATTTGAACTTTTTGCTGTGTGAAAACTTGTATCATTTGAGTTTGTAGTTTCAGTTTGAAAAATTGTAAATTCAACTGAGTCTGTAGTTTGATCATCATCAGAAGAATCATTTGATTCAGATGTTTCATTACAAGTTTCAGTTTCATTTGATATTTTTAAATCTTCTAAAATTCTTTCTGTGCTTGATTTAAGAGGAGGGATAAAATTAGTTGGAGGTGGAACAGCATGATATCCCACTCCATGCACAACTTTTTCAGTTGTTTGATTACTTGTTAGTTCATTGACAATTTGAGAGCTTCTTTCAAATTTTTTAATGATTAACTTGTTTTGTTCTAATTCCATTTGAAATTCTTCTAGTTTGATCAAAGTTTCTTTTAATTTTAATTCAAGATGTTTTTTTTTCATAAGTGGTTTGTAGCAATTCTTCTTTTATCTTTTGATCAGTTATTTTATAAATTTTAATTTGATTTTCAAGATCAGCTATACAACCATTATATTCAATTCTTCTGTTTCTATTTAGAATCATCTCTGCCAGTGTTTCTTTATTCAGTTTTTCTAAATCTTTATAAGCTTTAATGCATTCAGGAGTGCAAGATTTAGATTGTACCTTAGTAGGAGAGTCAGTGAAGGCCATGAGAGCTTGATTCTGTGCATGCTCCTCTACTTGAAAGCTCTAGTCATAACCTTGTCCTTGTTGTGAAACAAGAGCAGTTGAGTTTGATCTTTTGTCTGGCTGAGGACATTCTTTAGCAAAGTGGCCAAGGTTGTTACAGTTGTAACATTTGACTTTAGTCTTGTCAAATCCAGCCTTGTCACCTTTGTTGAAGTTTAGGTTTGTTCTTCCAGTCCTCTTCAAGAACCTTTTGGTTCTAAGGCTTAGCATAGCCATCTGCCATTTAAGATCCATCTCTTCAAGATCATCAGGATGCAGTTGTTCCAAGTCATCACTAATTAGTGCAGTATGCACATGACTAGTGAAGAAGGATTCTCTTGCAGCATCTTCACAATCTGCAGCCTTTGCAGTTTCCTGACATGTTCCCGTACTAGACACAAAAGCAGCATTGTTTGAAGACAAATTAGGAGTTTTAGAACTTACCTCAGATTCAAACACCCTAAGCTCATTGTACAATTCATCCAACTCATTTTCTTCCAAAGCATCACCTTGTCTATATATGACTGTGTACATGGACCATTCTTCTCCAAGAGATCTGGGAAATTTTCTGTTGACATCATCATTGTCAGGTTTCACACCAACTTGATTCAATTCACCAATGAGTTTGTTGAATCTATCAAAAGTTTGAGATAGAGATTCATTCTTTTGGCCTTTGAAGTTTTCAAAGTCCTGCTTCAGTACAGACTTCATGTTTCCTTTTGTGCTTTTAGTGCCAACAAATCTCTTTTCAAGTGCCTGCCACAATACCTTTGCATCATCATATTCAACAAAGAGATGTTGATAGTCATTAGGAATGACTAGTAGAAGAGTGCTTAGAGCTTTGAGTTCTATTCCTCTGTCTTTCTTCTCCTTTTCACACTTGAGCTTGTCTGCTTCAGTTGAAGAACTTGTTGCTTGACCAGGAACGGTTTTGTTTCCTTCAACAACAACTTCCCACATAGTATAATCAGTAATAAGCATGTATTGCTTAATACGATTCTTCCACATCCCAAAGTTATTGGGAGTGAGTATAGGGATTTTATTAGCTTGAGTGCTTTCATTGTTATCAGTCATGATTAACAATCTGTGTGTTTTTAAAGATTAAAACTTTTTGTTCTTAAAAAAATGTAGATCTAGAACCAATATGCTCTGATACCACTTGTCAGGATCGATTAACTATGAATGAGTTAATAAACACCTTTAGATCTAATTGATGATAGAAGTTACAGCGAATTAACACTATATCAATATGTTTAAGAACGATGAACTGTAAGAACAATATGCGAAAATATTAAGAACACAGTTTCACAAAAAGCTTCAATGTATATTATTGATTCACAATACACACGTACGTTTACAATTCGTAAAGAACTATATACAATAGTCCTTGAAGCCTAACTATTCACCCTAGTTATTCTAGGACTTGATTTACATCGAATAATAAAAGATATACACTGAATTACATTCTATAACTAACTCTGCGAAGATCTCGGACTTGATATGCTTCCAAAACACGTACCAGTAGTAACTGCAATCACCAGTAGTAAGTATGCATCATCAGTAGTAACTCTGGTGATCAGTAGTAAGTCCAGATACAACGTCAGTAGTAATTACTAAGATCAGTAGTATCTTCAATATGTGCTTGATCAGTAGTAATTTAGTTATAGTCTTCACCAGTATCAACTCATCAGTAGTAAGTTATTCTGCCCCATCAGTAACAACTATAGTGTTCATCAGTAGTAACCATGATCAGTACTAACTGCAGCATCAGTAATAAGTTGACATGTGATCTTGTTCCAACAGTTAGTGATTACAAGTTCTCTTGCGTTCTAAGAGCTCACAAATCGAATGAAGAGAAAGTGTTCCACTGAGTTAAGAGAGTTGTCATCCTTATTTATTTTTGGTGGATTAGGGAGAGCGTCAAAAGCTTCCGAGATTATAATGTCCAATCTTACACTTATGAAAAATAAATGTCTCAACTTATAATTAATTCCGTCAATTATATACACACGTATCATGACATGATTTTGATTTCGTAAAAAGAAAAAATCAAAAACATGCAATTAAATTACCAAACACCTTTAAATAAGTTCGTAGAAAAGACAAACATATAGTTCTTTCCAATTAAATAGGTGCCTTGTTGGACAGGCTAATGATTAGTGATTGGAAAATTTATTTTTGTGTTTATATAATTTTCTTACGCTTTTTTATTTGTTGTTTGTATCTTCATTTATTAAATATGAAAGAGATAGGTGTTGGGTTAAAGAAACAAGACCGAACCACCTCAGAGAATATTGGGGCACAGGCAGAACCTAGAAAGAAGCAGGGTCCGGCACGGGCCAATGAGACGGTGGGGTTGCACCATCGGAATATGCCGTAGTTGTGATTGTTTTCTAGCATATTATTATAATAAAAATAATAATTATTTTCCCATTTTATAATGCATTTATCTGTGACCAACTACTTGTAGTTTTTTCGTAGCATGGTTAGGTTTATATAAAGATCATTGTCGTCGATCAAGGAAATTGACGATTCTAAGTTAGGTTTTAGAAGACAACATTGTAGTACTATCATAAAAATGTGATATGATCATTAATTCAACACGATTAAAATAAGATTATATTCATGAAAGTTAGGTCATCGTTTGTTGGTTGATATAGATAAGGTAAACAATTATGTCATATTGATTATTCTATACTTGTTAAACTCCTTGAACAAGTGTTGTACCGCTAAAGATATTTGTACTGATAGAAACCTTGTATAAAAAAGTGGTAAAAATTAAATTTTATGTTTTAGGTGTCTTTAATAAGAGATTTACATAATGGACATGATTATATTTCGATAAGTGATGCTGTGAGAAAATACAAAACCCAAGAAAACTACTAAGAGCTAGCACGATGAGTGGTAACACTATATTTATATTGTTCTCGCCAGAACCATGTTACCGAAATGGTGGAGGATAGTGTTATGAACTTTATGAAGTTTTTTAACTGAATTAAGTAAAACAAATAACAAAATAAATTAAATTAGAATACATAAGGCTATATTAATATATTCTAAATTAACTTATAATACATTAGTGGTAGCAAAGCCACTGTTCATTAGAAACTATAAACGGGTTTTAAATTAAAGAAGAAAAAAAAAACGGCGTTTGGGGATATCCATTTCAGGGATATAACTCATTTTTTGGAATAAACTAAAGAAGTTTGTGGGGATGTCACATGCAATACTTCAAATACTGACCACTCATTTATTTGGAAAACTATAAGAAAAAAATATAATTACAACAGCATCAACATTAATGTTTTTTCTTTTAAACTAAAGAGCAGAAACTATTATAGTCAATTAGTATTTACCCTAATTTCAGCTTTGATGTACAATATCTTTTTTCTTCATCGCTAATTTTTTTTATTCATCACTTTATACGCTAATTACAAACCTATATCATGGACTACTAAACAAAATGATCTGTAGCTTAACTTATAATGTGTTGGTAATACTTAAAGCATTTTATAAGAACAATTTAGATTTTGTGTGTTATTCTTTCATTCCTAAAGATAACAGCATAAAGCACCCTAAAAAATTAATACATATTCCCATATGTAATGTATGTCGTAATTTATAATTTTTGTAAATGCTTTAAATTAAAGATGTGTTCTATGTAGTCTACCTTTAAAATAAATTTTTAAGAGACAAATCATATCCATTAGATCAAAAATGAACAAACATTAGTTATATGTTCATGAATACAAAATAATAAATCGTATAAAACGAATCTAAATGTTAACATAAAAGGTATATGTTTTAAAACCCGCAGCATCGCGCGGGGAAGAATAATCCTTGTTCAAATACATTGATAATGACCGAGTATTTTTTTACGTCTATTGCGATTTTGTGATTGATTACGGCTACTGATTACGACGATACATTAAATCGCTATTTTGATTTCGACTTGTGATTAAAAATACGTGATTCGGCTTACTCAATCAGTTGCTGAAGTCGATTCAAATTACTGAATCGATTGTTGCTTAGACAAATCTTTTTTGTCGATAATCTCAGATCAATCAATCGAATATGAATTAATACGTAATCGATCGAACACTATTTGAAAATGACTCTTCTGCTCAGAAACGAAATGTTCCAAATGTTCCTCCGGAGAAAACGATTTACTAGTTTTTGGAGAAATCAACCAATTGCCGATTTTGTTGCCGGAGATATCGGTCGAGAGAAAATAACGTTGACATGAGAGAGCAGTCGATTGAGAATAATGAACAAGACGCCGTACATGGTACTTTAACTAATGAGTGTCGAATGTCAAAATACTCTTTCATATTTATAGCTTATGATTAATTTTGATCAAATATAATTTATCCTTTAGGTCTACAAATAAATATGTATTGATTAATTTGAACACAACTCTAAACTACATATACTATTTTCTAGGGCTGTCAAAACTTGGCACAACACGACAAAAATACACGAAACGAAACGAAATTGGGACGAAATCGAAATTTGAATTCGTGTCGTGTAAAACAAACACGATGTCGTGTCGTGTCATGTTCGTGTTTAGAGATTAACACGAAATTGACACGATAGTTATGATTTTTGGGAAAATTTAGAAATTTATGTTATATATTTGTCGCGTTTTTCATGTTTTAAGCATGTAATATATAAGAAATTTGATATACTTCGTATTTGTTATTTATCTTGTGTTGTCGTGTTTATCGTTTTTTAATTGTGTCGTGTTCGTGTTAGCAAAATAAAACACGACTTCGTGTCGTGTTGTTTTCGTGTTGAACGAATTCGTGTCGTGTTACCCAAAAAAACAAAACGATAGCACGATTTGATAGCCCTACTATTTTCGCTTAATAAAACAGAGTAATATATAAAACGCGGTGAATTTTATACAACTTTGTCAAATATAAATTAAATTTTGATGGGTAAGTGTGAGCCAAAAAAAGACATCGAAAATTGACATGTCAAGTAACAAGATGTGGAAAGGGAGAAGGGTGTTGCTGCGGGGGCGGTGGTGGTCGGAGATAAGTCCCCTTCATTTGCTTTCAACAATTACATTCCACCTCTTCCCACCTCCATCTTTTTCACACATTTTTTAACATTAAATCTCCACACATATCTACTTATTTATATTTTATGGGTGGTGGTCCGGATCCGGTGAGGACTCTTTTTACGGTGAGGACTGCGAGAACTTAAAAAAAACTCTAAAAATGATTTAAAACAAATTTTTTTCAAAAACTTTATTTTCTAAACATTAAAAGCGCAGTATATAAGATCCAAAAAAAATAAAAAGTTTTAAAAAATGATCCAAAAAAAAAAAATATGGATCATAATTATGATCCACAAAAAATTATGGATCATTTTATGATCCGCAAAAATAGTGGATCATAATTTTTTTTTTTAAATTTTTTTTTAGTCAAATGTAGTAATAATCATGGGGAGTTATATACTTCCTCCGTATCAAAATAAGTGACACAAATTGGCTTACACGTTTTTTGAGGTAAAAGATTAAAGTAGAGGTTAAAATATATTAAAGTACATAATTAGTGGAGAATGGGTCCCACTTTTCTTGAATAAAATGATATTAATGAGTTTTAAAGATAAAAGTAAGGGTATAAGGGTAATTTAACTTTATTAAAGTTGATAGTTAGTGGGTATGAGTCCCACTATTTTTACCAAATAAGAAAAGTTTTCAAAGTGTGTCACTTATTATGATACATCCCAAAATAGAAAGCGTGTCTGATACGGAGGAAGTATAACTTTTTTGGAATTTTTTGGAATGTTTTTGAGGTGTCCTCACGAGTCCTAACCGTTTTTGAAGTCCTCACAGAATCCTATTTCTATATATAAACATAAACACGTATATACTTCGTATATATCTTAAGGTATTCATATATCCGCACAATTATTTAGTTTTGATTCCACATATTTCTGCTATTTATCTTCTCTGTCTCTCTCTCTATGCATATATCTACCTCTATCTCTCTCTATATATACACACACACACACTGACACACATACAAAAGGAGTCATACACACCTTTCAGAAATTTCCTTCATCTGTTCCAGTTGTTCTTCCTAGCTAATTCATAACTCATACTCCTATAAGCAATTCAGTTATTTGTCCTGCGCATTTTACTACTGGTACGTGATTAATTCCCACGCGAATTATTATTATTTCGGTTCATGAAATTCTAATATAGGAAGTAGTTTTTGGGGTTTCTGAGATCATCCTCTGTTTACAATTCTTTCGTTCATGATCTTTTTTATATATTAAAGACCGTAATTATAATTCTTTAAATTTAAAAATCAGCTAATTCGGGAGATGTTTAGTACAACTAAATAGGTAAGTTTTTAGAAATTGGCTAAAATAATATTGAGCAGTTGAGCACGTCCAAAGTTGTCAAAAACAATGTACCGTGAATGGGTTTGTTTAAAAATCGGCTAATTTACTAGATATTTAAAACAATTAAATAGGTAAGTTCTTAAAACTTAGCTAAGAATAACATGAGAATTACCAAAGCCTAATGGTCTAGCGGTAAAGGTGTTTGCTCTCAAACTTTAGATTGAGGGTTCGAGTCCTATAGTTGACATAGATGGATTTAAGAGTAGATTAGGCTGTCGTTCAAAAAATAGAATAATATGAGAATTGAGAACCTCAAAAGTTGTCAAAAAAAAAAAAAACCGTACCTTATAAGTACCGTGATTAAAATTTTAGTATAATTTTGTAAATTTTTAGAATTTAGTTCAAAATAAACGAGCATGTTGAAAGTTGTTCAAAAAGTATGCCTTATGAAGTAACCTTGGATAAAAGAATTTAAGGGCACATATTTGACACCAACTTTTAAAAACTTACTTTTTAATCAACAATCTAATACCTTAAAATGATCGGATTATATAGTTTAAAAGTTAGTTCATCAAAAGGTGAGTTTCGTAATTTAGAATATTGAATCTAAAATAACAATTTGTGTCAAATTACCTATAATAAGGGGAAATGCTATAATCTATCTACACTACATGAATAACGGTTTTTTTATTATTTATTTTATTTTATATATTACAATAAATATGTTAGTTTATAAATATAATATGTATATTTGCAAACTCGTCGTGAAGCACGAACACATGCTATCCTTATATACATAATCTTACTATTTACCGGTTTCCATCCTACATTAGAATTTGCATTCTAATCAATATAGCCTAGTGTTATTGATGTACATGGTGTTACCTATGACTTAAAAGGTCATGAGTTCAAGCCCTGATAAGGATAATGAAGTAGATTAGGTACGGGTTAAATAAAAAGTTTGTATTTTTATTTTTTTTTATTGTCATTCAGTTTTTAAAATTCTTGGGGGGACGAGATTATCAAACCTTTGCGTAAGAGAAGTGAAGTTGACATTAATTTAACTTGGAATTTCATGAAACGTTCATTACTTGTTACTCATATTATTCTCTTTTTCTGGAAATTCTTTATTGTTCATGCATGTTCCCATATGATTATTTGACACACTAAAGTGAAACATACGTTTTAGATGGATAAAAAGAATTAATGTTTAAGAATATTTTCATGTTCATAAGATCGATGGTCCATATATCACAAAGATTTATTTTGGAATAAAATAGAAATTACGTGATAAACTCATTTATATTTCAAGCACTCAACTTTTAAAAAATTTGAAATTATAACAAAACTAAAATTCCGAGAATCTTAAATTAAGGTGTCTTCCAACTTCTTCTTCTTTACTTCATCAGTTTTAACATTGTAGAACAATATTAACACTTCTAAATTGACATACTCAAAAACACCTATTTAGTTCCTTAGTCACTTTACTTTATTTATTTTATATCTATAATACACACACATAAAATAAAATACACCCCCATAAAAATATTCGGGCTCACAACAACATCCTTTCTCTTCGCCATTTAACTGACATCTCAATTGAAGAAGCCAAGTGACGAGGGAGTGCTAATGGTAACATGCCTAATTTTAAATAATTTATCAAGAACGAAATAAAATAAAGGTTTTGATAATGACAGCCCTAAAATATGCCTAAATAACTTGTGCATCCATCTATAACCGACCCCTGAATTTTAAGAACTACTCATTTGTACCATTTTTAATACAATTTTATATTATGTCTCCTACAGTTTATCACCATGTCATTGCTGATTGTTCCATGTTGTGTTGGCTTGTTGGTCAACTTGTTATACATCACAAATTTATTCACAAAATCATTTCTTTGTTGATTGCCTGTATCCTAATGATCACTTTAAAACCTGTTTTCAGCTGTCACATTTTTATACATACCAGGTGTTCAATCATTAGTGAGATTTCCATCCACAATTCAAAATGCCAGAACTCGAGATCACTCAATCGACCTTAAATTCCAACACCGAGAATTACGTGCCACACAAGGGGCTTTTCGGTTACTCATCTCCGAGAAGCCCCTTGAGTACGCATAGTCCCGAGAGTGATTCGATAGATTTAAGGGTCGACAGCCCCGACCCAGGGGCTGTCGACACCTCAATCGAACAGTTGTATAACAACGTGTGCGACATGCAAAGCTCGGATCAATCACCTTCTCGATTCAGTTACTTATCGTACGGTCAAGAATCACGTATAGATTCCGAGCTACGATTTCTCGCTGGTTGTGATTTCACAAAACCCATGAGTGAAATTACAAAAGAAGCCCTTGTTATAATTGACGATCAGAAAGATTTCAAGGAAATATCAAACAGCAGTCCTCAAATAATCCCAAAACAGAACCAATCTCCAAACCCCAAAACCCAAACCGTTAGTCCAAATAGCAGACCACCAACGGGTAAAAAAACCGGGTCAAAATTAAGTCCTAAGAAACACGGAAAGAATTCGCCAAATGTAGCAACTTATTTACTGAAACAAGCAAGAGATTTATTGTCATCAGGTGAAAACCCTAAGAAGGCTTTCGAATTAGCTCAACGAGCACTGAAATCATTCGAAAGTATACAATCTGAGAAAACGAATTTGGAATTCGTCATGTGTTTGCATATTGTAGCAGCTTTGAATTGTAGTTTGGGACGTTATAATGACGCAATTTCAGTTTTGGAACGATCAATCGAGATCCCGAATATGGATCAAGGCCCAAAACATTCACTCGCGAAATTTGCGGGATGTATGCAATTAGGTGATGCTTACGCGATGATCGGAAATAACGAGAATTCGATCCTTTGTTATACAGCTGGATTAGAAATTCAACGACAAGTTTTAGGTGAAACCGATTCTCGATTTGGGGAAACGTGTAGGTACGTTGCAGAAGCTTATGTTCAAGGTATGCAATTTGATGAAGCTAAAAGGTTGTGTCAGACCGCTCTTGATATACATAAAACCGGTTCACCGGCTTCTTTAGAAGAAGCTGCGGACCGGAGACTTATGGGTTTAATTTGTGATTCAATGGGAGATTACGAAACTGCCCTTGAACATTATGTGTTGGCTAGTATGGCTATGGCTGCTGGTGGGCATGATAACGACGTTGCGGCCATTGACGTGTGTATTGGGGATGCTTATTTGTCGTTAGCTCGTTACGATGAAGCGGTTTTTTCGTATCAGAAAGCGCTTAATTTGTTTAAGTCAACGAGAGGTGAAAACCATCCATCTGCTGCTTCGGTTTTCGTTCGGTTAGCTGATGTTTATAACAAAATCGGGAAGTTTCGGGAATCGAAATCGTACTGCGAAAACGCGTTGCGGATTTACGTGAAACCGGTTCCGGGAATCCCGAAAGAAGAAATCGCTAGTGGTTTTATTGAAGTTTCGGCTATTTACGAGTCGATGAATGAACTTGAACAAGCACTTAACTTGCTCAAGAAGGCACTAAAAGTGTACGGGAAGGCACCGGGTCAATTAAGCACGGTGGCGGGAATCGAGGCTCAGATTGGGGTTTTGTATTATATGATGGGGCGTTATTTGGAATCGTATGAGTGCTTGAAAACGGCGATTTCAAAGCTTAGGGTGGTTGGAGAGAAGAAATCGGCTCTTTTTGGGGTTGCTTTGAACCAAATGGGGCTCGCGTGTGTTCAAATTCACTCGATTAATGAAGCGGCTGATCTTTTTGAAGAAGCGAGAGGTGTTTTGGAGACCGAGTACGGTCCTCATCATCCAGAAACACTCGGGGTCTATAGCAATCTTGCGGGTACTTATGACGCTATGGGAAGGTATAATGTTTTACTTAAAAGAGTTATTTATTAAGTTCGTGTCGTGCCATGAACAAAATAGTATAAATTTAGGAGTAATTTTGATTTTGAAAAATGTTAAGTTCAAAACCATATAGACATTTTTTTACAATCAATTTACTTGTAGTCATTTGCTATTTTGCAAAACTTACAACGATTTATGTTATTTTTATTTCATTTTTATGTTTTATAGGTGGAACGACGCGATTGAGATACTAGAATATGTTGTCGGGATGAGAGAGGAGAAGCTTGGGACGGCAAACCCGGATGTGGATGACGAGAAGCGGAGGCTAGCGGAGTTGCTTGAAGATGTGGGTCGGAATCGGAACAAGAAATCGTTGTCGCTTGAATTCCTCCTTGACGCCTAATTTCGTTTATATAATTTGGTTTGATTGAACATCATAACATTAGTGTTGGAATTTCGTTTTCGATTGTTGTTACAACAGATCGTGCTGTTAGAATGCTTTTACTTCAAATTTTGTAATATATAAATAAGGAAATGGGAGTTTGTGTTGTTAACATCTTTGGTAATTGTGAAAAGGATATCTCAAATTAGCTAACATTTTAACTTTTATTTATTATAAACGAGAAGCGCGTCGTGCTTCATAGAGGATTTGCAAAGATGTGTTTCATATTTATAAAATAACATATTTATTGTACTATATTTTATAAAATAAAAAACAATTGTAACTGAGCAAGTCATCAGCTTATAGACGTGGGCTTTATTTCCATGAGCTCTTTGTTAACTTAACTTTGGGCTGGTTTCACCGCAATATAATAAGTGGCTTAGTGGCCCATGATTACATTTACGATCTTAAATTCTTAATAGCTCATCTCATTAAACAACTTTGGAAATCGACCAATTTATGCCGGTCGATTGAAGAACATTAACAGCTCTCCGCTCCAATTGCTCTGATTTCTGGCGCCTAAAATTAGTTTTGTGCTTGACTTTTTAACTTATTTTGACCACCTAACCCGAATTTTGTTTTTTTTTGCTTTTTTTTAGTATGTCTCAACCGCCTTTGTTGACTAATAGATTTGGGGCTTTATATTTTTATTGTAAGTATATACATTACTTTTTAATAAAGTCTTATTTTCAAGTTTATGCATTAATTTATATACTTTCGATTAAAAATAAGTGATATATTTTTTTTGGGTGAATCAAAATAAGTGATACACTTTAAAAAAATTATTTTATTTGACAAAAAAATAATAAAACTGACACCCACTAATTATCTACTTTAACGAAGTAAAATAACTCATCTACCCTTACTTTTACTTTTAAACATCATTATCTTCACTTTATTTAAAAAGTGTGAGAGTCATTCACCACTAAGAGCATTGGGTGTGGTCACACCAAGTCGGAGTGCCACATTTGCGCCACCTATGCGCCACATCATTATTTCACATTTCACATTCAAAACCCCAAATACCCCCTCTACCATAACTTAACCTAAAATATATTTTTTTGGACCCACTAAAATACCCCTTACCCAATAAAAACACCCAAAATATACTCTCTCTCCTCCCTCTTCGTCCGTTGCTTCCGCCAGTGGTTCGACTTCGACCCTCACTCACCCCACATTGCGGTGTGGTGGCGAGGGTGAAAACCATTCCACCTCATCATTTTGGTTCCGGCGAGACACCCTCTCGTGACTGCACCTATTGTAACGACCGGAATTTTCGGTTAATGAATTAAATGGAAATATTGAGGAATAAAAGTGCTAAAATATTTAACCGAGTCTCCATTATGTTTTATCAAGTGTTTGAATGTTTGGGACTTGGCATAACCAAGTATGGGTCAAGACTTGGATGGAATCAAGTTTAAAAGGCACGAAACTGACCCAGACAGCCCTCGCGGCGCGAGGCAGGCGCGAGGTTGAACAGAAACTTCAGAGGCGAAACGCGAGAGACTCGCGCCGAGCTCGAGTCGAGCTCGCGTCGCGACCCAGGCGCGAGCGGGGCGCGAGAGCTGCTTTTCAGCGACAACCAACAGGCAAAGCCGCGTCACCTCACGGCGCGAGGTGGGCGCGAGCGGGGCGCGAGAATCGTCTGGAATATATAAAGATGAGTGTAGGCTAGGGTTTCATTCCACCTACAACCCTAGATCTATAGCAGCTGAATTGGGAGCATTTTTGGTCGGTTTTTGGAGCTCAAGAGCTCAAACCTTCATCATCTTGAAGGATTCAAGCATCAAGGGTAATAATTCTTGCTTGTTGTACTTAGTTATCTTGATTGTGAGCTTGGTATGGGTAAAAATGGTGGTTTGGGAACCAACCATATCATCTTTGGGGAAGATGAACTATTATGGGTGTAAAACACTCCTTGTAGACTTGTAATCAATGTGTACAAGTTAGATTTGAGATTTATGATGGAAAATCTTGAACTAGGGTTTAAGATTCCACCAAGTGGATGAACTTGGTGGTTTAGAAAGCTAATATGGATTAATTAGTTATTAGTTATGGTTGATAATTGGTTGTTATGATGATAATGATGATAGGTCAAGAAGACCTTGTGGTTGGAGTTGCTTCCTTGATTGGGAAGTAAGCATTTGTGTTGATTAGCACAAATTGGGGATAGCTTGGCTAAGGTGAGTACATGTGAACTTTCAAACTGGGTACATAGCTAGTAAATGTTTTATGATTAAATGTTTTTTTATCGAGTCTATAAGTAATTTAGTTATTTATGTGATTTATGATGAATTGCTTATATGATGATGAAACGATTGATTGATTGAGAATTGATGGAGCTATAAGCTCATAATGATAAAAGACAAGTACTGATGATGATGATGTCCCTAAGGCCGTGATAGATTGGAGGCATTCCGGTTATTACGGTACCTTAAGGTTAGTGGTAGATTGGAGGCATTCCGATTACCCAATACCTATGAGTCCTGGTAGATTGGAGGCATTCCGATTACCGTGGATATGACGGTCTTGATAGATTGGAGGCAATCCAATTTTCTTGACATTGGCCAATGATGAATGAAATTAATAATATTATTTTAATATAAATGATATTATGTGACTAGTTGTTTATCGGGTCTAAACCCATGTATCTCACGAGGCAATTTTGTCTCACGTACTATTTTTGTGTTTTGCTATGTACTCAGGTTCGGGATCGAAGATATAGGAGGCCCGTTTAGAAGAGGCCTTGTTGAGATTAGCTCGGTGTTGATGATTAGAGTCCTTATCCTATGGTTAAGATATAATTTGTAACACCGTTTTTGTATACTCTGATAATTTCAAACAAGAAACCCTTTGTTTTTGTAAAACCGGTATTTGACACCGACACTTATTTGCATGTTTTTGGGATAAAATGTATTTAAATATTATTTTAAAAATTGAGGTGTTACACCTATCTCTCTAACCACTTAATTAATCTAATTTAACCATCATTATAATTTTTTGCCTAAAAAACCATGAACCCGAAGTGTGTCACTTATTTTTTTGTACACCATATAAAAATCTCCCGCAGCATCGCGCGGGGCAAATATTAGCAAACAAACTTCTTCTCGGTATCAAATGAAAATTAGCAAACAAACAAACAAACTTCTATCAATGATCTTTTGAATTTATTGTAAATATTAGTAAGCAATTTTCTCGATATAACATAAAAATCTCCCGCAGCAACGCACGAAAGCCCACTAGTTATACTTAAAACGTGGTGGGAACCCTTGTTGGCCACCTAATCGCCGATTAATCGACGCCAGTCTCTAAACAGGGGATATGACTGACCCATTCAGTCCTGTCTCAATTTCTACATATTTTATTCATATGTTTATTTATTAGACATATATGTCATTTGTTTTTCTAGATTATATAAATTGTTGTTCTCCGCATTCACTCTTTCACTTGTTGCTTTATTTAGAACCGAGGCCAAAACATAAAATCTCATCGATCTATGTTACTAACCCAGAAATATCGTGTTATTTAAAATGATGATCGTGTCTACATGGTTATGATTTTGTTATAGAAAATCGACTTCTACATAACCATCTCATAAGCTTCATCGTTGTAAGAAACATCCCACCCTCTTAGAAGAGCTTCCAATGAAGTATAGTGGCAACATCTTTGACCTAGAAAAAGGAACAAAGGGCAAAAAAAAGAAAAATAACCATGCATATATAGTAGCAACTTCAATTATATATCATATCGAGAATTAAATCGTAACAACAATTTCCTTCTTGTTATTGGAAATACAATTCGGGGAACGAAGGGATTTTATGAAATATATATTTAGCTCGTTACTCATACGGAGGTTGGAGGCGAAAGGCCAAAGTCAAGTCCCCATAGCTCAAAGGTCCCGTTGACAAAGTCATAGTGACCACCCTTGAGTGCTAGTGTTTTCTTCACCAATCCATCTCTTACAAACGGGTAAGTCAACAAGTTCCCAAGTGATACATTCACGGCTTCCTGCAAGCCCGAAAATGTTTTTAAACATAATCGCTATATGTAACAAAATACTAGTAGGGTACCAATTTCAAACGGTCTATTTTATTTCAAATGGTTCAGATTAAAATATTGGCTAGGTCAAACGGGCTGAAAGTCGACCAAAGTTTTCTTTTAGTGTATACAACCTCCTAAATCTTTGTTAATTACAAAAGTTCTAAAATAGATGGCAAAGTGTGTGTGGGTCAACCTAATTTGAACAAAATTTGCTAGCTTAACTTCAAATATGTTTTGACATGTTACCCAAACGGGTTGACCCAACCATTTTGCGACCTATAAACGGGTGGAATTTGACAAGACATACACTAACTTAACTAAAAATTGTTTTTCTTACCTTTTCACACGTAACACATTGATCATCAAGAGATACATCGCTGCTGCATTCTGCTTTCACTTTCGCCTTTGCGGGGAGACATACTTTCACCCAATCCTCAATGAAATCACTGCCATTTTTTATTTCAATTAAATAATAATTTTCTTTATGATTTTGGAAGATGTTAAGAAAAATTTGGAAGATGATAAGAAAAAAGGAAGTTACGTTGTGTGAGGTCCTTCATCTGGGAAAGTCATGAGACCCTTGATCCCTCCACAACGGCTGTGCCCGATTACAATTATTTCTTGAACCTGCATGCCCGTTTATGTAAGAATATGGTTTTGACCTATATTGGCCCGTTTGCAAAATTACCCGTTTTACGGCATCTTTTTAGTAGTTGGGTGTTTATATTACCTTTAGATGCAAAACTGCATACTCAACAGCAGCTCCTACACCAGCATATTTAGTCTGTTTTTGCAAGCAACAAATTAAAACATGGTTAAAACATGAAAATATTTGTCGGATAGTAACAATCATAAGTTCATAACAGAAACGGTATCTATGAAATTACCTTGTCAAAGGGTGGGACCATGTTGGCGACATTGCGGACGACAAATGCCTCACCGGGTTGGAAATCAAGCACGTGTGATGGGCAAACCCGCGAGTCTGAGCATGCAAAAACCATGAACTGCAACATAAAACAATCACTATTAGGTTTTACCCGCCAATATGATATCGTTATGTATACATAAATATGATGAATATAAGTCACATTTTTTTAACATATTCTACGTGTGAATGGGTTGCTTTTATCTCAAACATGTCATATAGAAAAATATACTTCCTCGGATTCAAAATAAGTGCTACACTTCTACTTTCACGGTTTTTGAAGCAAAATAGTGTAATGATGGTTAAATTAGATTAATTGAATGATTAGTGAATAATGGGTCCCACACCTTTTGAATAAAGTGGGGTTAATGATGTTTAAAAGGTAAAAAGTAAGGGTAAATGAGTCATTTCACTTTGTTAAAGTAGATAGCTAGTGGGTGTGGGTCCTACTATTTTTTGTCATTTATGGAAAGTGTAGCACTTATTTTGAATCACCCATTTATGGAAAGTGTAGCACTTATTTTGAATCGGAGGAAGTAATTGAGAGGGAACATAGTTGAATCAGTCAAACATGCCAAACGGGTTAAAAATAACACAAAGTGTAGTTTGAATTCGTACAACTTTTAAGTATTTTATTCCAAGATTTGTATCATAATGTGGTTTTCTTAATCATATTTAACCAGTTACTTATTTATAAAACAAGGATATAAAAGTGTTTGCAAGTCAACCCAACCCGTTTTCATGGGTACTTAAATGACATGTTCCACCCATTGCGCCACTTCTATTAAGGGTAGAACATTAGATGTACCTTTGGGCTCTGGCCTTTGGAAAGTTCATCGTACAAAGCCGGGTTAGTTCTGCATAAACAAGCACCAAATAATGTAATATAGACAAACAACGATTAATTAAGGAATTCCACTAAAACGTTTAAATATATTTAAGTTACATGTATTTCTCTGTCTTGAACTTGACAAAGCCCGTTTTGATCCTTTCAACGGGGTCAAATGGAGCTTTGGTGTCAGGTGTTGCTAGTTGAGCTGTGATTTGGTCGATTCTCGCAGCAGCCACTGGTTCTAACTCCCCCCTTTCACTGTTGAACAATCACCATATTATTTCTAATAAATTCTAATTCTGATTAAAAAAAGGTGAAAATGTGATGTTAGTTTTTATAGTTTATAAAATGATTCTAGTTCACTTGGTTCGACTTACATGAGAAGTTTCTTGAGCGCGTCAATCGCTTCTTCGTATGATTGATTTCCCATATCTTCTGTCTGCAAATTTACACATAGTTTTTTTAGTAAAAGTTTATTGAAGGGAAACAGAATATTAACTTTGTACGATGATTTAATTCCACATATTAAGCAAAGAGAACACGTACCCAATTGGGCGTGATTAGTGGAGCAGGAGCAGCAAAAACAGGCTCGTTACGGATAAGACTTGGTGGAGTTGCAGATGAAGATGATGAATTACATGTAAATTTAGCAGAAAATGAAGCAGATTTGACGGAAGATTTTTTCAAAGAAGAAGCATTGAGGAAAGAAGGTGCATTAATGGCGAAAGCAGAGGCAGTCGACATTGTAGTATTAGGTGGTTATTTTCGCCTGGCATGAGTTTTTTCGATTGGGGATTTATAGTAATTCTTTAGATAAACCGATGAGGTTTGAGTGTTCTAAATCGCTCGAATGTTTTCGTCTGCATGTATCTTCATTACATTATGTGTATTTTCAGTTATTCTTTCATTTCGGTTTGATTTGTATTTTGGGCAAAAAATAAGTTGGATGTATTCAAGGAAAAAGTCAATTACTATTCGCCACGGATATCTTGCATGATGTATGTCACACAATTCATGGACCCCTTGTGGCCTCACCATGCTTTCTAGGTGCACCAACTTTTATAAAAAAAAATGCACACTCAAGACATATAGTTTTAAGAAAGTAAAGTATGTATTTAAGTATCATCATTTTGTGTAACTAAATAGCTATGCAAACATGGGATTTCATAGATCCAACCACATTATATAACCAGTAAAAGTCAATTTGAGATCTTGTTAGAATCGAACTATACTCAATCCCGCCAGGGTAGTTATGAGTAGGTGAGATGTAGACAATTATATCTCTACTCGAGAGTAGAGAGACTGCTTCCGGCAAAGATTTCGCAACAATTTTGCATATTCTTGTTTTTGAACATACGAAGTACTATAATATACATACGTCTACGTAGGTCAAAGACTTTTGGGTATAATCGTTTTACTTTTATCAATTATCTCATTATATATAAAATAAAAATAGTCAAACATGTTTAATTGATTCTCTAATTAATTTAGTATTAAACATTTCAAAATACTAATCCAAAAACTGGATCGTAGGAGGTTTATGTGATGATGATGAATGAATGGCCATGGATGGAGAATGTATACATGATACGTGTGAAGTTAATCATGATATCTTACCACGAATGCCTGCCTATATGTGGTTGCAAATAACAGAAAACGACCCTTCCGAATGAAGCATCTGGAAGCAATTTCCTTTTTCTTTTCCTTTTTGAAAATCAGACCAATCCTTAATATTTCCTAAATAGTTGAGTAAACTTTTGTTTTGATGTTGGGTCTTACCCTTTTAAAATAATTTACCATACTACCATATTAGTAAAAATGTACCTAAGAGGCTACGAGAGACCATAAGTTTTACTAAAATAATTTACAATGTGAGCATACTAAAATAATTTACCATACTAAATAGTTGAGTAATCATCCGGTGGCTTCTAAATTACTTCCTAAAGGTCGTGGGTTGATCTCTCCCGAGTAAAATTTACCAGATGGTCCAGAGGATGGTTTCGAAAACATTATTAGAACAATGTGTCAATGAGGGAAATATAATCTTCGAGACATGCAAATATGTTTATAGTTTTTATGGCTTTAGTCTTCGTGCAATGGTAACATACTAACACATTATACGTTGCCATGTTAACGTTAATGAAGTTTATCCATGAATCTCCTTACAACATGGTGGAAAGTTTGTTATCGATTTAAAAAAAAATGTAGTCCCGCATTGGAGTACGGGTTCGTTTTTTTATTTTTGAACGACCTTGATCGATCATATTACCGTTGTAATTAAAACCTATTTGTGGTTTTTGTCATGCAATGGATGAAGGGCAAAGGATGAAAGAGATGATGATATAGGGATAAGGTGGTGGTGGTATCAATTGCTCTCTCTATCTACATTGGATGCTATCTTGATCATGGTCTCTTTACCATTGGCTTTTCTATCCTTATCTATTTTAGCTTCTTTTTGCCTTAGCTAGATACGCTATAATATGTGGTACAAAGTATTTGCATCACCTAACTCACATAGTCCTAAGTCCCTAACCTAAAGTAAACAAGAAAAGAATGTATATTTCAGAAAAAAAAAAAAGGAAAATAGAACGGAATTAATTTGTAAGCCAAGCCTCCGCCTCCGGTCGGGTCTCCAATGGTTTCTGACTAAACACATAAACGAGAATTTGGTTAACACTATGCGAAACGTTTGACAATGTAAAAATGTTACACTGTAGTTATTACTTATATATACCTGAATTCATGTATAGCGCCATGCCCATACTCGTGTTATTTGGAAGAAAAAAACGATATTAGGAATTTTTTTTTACGGTTGCAATTGCTACTTTTAAATAAGATAGGGTCCGAATGTCGAACTCTAGTGAACGAACCCTAAATACGAAGGGAATGATTTATACAAGGGTCATTCGTCATTTAATGTACACAGGATGGCATCATTTTATCATTGACAATGACATGATCCAAAGAACTCATTTTGGTTTTAAGACGTTATATCAACAAGCATGTTGACATCCTTTTGTCACCTTCACAATTTATTTCGTATAGTTAGATAAACGTTTGGTTTATTACGTAATGATTTCTTGCATATGTTACCAAGACATAAGAAGTTATAGATCATTTGGACAAGAGGCTCATGGAAATTATGCAAAGTAAAATCTTGTCTTTTTAATGAATTATAGTTCGAATTTACAGCAAACCAAACAAAATATGGAATTGATTTTGAATTCTATTTCCTACCAACTAAACTTTTGGATTTCGATTCAAATTTCTGAAAGAATCTCCTTGATAGGTTCAAATTTTTTCAAAACGTACTAAAAGCACGTCAATATAACTTGAATATGAAAGATACTTGTTTCTAACCCTTCAGTATCAAAATTCATTAATTGTAAGATCACACGAAAATGATATTTGACAATAACTAATTAACTAGTCATAGAGATTGGTCTAGGCTATCGGCCATGGCCGGCCCATGGCCACTTCAAAAGATTTGGGCTATATTGGGCCAAATTTGGACCAGTAACACATTAAAGCTTGACGATAAGGGTTGCTACTTGCTCTGGGTGTTTGGATTACCAGACTTATTACTTTATCTAAGATTTATGTTTGAAAGTGTTTAAAGAGCTTAAACTTATGAGTTTATATTTGGATGTTTAAAGAAGCTATTTTAAGAGAACTTTCTAAAACATATCTAAGAAAAGCAAATCTTTTACATTTTTGTTTTCCACCTAATTTTATCTCTCCTTTTCTTTTACAACATATTTTCTCCATAATTTCTTTTTGATAATTCTATAATATATATAAGCTAAACTAAACACTCTATTTAGTAAAAAATTAATAATTTAAATAAACTAATAAGTATTTAAACACCCATAAGTAGTAGTTAAGCGTAACTTTTTATGTATTAGAAAAAGGAATACTTTGACTTTAAAGTATGGTAAAGTTCATGTATATACACCTAAAACATAGTCTTAAGGCTATCCATAAGACTTCTCCATTTCAGAACTCAAGTTCATGTCCAAATTCATTATGTTGTTTAATAAATACTTTAAAATAATTCATTTTTTGAACCATTGTCTATATTGTTTTTATTTTATCAATTCATAAGATTTGCAGATTATTTTGTTTACATTGTTTAAAAAAATATACATTCTTTAATAGCATAATAGTCTTTAGACAAATAATATATTGTTTAGGTGTATTTGGTTTTTATTTCTAGTTTGTATAAAGAAAAAAGTGAAGATATTTTATGTATTTATGCATTTGTATGTTTCAATCTATATCTACCTATACATACATATTAATAAAATGGATACTTCTATAACGATCAACAATATAATAATATTAATATTTTTTTTATATGCTAGATGAAAATGATCACATTAACATTTTGTCAATTTTCGATCATTTACAATACCATACGTTAATACATAATTATTGTTTTTATTTTTTCTATTACTATAATATTATAATAGAAACTATATATTTTATGTATATTTTATCAAATAATATTAAAGTCGCTTGCGTGATGTGTGTATCAATAATGGTTTAAATGGGTTTAATAATTTTAGTTTTCATCATACAAGATTAGACAAACTCAAGCTTTGTTTAAGGTGGTAAATTCAAACTCGAGCTCAAATTAATTCGGTATATTAGAAGCCATACTAAAACTAGTAAATACTCAAAATTAACAAGTGGGCCAAGCATGGAAAAACCATATAACTTCGAGAGCAACACTTTTTTTCTGTAATCAAAGGTGCTAATTTTGTGATTGAATTTTATCTTTATAATAGTGCAATTTTCAAGATTTCACATATTTAATCCTTAGGAGCAAAAGCATACCCTGTTATGGTCACGGAGGTTCACCGCACCGACTCCAAATTACCTACAAAGTGAATGATCGTTCTGGAAATAGTTGACTCGCAAAGCAATTCGTAACACATGCTAGAAAAGACATGCATTTGGCATGGAAATTTCAAAAAGGCGTATTTAATAACTATAGTATATGATACTATATGTTACTATATAAGTCCATTATGTAATATTTAAGTGACTGAATACCTTGTAAAAAAAAAAAGACTCATCAGTTCAAGTCTTATAGTGAACATATATAGTATTTAGGTGTACATTAATTTTGTCGTTCTAAAAAACTTCTTTTCAAAGTTTATAGCTCGTAGAAAATATTGCTTTCTTCTTTTCCACACAATTCACAATTTCACGTCATGGATTTGCTGTTATGATCTTCTAGAATGTCAACCCTATTTTATTGTTATTTAGGCTAGCAGTATGGGGCAGGCACGACATGGTGGAGGCCGACGTGACTAGTTT
This sequence comes from Calendula officinalis, assembly GCA_963853835.1. Classification (NCBI taxonomy): domain Eukaryota; kingdom Viridiplantae; phylum Streptophyta; class Magnoliopsida; order Asterales; family Asteraceae; genus Calendula; species Calendula officinalis. The sequence goes on along the minus strand of OY970821.1, from coordinate 6,388,557 downwards.
TCATGGCGTGGAAGTGAAGGAAACACCGCCACCCTCACGCTGTGGGGCTATTTCTTGGTGTGTAGATGGTCACGGGCACCGGTGATCAGGAAAGTGGACGGTAACAAAACACGTCGAATTTCTACGATGACCAGAAGCGAGTGATCGGGAGCGACGATAACAAAAATGGGAAATTGCAAACCAAAAACAAATACTCAATAATTTGAGTATTTTGAGTGCGACAACGGATAGATTCAAGGGCCAACATCTTGAACTTCTCAAAGCATTAAAAGCAAATGCTCGTGCGAAAATTAACGTTTTAATGTAGTATTATTTTTAGTCGTTCTTTACCTTTATATTTCTAGTATTGTAATGTTTATTTTAATGAAATCTAATTTATTAAAAAAATAATGAAAAATAAATGGTGATATTGAAATAAAAATTGTGTCGCGTTCTAACGGGTATTTCCTCCTAAAATATGTAGTAGTTGTTGAGTTGACAGATACTAGACTTTAAAAATGGTGTGGTCATGTGGAAACATACCCCATAGCCTTAACCCTTCATATTACAACATTAATATCGATTTCTTTTTCTAGAAGATCACCGATAAAGTGCTCAACTAAAATGTGCAAGAAAACTTATGTATGTTTGTTTTTTATTCAAAAATATATGCAGTTCGAAATCACGTAGCTGAAGATAGGGTCTAACTTGAGGCAATCTATATAATGAAGATTGTTTGTTTTGTAAACTAAACACTGTTTGTATTAGGGGCGTTCAAAAATATCTGCAAACGTTGTATCCGAAAAAGTATATGATATTTGAAACCAGGATACCCGAAAATCCGAATTTACAATACCGGATCCGAATAGTGTTTTCAAGATTTTCGTATTTTTGATATCCAAAAATAAAAAATATCCGAAAATCGAAAATATACGAACAATATACAAAAAGTATCCGAAATATTCGTGATATCCAAAAAATTCGAAAACGAATGGTTCGCAAGAGCAAAAGATGTCTTGAATATATTATTTGAAAAAAGGTTTGGCTAACTCATGCCCTAAGGGCATGAGATTAGAAAAACCCGAAACTAAATAGTAGGAAAGTAGGAAGCAATACCACTTCTCATCATTAATTAATACGCCGTTAGTTAAATGAAGCAAACTGTTAAAATACCTTCCATACATATTTAAGTGACAGACATATTTCCTTTTTCAATATCTAAATATTTACAAAAAATATATTATGAAATTATTATAAAATCTTGCAAAATGCAAACGATGACCAGTTTCATTAAAATCTTACAATGATCGTATTACGTACACTAGCTGGAAACCTGGAACTTGCATGTGAAAATGATATTATGGAGTTTGTTAAGGAATATTATTATTAATATTCATTAAAGATTTGATTATGTCAAAACTATTAAACTACAAGGACCTAAGTCGATGATATGAAGTTCAAGATTCAAATAAAGATTTAGGAGATAATCATTAATGTAAAAAGATATAGTATATCTTTATTAGTTTAAAAGATTTAGCATTATCTTTTCCTTGTAAGTCTTGGGTTTTCTAGTATATAAAGAAACCTAATGACATAGAATTAGATGTTCTTAGAACCCACGTTTAACGTGTTGTTGTGTGTAAAACCTAAGCCTCAAGATCGTTTGATCCTGTTTAACGAAAAACCGTTCTACATATTTATATGTAGAATTGGGACTTTAAGTAATCATTGTACATAGAAGATGATGATGAAACCTTGTTTAGCAATACAAATATGTTTATATAATTCCGCAACTTTGTTATTTGTATATGCTTATTCCAGATAAGAACTAACTATTCTTGAGCCTAAAGATCTAGATTTATATAGAGTTGTTCAGAACTCAACAGAGTTCGAATTAATTAACTCCTATTTCCTTTCTTTTATGTCTTTCTTTTCTTTTAAAACTGTATCTCGTTATAAGGATTATTAGATATGGACTAGATTTGCTTGTGATGCATACAATCTGTGCGTTGTCGTGACAATTTTCAAATACTTACCTGACTATTTAGTAATATTTACCAATGAGGAATCGAACTCGTATTTTTTTTTTCGAAAGCCCTTACTAGCTAGTATAATTAATTACGGGATACTTATTTCCTTCCTTCATGTATTTTCTTTAAAAGAAACCTTGAATTATAAAATATTAATGTTATAGAATCAAATATGATAACACGATAAGAAAAATATAAGTTTAAAATCATATAATTAAAGAGAGTTGACATTCTAGAAGACTATAATAGCATATCCATGACGTGAATAGTGTGGAAAGGAAGAAAGCAATCTTTTCTACGAGCTACAAACTTTGAAAACAAGTTATTCATTTCACTTTAAATATTCCATATTAACAAACTAGTTTCATAACCCGCCCGATGAGCGGGCTAGCTGTAAGAAATCTCCCACCTATATATGGAGCAAGGACATGATTTTAATTTGATGACATGTACCAATAACATTGCTTCTTAATGATGACATGGACGCTGACTCAAAGGGCATAATAGACAATTAACTTCTTCTTTATATGGAAACAAATAATTTTCAAGCATTTGTTTCTCTTTACTCTTGATACATCAACATATAGCTGGTCATGTGAGAATACTGATATTTGGACAAACAAATCAACCCGTGACATTGTTCGCCCATGGTTTTTTTAATAGTCATTGAAAAACGTACTTAAATAGGAAATTGTCTTTGGCTCAATTTGAAAGGCATAGTTTTGTCGTAAGGACTAATAATCATACGTGGGATAACACAACTTGTACAAACTTTGTCACTATCTTACATTTAATTATATTAGCCTAGTTCTATTGCATAAATCTACTTTATGATCAATGTTTTGCATACACATTACATGAGCATCTATCTTTAACTTCAATATATGATGCGTGACACCTGACATTTTTATACTATACAAGAATTATGTGGTGTAAAGATCGAGGCTAAACATAGTATCATCAACAATTTCATGTGTGAGTGTTGATAATAATATGTTTAGACTATAATATTTTTGGATCATAATATTTTTAAACATTGATTATTATAACTTTCGATCATAATAAAATTGGATTATAATAAATTTGGATTGTAACATTTTGTAATCATAACATCATGTGACCATAATAAATTTAAATTACATTTTTAGATCATAAGATTTTTTTCGTAAAATGTTTGAACCATGACATTTTTTTGTTCAAATTTTTATGTCTATACTCATTTCGTAAAGAATTTAATTTTAAAAACTTTTATTTTCTTAAATTTTTTGTGATTATAACATTTTGTGATCATAATTAATTTAAACTACAGGTTTAGATCATAAGATTTGTTTTCGTAAAATGTTTGAACCATGACATTTTTTTTTTCAAATTTTTATGACTATACTCATTTCGTAAATAATTTAGTTTTAAGAACTTTGATTTTCTTAAATTTTTTGAGATTATAACATTTTGTGATCATAATAAATTTAAATTACATTTTTAGATCATAAGATTTTTTTCGTAAAATGTTTGAACTATTGTTGGGTCACATTTATTGTAACCAATAGTCCATGGACCATTTTGTATTTATTCGAAACTTTGGCTAGGTATATATAGTAAGTAGTAACCTAATTTGCATAACCTTTGCCCAAATTGTAGCAGCCCCCATCAATAGCAAAGTGTTCAAATATTCCATCCATCTTAATCTTCCTATATTATCACTTGTTTATGCTTAATCTATGAATTAATCATTGAATTCACAATCTACAACCATGATATTTTTTTTTTCAAATTTTTATGACTATACTCATTTCGTAAAGAATTTAATTTTAAGAACTTTGATTTTCTTAAAATTTTTTGTTTACAAATAAAAAACAAAGCTATGGGCGATGAAGCGAGGGAAGACATGGATATGTTTTCATATAAAGAAGAAGTTACTTGCCTATTATGCCCTTTGAGTCAGCGTCCATGTCATCATTAAAAAGCAATGTTATTAGTACATGTCATCAAATTAAAATCATGTCCTTGCTCCATATATAGGTGGGAGATAGTTTGTAGGATGAGCGGGATCGCTTCGTACTTTTTTTCTTAGTGTAGCATAGTTCTTCACCACTTCAAATGGGAGTTTCATCCATTCCAAAAATACACATCATATTTTTAAATTAATATATTATTAATTTTGTTAGGATCAATTGAACAATTGTTATTATAATTGACTGTTGGAAAACATGCAAATAAGTTTGGTTAGTTTCAAATTTACTTAAAGACATGTTTGAAAAGCTTATTAACGTGCTTATAAGATCGCTTCCAACAGTGGAAGAAATTGACACCGTCAGTTTTTGCCAAATTAGCATGCCAACAATACATTTTTCCTTCAGTTTTTTGGGACGCACCATTACAAAATATACACACACAAAATACTCATTTGAGGCCCACCTCACCAACCGATCTAACCCTTCTTCACGTCCTCACACCCACGAACCAAACCGGCGGCTCCAATAGACGTGGTCGTGCCAACGGTGGAAGGACATTATTTTTGCCACACACACCGTCCTGGCTACCGTTGGTAGTGGTCTAAGCTTATTGGCTTTTATAAACTTAAACATACTTACAATTTTATGTTTATATAAACTAATAAGCTTTTAAACACTTTTGATAAGCTTTCCCAAACAACCTATTAATCTGTACACTAAAATTATATAAATTAATTTAAATTAATTGCAAATTATAATTATAATTAAATATGTATACTATAATTTAATTATAATTATAATTAAATCTGTATAATTAATTGCAAATTATCATTATTATAAATTTATTTAGATTAATCACACTAAATTAATTTAGATTAATATTAATCTGTATACTATAATTGCAATTAAATATAAACTTGTGTTAATCATACTTACACATAAAATCATATGCACATATTTAAACAAATTTGTGCTCATATACACATTGATACATATAAGATATATATACTTATGAAGGTTGGTGGTGCAGTTGCACTTATAGGTATGGCGGAGGTTGGTGGTTTAGTAGCAGTGGTCCACATATGATTTTACATCATATATATATATATATATATATATATATATATATATATATATATATATATATATATATATATATATATATATATATATATATATATATATATAGGGTCGAGTTATATTGAGAACCATTGATAATTGATAATTAGGTGAGAATGTGAGAATTAGGCAAAAAGACGCGCGGTGGCATTTTTGTAATTAAGTCCAACTTTTCTGTCTCACACGCGGTGGCATTTTTGTAATTAAGTCCAACTTTTCTTTAATCATCGATGATTAAACTGGGTGTAGTGTTTAATCATCAATTATTAAACTTTTGAGATTGTTTTTAATCATCGATGATTAAACTCAACCCCAAGTTTAATCGTTAATGATTAAACACATTATCAAGTTTAATCATCGATGATTAAAGAGCATCATATGATTATTACACATATAAAGTTTAAATCATCGATGATTAAACACTACACCCAGTTTAATCATCGATGATTAAACCCAAACTCAAGTTTAATCATCGATGATTAAACCCAACCCCAAGTTTAATCGTTAATGATTAAACACATTATCAAGTTTAATCATCGATGATTAAAAGAACATCTTATGATTATTACACAGATAAAGTTTAATAATCGATGATTAAACACTACACCCAGTTTTAATCATCGATGATTAAACCCAAACTCAAGTTTAATCATCGATGATTAAACCCAACCCCAAGTTTAATCGTTAATGATTATACACATTATCAAGTTTAATCATCGATGATTAAAAGAGCATCTTATGATTATTACACAGATAAAGTTTAATCATCGATGATTAAACACTACACCTAGTTTAATCATCGATGATTAAACCCAAACTCAAGGTTAATCATCGATGATTAAACTGTTTAATCATCGATGATTAAAAAAAATGTCAAAGATTAATCATTAGTAGTTAAAGAGCATTTTATAAAAAATTCAGACTAGTTCAATCATCGATGATTAAAACCAAACTCAAGTTTAATCATCGATGATTAAAAACAATCTCAAAAGTTTAATAAAATCATCGATGATTAAAGAAAAGTTGGACTTAATTACAAAAATGCCACCGCGTGTGGGACAAAAAAGTTTGACTTAATTACAAAAATGCCACCGCGTGTGGGACAGAAAAGTTGGACTTAATTACAAAAATGCCACCGCGCGCGTGAGGGTTGGAAGGAGATGAGAGGCTGAGATCTATTCTCACATTCTCACCTAATATATTAATTCTCAATGGAACTCACTTATATATATATATATATATATATATATATATATATATATATATATATATATATATATATATATATATATATATATATATACGGGTAGTGATTTTGGGACCACATAAATTACTTCACTAACCAAACTGTACAATATTTAAAGCATATTGTACAAGTACTATAAAGCAGTGGTTGTGGTGTTTGGAGTAATTTATGTGGTCTTAAAATCACTTCCATATATATATATATATATATATATATATATATATATATATATATATATATATATATATATATATATATATATATATATATATATATATATATATATATATATATATATATATATATATATATACTAGCTTCAAAACCCGCCCGAATGGGCGGGGTAGCTTCAAGAAATAATATGCATAACTACAAAAAAATGTATGAAATTCTACAGTCAATTTATATTGAAATGACAGAATAAACGTTCTTTCATGAATAATTATTATTAAAAATTAAATCTGAAATAAAACTTCTTTGTATTTGACGTGTGCCTGTTGTTGCTGTGAATAATCCAGATCCTGAGATTGTACATGTGTAATTCTGCCATACCTATGTCTTAGCTTTAATCCATTGCAATCAATCCATAGAATGCTTGATTTGAAGAAGATGAACTTGAATTAGTGAGTTTTCTAGAGAGAGAGTTGAGAGAGAAAGAGAGGGAAGCTTTTCAAAGTGTAAGTGAGATTAATGACTAAAAGCTTACAATTAGTGAGTACAATTATTCCTTAAATACCATTTCACTAATTGTCATCGTTTATGCTAATGACTAGTTTAACACTTATAGATTGTGTCAAAACTAGTCCCTAGACTATTGAATACAACATTATCTATCCTAACAATCTCCCCCTTTGTATCAATAGTCTGGATATCATGTTCTTGAAGTCTTCTTTCTAGCAAAGGCTGGAACTGAAACATAATTCTTTGAATAGTTTTGTTGGAGTATCAGCTTCAACTTTTGATGATCAGTGAAAATAATACTTTTAATTGGTTTTTCAACCAATATAAAGTATCTTAGAAGACTTCATGTAAATCGACGAAATGTAGACGCATAGATGAGATGTTTAACAGCAGAAGTCTTTTCTTGACGTTGTGGCTTTGTCGATTTGTTATACTTCTTGATAATTGTTGTTGAGAAAACATGTTGATAAAGTTTACGCTCTCACTCAATCAAACAATTATTTCTTCACGGGAGTTGGATTAGACGTTTTTTATATTTACTCCCTGGTGAACAAATTATCAAATACAACTACGGAAGTTGTTTCGATCTTTGGTTTCTTGTTTACTCCCCCCTTAATCGGTGCATATGTCTTTTCAGTGTGGAGTAAACTGGACTGACGTATTGATAATTTCCTATATATTGTAAGCATTTTTCTCTGAAAGTATCAATTCTTTATAAAAAGATTTTTTGTAATGTATCTTATCCCCCTCATGATGGATATGATTTATCGGATGCATCATGTAAAGTGTGAAGAACGACGAGTTGAAATTAGGAAGAATCTTCGAGTAAAGGAATTGGAAATAAGGTGATTATGACGAAGCCCAATGATAAAAATGTGTTGAATAATGATATATTCATTTTTTTGAATGAATCAATATATAACACATTTTATCAGTTAAACCCAGATCGTAGTTAATAATGTAGGTCTAATGTTTATCGATTAATTCCGTAACCGTTGTTGATGACATAAGAGTACGGTCGTTCATTTATCATTTGAGCTTTTGACCATTGTTGAGAAGGTGAAAGTATAATCATCAAATTTATCGGTTGACTTCTTGAACATTGTTGATAGTGTAGGATTACGGTCTAATCTTCTTGTCGTTTAATTCTTCTTGACCGTTGTTGATGACATGAAAGAATAGAGTCATGGTTATCATCTGATCTCCTGAATGTTGTTGATAACGTTGGAGTACAGTCATCAAATCCTTGCACCATATTTAATCAGGGTAACCCGGGATCACATAGATTGCCCGTTGACACGACAGCTACAGAAACTGTGTGACCTACATTCAGCGTTGGCTTTGATGTTAGCACTGGTAGGATTTCCATTCAATCATCGTGGATTACCAATATATTTGGTATCACTATGAATGTTCCGACAATATCACAATGATATGCTTGATAGAATGTCTGTGTCCTAATGGTGTTTGATATGTCTCTAGACTCAATTAGTGGACAAATGAAGGCGAGGACTGGAGAGAATTATCCTCTTGTTCAATATCAACAATTTCCAAGTGAGATGTCAATAACATATGAGATAGTCTCCGTGAAAATGAAACAAGTACTTTTTAAGATATACTTGAGTGGTTGGGGGGGGGGGGGGGTTGTGCATTGCATCATTGGGTCCATGATGTCTATTTCAATATCAAAGAGCAACATATGCAATCTGATAGAGACGTGGCAACCCGGCTTATAATCGGTTTGGGAAGGATTTTTCGTTTTATTTAACCCTGTCACACCCTCCTCACTCAAGCTTACTTTTTCAATTTTCAACTACACCCTCGTTTCATTTTACCATGTATTTAGCTGAATTGCACCCCATACTTCATTCCCCCTCTCAAATTTTACCTCTGCGCACCCCAATCAAGATCCCGTGATACTTGATTCTGCTCACCTAGACCTATGGACCCTCACAGTATGTCCTATGTTGTAGGTGGCTCCTGGAAGATCATGCCGGTTATAGCAGATCATAGGAGTTATTTGAGAATGAACTATAACGCTCATGTGCAATTGATCAACAATTATGATGTTACGTTGTAAGAATGATTCACATGGATTTTTCATCGAAAATGTATGTGTTACCGGCATAAGTTGTTGCCTTTAAGATAGAAAAAATTAGGCACATCAACTTTAACAATTTAGGTAATACCGGGCTCACATAAAGTAACCGTTAACACACCGTATGAATCGGTAGTCGTTTGCACAACCGTTGATTCAAATGTGTGACCTGCGTTTAGAGTTGGCGTAATTTTAGCTCTAGCAGGATTTTCACTCAATCCTCGTGAAGCATCAGATTGTGATGCCACTATGAGTGTTCCGATGAATTCACGAAGATTCATTTCAACAGTGTATGTGTCCCAAAATTGGAAATATTTGACAGTGAGATCTAGACACTGTGTGCATTCAAGTGAGACGTAACCCGGGGCAGGAGGTTAATGATTTCAATACCAACATACTCCGAATAAGTAGTCGATAGATTATGTGCTACGTCCCCTTATGAATTGAAACAAATTCCCGTTGAGAGGAATCTGAGTAGCTGGTGGTGGAGTGCATTTGCTTTATTGGGCCAGTAAAGTCTAGCGAAACATTCAACAAATGAATGATCACCTTTTTATGAGGTTGCCCGGTTTGTTGGCTATTTGGATGCACTCAAAGGTGTGTTTTTTTGTTATTATCATGTTTTCACATCACCTTGCACTCACCTAAATCTATACCCTAGACTTATACCCTCACATTGACCAATCGGCTGAAAAGTATTTCCCTTGGAAGGTAAGACCGGTTCTAGCAAACCATGGGAAGGTATTATCTTTTTAAGAGATTTATCGTTTAATTATTCAATCGGGTATAAAAGTTTTGATTTTTAAAGTTTCTCCCCCTTGAAATACTAATTCTCCTCCTAGAATTATTAAGCCCCCCCCCCCCCCCCCCCTCGACAAAATAAAGATAGATAAAAAAATTTGTAGATCAGAAATGTATCATTTAATAGCAATAGAGGGGGTGGAGAAGAGTTTTTACATATATGTGATTTACTGGTTATGAGCGGGTTTCAAGATGATGTACTTGAAAGCCATCTCTTTGAAGCTCGGGTCATACACTGAAGTGTGTAAGAGCCATTCTGTTGAGGCGCGAATTATACACTAAACTGTGTATAAGTCATTCTCCTGCAAAAACAAATCATACAACTTTTGGTACCCATTTTTGTTTGGGTCCGACAGTGTTAGTGTGGGAATGAAACCATCGATAAGTTGTATCGATTTGATTTAAAGATGTAGAATTCCAAGAAAAACTAAAACTTGATATTTCACTTTCAAATAATTTCCGGGGAATTATTTGAGATTTTAGAGTTTTAGGAACCCATATTTCTTTTAAGATCGTGAGTGTTTTAGGAGTTGTTTTTGGCACTTGATTAAAAGTTGTTTTAGGTGCCAAGGAAAGTAAATCTTTTCTTGAGTATCTTAAAGATTTAGATTTGGAAAAGAGTTTTTTTTAAGGAGTCGAATGTTTCAGCACGGTTGATGGTTTAATCTTATCCATCTGAGAATGTTTAAGTCTAGAAGAGGAACCTAATTTATTTGGATTTTTAGGTGCGTAATTTTCTCTATTAACTTGTTGGAGAGCATTCAATTTCTTATCAGAGTTTAGAGGAACCGTGGATCTCCTAGTCTAAGGCTTGGTAGAGGAACTTACTTGTGATTTCGGTTTAGGTTTTGAATTTCCTCTATTAACCTGAGATTGTTTGATTGTATATAAATCATGATATGCCATTACATGAGAAAATATTCTGGATTTATTATATTTATTCTTTGTAGTAAAAGGAGAATCTAAGTTCATAGTTGCAATAGGCTTCTTATGCTTCTGGAGATGAGATGAGTTAGATTCTAAATATTGAATTTGTATTTGCAACTTTTGTTTCTCTTCATCAAAAGATTTATGTGTTTCATCAATTTTGTTTTCTAATTTAGAAATTTTGGTTTGCAATACAGATTTTTCTTTATCAAAAGCCTGATGTGTTTCATCTATTTCAGTTTCCAGTTGACAAATTTTCTTTTCTAGAATTAGAGAGGGAACATAAATCTTTGGTGTTACTTTTTGTTGGAGAACGACATTTCCTTTGATTTTAAATTTCTTCTGGAGTCACGATTGGAAAATATTCATCATTTTCGAATTTGGCCTTTTTAGTTTCATATGTTTTATTTAAGTCAATATAATTGAAACTAATTTGCACGATCTCCTTCTTAGCTCTATTAGAATTCTCAAATTTCTTATTCTTCATTTGTCATTCGAATAAAACTCTGCCAAATATCGAATTTCATGTATTTGTAATCATATAATGTTGGAAGCACAGAACACGCCTTGCGAAGATATTATGGATTATCAGCTCCTAACCCTTCTTTTGAATTGAAGTATTCGAACTCTTTAGGCTTATTCAAATGAATGGTTTGATCAGTTTGTCCTCGTTTGGCGATTATTTCTTCAAGGTGTTTGATGTGGGAAGACAATTGAATATTATCACGTTGAAGTTGATGTATGACATTTTGTTTGGTGTTTAATTCTCGTGATGTTTTGATGTCGTTTTCATGTAAGGTTTCAGATAGTTCTTTTATTTGATCTTTTAAAGATTTAAACTGTTTCTCATTATCATCGAATTCTTTTTGTTTACGTTCCAACCAGTTTTTAGTTATTTGATATTCATGCCATGTTTCAATGTACAATTTGTAATATTTATCATTTCGGCCATTTGATATTGAATTTTGGGTATTTTTAAGATTTGTTATTTCCATTTCTTTTTCAGAAATTGTATGAGACAAATTCTTAATATCATTATCATATTTGACATTCAATTCTGATACTTGAGTTTGTAAATCCAGATTCTCTTGTTTGAAAATTTGGTTTTGTTTAATATGATGAATAAGTTGTTCACCTGAATGAACAAGTTGTTCACTTTGATTTTCCAAATCATTTAAACGTTCTTGAAGTTGAATATTTAAATCTTTTTCAAATAAAATGGTTTGTTTTAAAGAATCAACTTCAGATATCTGAGTTTTAACAAAATAAGTATCAGGACCAATGGAATTATCAGAATTTGATAAGAGAGAACTGATTACCTTAATTTCTTTGTTGGCTTCTTCATTGAAACGATCAGAAACCTCGGCATTCTTTCTTTCCATAAAGCATAAATTTGCTACATGTTCTTCAATCTTCATCTTCAGCTAACACTTTTCCAGTCTCAATTTGTTTAGCCTTCAACATCTTACGTTTAAAATACTCAGAATCACGAACTGTAGTTGGCTTATCAGTTGAGATTGTAGTAGGTATAGCAGGCTTAAAATTTGATGAAAGATTTTTTATTGTTGTTGGTAGGCCTTGAGTAATCTTTCTTCTTATAGTTTGAAATAAATGACATAGCATGTAGTACTTCTTGAAGTACTTTTTCCATATCATCAAAAATAGTTGGTGCAGATTTTTCCATTTTTACTTGTAGAAGATCTCGTGTTAAAAATGTAATAGTTTGATTCGAGAAGTGTAAGAATTTTTCAGGTTTGTTGGTAAAAGTTCTCGTGTTTAATAAAAATATAATTTTTCTTTTAAGATAAAAAAAATGTAAAAATTAAAATTGTTTAAAAAGTCGAGAACTTAATGAGTTCGGGTTAAAAAAAATGTAAAAGTTTTTGAGTACGGGTTAAAAAGAATGTAAAATTCGGGTTAAACAAAATATGTAAAAGTTTTGGGTTGAATTAGGAGTTTGGGCTATGTATTTTTGGATGTGTTTTTATACGTTTTGAAGCTGGGCCGAAATTTGTTGACCACTGTTTGGGCTTATTAAATTTGGGTCAAGTATGGAGAGAATTAAGCTTGGGCCGAACACTGTTTAGGCTTATTAAATTTTTTGAGTTTCTAATACTGAACATGGTTTACGATACTGGATTGTTTACGAATTGATTACGATACCAAAACATGGTTTACGATATTGGATTCTCAAACTGGTTTACGATTGAAGATTAGCTTTACGATTCTGATTCAGGTTTACGTTCTTAGACCATGATACTGGTTTGCGATTACATTTGAGGCTATACGATTACGATTGGATGTTTACGATTCAACAGGTACGATTACGATTCTGCTGGATTGAGTTTACGATTACGATTCTGCTGGATTGAGTTTACGATCCTGGATTATGCTTGATTGAGTTTACGATCACTGTTTAATTCTGATTTCAGGGTTCACGATCAACCTGCTTTACGATTCTGGAATAAGGTACTGGTTTACGATATTAGGAACAGGATTACGATTCAAGATTACGTTTCAGAGAGTTCACGATTTTGATTGTTTACGATTACGATTGCAGTCTGATTGAGTTTATGATTCAGACATGACGATCGATCAATTAGTATTACGATACCAGATTACGATTGATGATTACGATTTGCAGTTTACGATACCGGATTACGAGTCTGATCGTAATCGTTCATCATCATCATCGTGTTCTTCAGGTTTGACGAAAAAATACCTGAAAATCTTATACTTTTGATCATAACTTCTTCATTTCTTGCTCAAATTGATTGATTCTTTTTGCAAATGATGCTAAAACGTTTTACTACAATCCTATCCAGATCATATCCTCGATTTCTAACAAAACTCAGCTCGATTTCATGATTTTCGGACTGAAAAACAAGTGTTCATGGTGTTTTCTCAAAAATCTTCATAATCAAGTCAATACTTGATGAATTTTATCGATATTTGATACTAGAACTATTAAAATCAGAAGAGGAATGCAATTATCACATAAAATCGAAGAGATAAACCTCAGATTTCAGTTTTGATTTCACTGTTCTTCATTTTTCAACAAAAACTTCAAGTGTTCTTCAACAAACTTTAAATCAGTGTGTAATTTCATGGATTGTGGATCGATTCCAAGTCAGATTTTGCTCTGATACCACTTCTTAGCTTTAATCCATTGCAATCAATCGATAGAATGCTTGATTTGAAGAAGATGAACTTGAATTAGTGAATTTTGTAGAGAGATAGTAGAGAGAGAAAGAGAGGGAAGCTTTTCAAAGTGTAAGTGAGATTAATGACTAAAAGTTTAAAATTAGTGAGTACAATTATTCCTTAAATACCATTTCACTAATTATCATGGTTTATGCTAATGACTAGTTTAACACTTATAGATTGTGTCAAAACTAGTCCCTAGACTATTGAATAGAACATTATCTATTCTAACACTATGAATAGAAAATCATAGATGAATAAGAAACCAAACGGGTAATTTATTTATGGGTTAGGTTTACCCGAATCACTTTTTATGCAATTTCTCTATAGGATCATTGATGTTACACGTTTCAAAAATAGGGACCATTCATGTTACACGTTTCAAAAATGGGGACCATTCATGTTACACGTTTCAAAATTAAGGACCATTAATGTTACACGTTTTAAAATTATGGACTATTCGTGTGATAAAAATAAGTCGAGACACGATATATAGAAGTTACTCGAGAAATTAACTTTTTAAATGATTCAAGAGTGTTTTTGGAGCTAATAATACACTTTAGTGAATTTTGACCCGTTTGACCTTTCATCCCCCTTTGACCCGTTTCCGTTTTAGACAATCTTTTTTATTGCCCGTTAGAGATTTCAACGTTAAAGATAAAAAAAGACTGTATTTGACCAACCCATAAAAGGTCAAGATTGCCGCATAGACGACATTTCTTTTTTACTTTTGAGGTCAAACTAACTAATTCCCAACTTCCACATCGGTAAGGTTTTACGGAAGCGTTAGTAAATTTATGATACTTATTTGCACGAATATATATACACGCAAAAAGATTAAAAATACAAATATTAAAAATACAATAAAAAATTATGATATTTATGCATCTAAAACCCACCTGACCCACCCATTTCCCCATCTCTAGAAACAAAATAATAATATTAAAGAAAATGTACTTTGAAAGAATAATAGAAACGGGAAGAACCAAACCTAAATAAGTTGACCATCCTCCATATGCTTTTGCTTCAAGCGTTTCATTTGTTTTGTGCTTCCTTCTTTCTTAGCTACATATTGCTCATAAGCTTGTTCCCTTATCATATGTATTAAAACATATTAAATCATTACTACCAAAAAATTATCAAAAAGAAACTCATCTTAATCCACCAATTACAAAACACACACTCACGTTGTACGTTCTTCTTGGGAATCCATATGTGACTCATCTTCTGTTAGTCAATTTGCTCAAATTAACACAAAACTTATCCCGTTTGTTCCTTCTTTTGGGTTTCCTGTTAGTCAATTTGAGCTCCTTCATTATCATTATCACTCTCTGCAGCTTCATTATTTGCACCATCATCTTCACTTTTATCAACAGACAAATCTTTCTTTCCCTAGATAACAATAATTAACAAAATCAGTTAAAAAAGATTAAATTTTAAATAATATGAAAAGAGTGATGATAATATGAGCTGACCTTGAAAGATGATAAAGAGAATAAATCAACTTATGTGTTATCCATCTTCCATTACATCACTCTTCATCCAGTTGCTTTCCTTGCTTTATCCTGCATACTCTAATAATTTTAGATCAAAAAACAGTTTTAAAATACATATAATTAACATGATCAATTAAAACCGTATTAAACCTTAGCTTTTCAATTTGCTTCAAATTTTTTCGCCTGTTTTTTCTTTCTTAACAGGGCATTGTTAATTCTTCCATTTCTTTAAATCCATCTTCATCATCATGAACCTTAAAAACGATCTCCAAATCTTCAATTAGAATTCAACCATTCTAACGGGTAAACGTCAAAAATCTCCACATATATTTGTTGAATATGGAATACTGACATGAATTGGAGTCTAAACATATTTGAAATGACATTCCAAATTAACTTAAAATTGAACCAAATCAGAATTTAAGGTAGTAAAAAACTTACTAATTACTGCTCTTACGATCTTTATGGAAACTCTCATGTTTAGCTTCATATATAGGTGGCAGATTTTCCCCAACTTGTTGTTGCGATGGTTCCTGTGGCATTTGATTATCCGATGCACCTCCATTATTAGCCTAAAAACATGAAATTTAACCGAATTCATCAACGTCTTTCTACATTCATTTCCTAATAGCTGAAAACATATATTAATTGGTGATCAAATGGAAAAAAAAAAAAAATCAATCCTTCACAAATTTTGATCTTTTTTTTTGTCAAGGATACAGATTATGACTCCTCGTTGGAATCCTGAGAAACAAATTTTTGTCAAATTTTGATATATAAGATTTCTTGAAATCCATTTTCAGTTGTTATCTGGTAGTTTAAGTCGACACATTATGTTTATTTTCATATCTTCAGCTTCTTCAATAATCCTAAAAGTTTATCCACTTGTTTCTCAATTCGAGTTGTATCTACATTTAAAGAACCAAACACAAATTAACCAATTCTAAATTATACTTAATCCCCTAATGGAAGAATCAAAATTATTAAGCCCTAATTACAAAAACCAATCCCGTAATGGATGAATCAAAATCATTAAGCCCTAATTACAAAAACCCACAAAGGTAAATAAAATTCAATGGATAGAGCAAATAAAAACCAACCCGAATCGAACCGTTTATATGCCAACAGTTGGTGGATGTGAAGAATTTTATATTTCAAACGAATGCATAGACAATTTACATCAACTCCCTAATTATCGTCTGTATGCCCTAATAACCATGGTATTTTGAATTCCTTCTTAGAACATGAGGGTCAATACTGATGAATTAAATTACGAATATTGAATAGTAATTGTACCTTCAAATAACCTACTTCTGATGAAGAAAAATATGGGTAGTTGTATTGAAGATATTATTGAGAATGTAGGTGCCGATTGAAGTAGACCTGAAGGGAGAGGTGGAAGGTAGAGGAATCTCGTCCTATAATATGGGCGGAGGGTGATAGCAAGGGGCGGTGCCGGTTCCGGAGGTGGCGGCGGTGGAGGGTTTCTCGAAGAAGAGTGATGGGTTGAGGCCTGACGGTTGCGATTAATGGGGCGATGGGTGTTATGATACGTGGGATACTTGTAATTGTTGCTTGACAGATTGTAGTTCGATCAATTAAATGTCATCATTACGAACGAATAAGGGGATGACATGTGGACAAACCTAAATCAAATTTAGGCTCCATATATTGAGGAGATTCCATATAACCTGGTATAATTTATAACCCGTAAATTGGTAAGGAGCGACTAAAATAACCAATAAAGTAAACACTGGTAATTTGTTGTAATTTTTTCTTCTAGCTCTATGCTAGATATTAATACAAATTGTCGTTCAAAGAAAACAATTTTTTATATGATTTCTAACTTAGCGATATGTGAGTGGCCATCGATCAAGAGGCTGCGGACTTGTGGGTTCAATTATGGTCGAAAATATGTGTGAGATAATAAGTTGCAAAATGTATAAATATTTGTCATTCAAAGAGAAAATGGGTGGAAAAATTTGGTATCTAACATTGGAGTTGCATCATATTTGGTGCGATCATTTTTTTCAGAAAAAACTTATTTTACATAAATTAAGGAGCAGCCAAACTCAAAAGTCTAAGAAGTAGGGGTGAGCTCGGTCCAAAAATCGAACCGAAACCGATAGAACGAAACCGAAAATGATGATTTTTCAAAACTGAAACCGAAACGATAACATGTTATCGGTTTCGGTCCGGTTCGGTTTCAGTTTGGTTTTTTTAGGCCAAATCTTCATCCTTTTCCGAAGACCGAACCGAACCGAAACTGAAAACGATGATATTTAAAACCTCAAAATTACTCTCTTGTTTATCATGCTATAACATTCATTTTAACATTCGTTCGTTTAGGTGTTCGTGTTCGTTTGTTGGTTAAACCTAAACAACATACATGAACAAGTCATGTTCGTGTTGGTTCAGTTTGTTTACAAACCTAGTCAATGGCACCGTCACCACCAAAATTGGTTGCCGCTAAATATAATCAAATGGTACCTGCCACCTAATGTGCGGGTATTGCTAGTCCCTTATAATGCTTGATAGTTACATGTGTAATTTGCAGCCCTATATAAGACTTTTAACTATTTGAGGCGTCTGTTTTGACTTAAGTTTTTTAGCAAATATTTAGCTTAACAATATGAAAATTTTGCTTCTCGTCTAACCTTACATCCTCAAAGGTTAACAGATCAACTATTCACAATAAATTAAAGTTTAACAGATCAACTGATGAATTAACAAATTTTATTTTGGCATTATTTTAAAATGGAAGCCTTTCTCCCCATTCCGTTGACATTTGAGAAGAATCCTACCAGATCTCGTCTATAAGGTAAATACGTTTTCCTCTTACCGGCTTCATTTTCCGATCTTCTTTTCACGTAAAATAGTTCGTGAACCGGAGTTTCCGCCTTCAATTTACCGGCGACTTTTGAAACCTCACCGGAATTCCGTTTTTGTTTCGGACTATCCGCCTTCTTGGGAGCTATCAACATCACCGGCTCCTTCCCTTCGCTGTTGCTTCGCCGGAGCAAATACCGGATACTCCACCGTTTAGATCCAGATCCGGTGGAACTACTCTTCTTACATTTAGTTATAGAAGGTGATGATCGACCGTCCGTCTTCGGCCTCCACACGCAGTATGTTCCAGAAGGTAGATGTTCCAATTCGTCGGCTTCTGATGATGAATACGAAGACGATTCTTCTCGTTCGTCAATAAACAGTTTCCGTAAGTGACTAGTAATAGAAGAAGAAGCATCAATTCCATAATCCTTTGATTTAATCTCGCGATCTACCTCATCGTTTACCAGAAGATCGCGATTGAAAACAGGGAAAACAGTCCAGGCTCGTGAATCGATATTTTTGGGTGAATCTTCTTCGTCACTTAATAGTAACGAAAACTCAAAATCTTCACCTTCAGTTTCTTCAATTTTGTGAAATTGAGCTTCGTATTCTTCACGGATGGCTTTAGCTGCCGCCATGGATGTGGTTGAAGTATTAGAAGAGTAACAACTGAAGCTAGGAGAGACTCCAGATTCTTGGATTTTGGCCTCTTGTTGCATTTTCAGGTGATTAAATCTTAGTAAAAATATGATCTGTTTTTGTTGTTATACAGCGGAATGAGAACGACTTTGATGAATGAGGAGGAGAAATAGGTAGTCCAGGATATTTATAGAGAGGAGAATGCGATCGGCTATCTTGGTGCTGAGCGCGTGACTATATTTACTACATTTTGATTTTTTTATAAGCATGAAATAATTTTAGCTGACTCATCCTTCGTGTCATAATTAAAAGTTTGTCTAACTACATATATCAGGGGTGAACTCGATCCGAAAACCGAACCAAACTAAATTGATAGGACCGAAAACCGATATAATAGAAATTCAGAAACCGAAACCGATTATATCTAATCGATTTCGGTTCAGTTTTCGGTTTCCGGTCTCGGAACCGATTTGGACCGATAAGCTAGAGCAATTAAAAGCATATAAATTAACAAAAAAATTAAAAAAGTGAAATATAGTAATAGTTAACTTCACCATACACAACTATATCACTAATCACATTATTAAAGAGTCAAATATAGTAATCACTAATTAATAAAAAAAAACTCCATCGAACGTTTTCTAATCCGATATAATATTGCTTGTATGAATGTATTTTGTACAAGATTAATAATAATCTTGTATAACACATATTGTGTATATCATATGAATGTGTCTTTACTATATTTCCATTGAGTTTTTTAATCGGATACTATGTATATGACATGAGTATTACTTGGTCCCTTTTATCGGTCCTTATCGGTCCAAAACTGACACCGAATGGACCGAAACCGATATGCACCGAAACCAATAGAGCTGAATTTGTTAAACCGAAAACCGAACCGAATTCTGTTATCGGTTTTGTTCAATTTTTTCAAACTTTTTGCTCACCCCTAACACATACCGGCATGATGGATGAAGGTTGTATTCTAGATAGTTCATCAATAAAACATAATCTAAAGAGATAAATTTAAGTTACCGGGTCAAAAAATTCCTTAACCACTGACATTATCAAATCACATGTGATTCAATACACAACCACCACCGTCGGCCACCAACACCAACGCCGGTTAATGCTGTTGCAGATCACCGCCAGCGGCCGCCACAATCACATGTGATTGGTTGGATACAAAATCACATTTGACTGAAAGCAGCCGACGTCGGGCGTGAGGGGTTGCCGATGGTGGAGATGGTGGCCGACAGAGGTTTGGCGGTGGTGGTCAGCAGTGTTGAATCACATGTGATTTAATACACATGTGGTGGTGGTGGTCGGCGGTGTGCATTCACATGTGATTTAATAAACATGGGGTGGTGGTTGTGTTGATGCATTGAATCACATGTGATGGTGGTGGTGATAATTTTGGGATTGATTGATCCAATGACTGAGATTTATCTTTCAGGACTTTACCAAAATGATTAACTACCTTGAACGTTTCTCTACCGGATGAAATAAAGTTAATAATTATTAATTGATCAAAATATTTTTTAATATATTGAAAAATGCATTACATTAAGTTTAACTTTTACAACTATTAAAAGTATAATTTTCATAATAAATTATAACTATATATTACTTTAATTGATATATCTTAATTCATGCCTCTAGGATATCAGTTAAAAATAAACAAATATCTGAAAATGTTTCCCTCTTCCATATTTGTTTTCCTCCCTCTTCCATAGTTGTTTTTTCTCAGGAAAGGATCCATATAGTCATGTACATTCTTTTTAAGGCATTACATTAACATCAAAAACTGGAACTACCAGCCCAAAGTCCATAATCCACAAACAAAACATCTAACCAACAACCTATTACTCGATCACTAACTAACCTCATGCAAACAACCAGTAACTAGAATTAGTCCGAGTAAACAATAGCAGAAACCATCGTACAATTGGAACAGTACGTAGGTTGATCTATCATCTATTTACCCTTACGAAATATTGGAACATAAGCATTTTATGCAACCGGCCATATTCCTTCTGTTGAACTTGGATGTCTATCTCCAAGGACCCAAAGTGTGGCGAAAACCTAATACATTTTGGCTCAAAGTTGTGGAAGAGTACAATGAATATGGATTGTTTCCACGTAGCAAAAATATGATTTCCGAAAAATGATCAACTTTGACATAGTAATGCGTAAAAACGACGATGGTGTGTTTGATCATTGTTAAGAGAAATACCAACAAAATGAGTTAAAGTCATTTAATCATATAAAGGCTTGAGATTTTTTTAAACATAACTCAAAGTGATATCCTCTAAAATCCGTTTTATTATGTTGTATGTGAAATAAAAGTTATAATGGAAAAATGATCAATTTCCAGATTTTAATGGAATATCATTGATGAGATAACAAGTACAATTATTTGGAAAATGCTAATGACAGCCCTTAGGGCTGTCATTAAGAAGGCAAAATAACAAAAGACAACCCCCTAAATTTTAAGAATATTACTTTTATAATCAATGTACAAGTTTTTTATGCATGTTAGTGACACCCTAAGGGCTGTCATTAGCAAAACCCTAATTATATATTTATATGGTTAATGTAAAATTACTTTTGCAATAATAATAAAGGAGAGTTGACTTTCTAGAAGAGTATAACAGCAAATGCATGACGTTAGTTGTGTGGAAAGCAAGGAAGCAGAGTTTCCTACGAGCTATAAACTAAACAGGTTAGCATTTCACTCAAAAGATTCCATATTGATGACAAATCGTTATTATGTGAATTTTTATAACACATTATTAATTAAATATTTTATGATGCAAAAGGAATATCTCACACTCAAATTATAAACTATTTTTTCATGATTGACACACTTGATATATTCAAATCTTCAAACACAATCTCGAGTAGAGGTGGACAACCGGTTTTTTTGGAAAACCGGTTCGGTTTAAAAACCGGATCGGATTTGGTCAACAAAAGTCAAAACCGGTTTTGGGAAAACCGGTTCGGTTTTAAACCGGTTTTTGGTTAGTAAGGGTGTATCCGGTTGAAACCGGTTCGGACCGGTTTAAACCGGTTTTTTCGGTTTTTTAACCGGTTTTAAGGATCGGTTTTTTAAAAACCGGTTTTTAAACCGGTTTTCAAACCGGTTCCTCCACAAAACATCAAACCGGTTCCAAACCGGCGGTTTAAAACCGAACCGGTCCGACAAGGCATAAACCGGTTTCAAACCGGTTTTAAAACCCGATCGGATTTTAAACCGGTTTTTTTGTGCATCTCTAATCTCGAGTGTTAAAAACTTATATCTTAGAACTATTTAAATCATGGTTATTAAAGGGCTTAATCAGCGGTATTCGGTGATTATGATGTCCCAAAGGTTATGGGTTCAAATCCGAACTTAGAAAAAATTGGTGTAAAATTAGAAAGTGAGTGTTAGGCGTTAAAAACTAATTTAAATCATGGCTTTAAAAAGTTCATTTTGACTTCGTTATGACATGCAAAACTAAGGTTGGAACATGACGCCACATCATGATCTAATGCTTAGACGTAATGTTTGACGTATGTAAAACTCCAACTTGGCTCACATTAATCATCATACGCTTTATTTTGTAGGGGTGGTAAAGGTTGAATATGCCGAAAATGAAGAAAAAGTTGATAAAATATGTTATAAATTTATAATTATGTGTTTTTCTATCTTTGTCTGTATATTCAATATATAATGATAATTTATGTATAAAATTATAAACTTACATCACGCCTTAGGAAACGTCATGATCTCGTCATGACTTTTGAAGGCTTAAGATTTGACTATATTGTCATGTTATGTCATGCCTCACGTAATTTATTGGCTTGATTTAAACCACTCTTTCATGATTAAACCTTTTTAAAAAACATAATGTATGATTAAAAATAAAAATAAAAAGTTGTGTAAAATAATGAATAGGAATCATATTAATTGAAACAAACGTGTCACTTATTTAAATATGAACTTTAGTTGTTTACAAGTAGATTAAAAAGGAAGTTGGTATGGGAGTTGTTAACCTGATCAGTGATCACGTTATTTAATATTGAATGTTAACTAAGTTTTTTGTTATTATCGATGGCAAAAAATAATATCGTTTTGTTTGCATGCTAAAGCCTACAAATAAGTAAAACATACTTTAAGGGAACACAAACACACCCTTGATCTATTTTTTAAAACATATCTACAAATAAGTAAAACATATCTTTCTGAAAGAAGAATCTCTATTTTTTGAGTGAGAGGGAAAAGATTTACATCTCACAATTTTCATGATCTGATTTTATCAGAATTAGATATCTTTAAATCGTGGTTGTGTTTCATATTTTTATTGTTAGGCAAAGTTGAGCAAGCGAAGGAAATGGAGGAAGGCACGTGCATGTATATCAAGAAATAAAGAAGCACCAAATGTCAATGATAGAAGCTTCTTAAAAATCAACTTTTGTTGCACCCGCACCGCACCCCGTACCTTACTTACACACCAAGAAAAAGGTGTGAACCACGCAAGAAATTTCATATAAAGTTGGTTAATTATTCTATTTCGGTCATATGTTAATTAATGACGGGCTAAAAACAATAACATAACGCATGATGCAAAATTTTGTGGCATTAGCTTACCGTACACGATAATTTTACAAAAACTAGAAGGAAAAAAAGAAAAAGAAAAACTACTTTATTTTTTGTTGAATATCATTTCTTTTGTTAATTCATTTTGTCCTCTATATTTATTTAGCATTTTGTTGTTGTTGTTGTAAAATAGTTCTGTTTAATAACTGTTTTTAACTCTAAATGAAACATATTATAAAATATAAGTTTTTTTCATATTATTAAAGTTTAATAGCCAAAAATATTGTATTTTGTTTTTTTATATAATAAATGAGTTTTTCTTTTTTGGAAACGGCAAATAATATTATAAAAACCCAACTTAGCAGATACTAAGAGGGAAGGAAACCAGAGTACAAAAGATTACAACTCAAGATTAAAAGGAAAAAGGAAAAATACACCAGTCCGCCCAATTACACGCTATCTTACTTCTATGTTTTACCCACAAAAAGGACGTTGATATGATATCGCCGGCAGTTATCGTGTATGCCTTATGGACTTTGTTAAACACCACCTCATTTCTCGCCTTCCATATGAGCCATAGAGAGCATTGGATTATCGTGTTTAAAACCATTCTTTTCTTATCACATGAACCCCAGCTAGCCCCAAATTCGATAATATCATTTACAGAATTAAATGCAATCATAGGAATGTTACACCAGTTGAAGATCCAAGCAAGAACATTTGTCGAGAATGAGCAACGCGAGAAAACATGATCAACACATTCCACTTCCAAATTACACATCGGACAGTCTAGAGAACCGACATTGACACCTCTATTATACAAGTTTTTTGCCACCGGGATGCGACCAAGACCCAACCTCCATACAAAGCACTTGGTTTTCAGTGGTGCAACACTCGACCAAGGCATGTTGATGTAACCGGTTGATGTAAGTTTTTCGTCCAACCAACTCCTAATGTTGTGAACCTCAAACGACCCGTCTACGGATATTTTGCACTTAAGTCGATCAGGAAGATTGTTAAGATAAATGTGACTGATTAAGTGAATAAGCTCTCGAAATTCCTCTAATGCAACGGGAGTGTTGATACCGTGTGACCAGTTCCATGAAAACCCATTATAACCAATACGCTCACTAACACAACAAGTTTTGAACTTTTCATTAGCATATAGAGACGGAAATCTGAGCTGTAAAGGGACTGCCCCGATCCAAATGTCCTTCCAAAATTGAAAGGAATTCCCGTTACCGATGTGAAGAGAGAAGGCGTCAAAAAAATTCTACCCGACTTTGTTTAGATCTGCTTCGACTCTTGCAATATTGTTCCAAACACCAACAGAATTGCATTTTACCATACGATGTATTGGTTTAGATTTTAATTTGTGAATTGCCATGATAACGTCTTTCCAAATGCATTGATTCCCATCTCTAAGTTTCCACCACCACTTAAGTAAAAGTGCAGAATTTTGGGCTCTTAGCGAGCCAATCCCGAGCCCACCGTTCTGTTTGGATGCTAGAACCGTAGACCATGCAACCCAATGTATCTTCTTCTCATTTTCCTTGCAACCCCAAAGAAATCTCCGCCGAATTTTTTCAAGTTTTTCAATTATGCACAACGGAGCTTTAAATAATGAGAAATAGTATAATGGTAGACTACTAAGAACTGATTTGGTTAATGTCAATCTACCACCAAAAGAGAGATTCTTAGCTTTCCACCCGGATAATTTGGAATTAAATCTATCAACAACCGGGACCCAATTTTTCTTTAAGTTCATATTTGCTCCGACCGGGACACCAAGATAATTGAATGGAAGTGAACCACGGATGCACCGAAGAATGTTTGCCCATGTATTAAGCCGATCCGGGGGAATGCCAATGCCAAAGACCTTTGATTTATGAAAGTTGACTTTAAGACCGGATGATACATGAAAGCATCTCAAGATGCTAGCAAGATTTTTCATGTTGTTTATAGAACCTTCTCCAACAAAAATGGCATCATCCGCGTAAAATAAGTGTGAAATGGACGGCCCATTTGAACCGATCGTTTGGCCCCGGAAAAGGTTTTTCTCACATGCCGATTTCATTGCTACGTTAAGGCCTTCCATAGCTAATATAAATAAATATGGGGAAAGTGGATCGCCTTGTCTAATCCCCTTCTCTATATGAAACTCTTTTGTGGGTGAACCATTAACTAGAACCGAGGCATAGGATGATGAAAGACAACCGCGAATCCAACCCCTCCATTTGGACCCAAAGTTCATTTGTTCAAGAATAGAGTCCAAATAACCCCAATTGATGGAGTCAAAAGCTTTCTCAAAGTCGACTTTGAACATGAACATATTTTGTTTGGAGCTTTTTGCCCATGAGCATAGTTCATTGATGACTAACGGACCCTCCAAGATGTTCCGTCCGTTGATATAGGCCGACTGAGTGCTGCCCACAACATTATCAATCACGGATTTTAACCTAAATGAGAGTGCTTTTGCAAGAATCTTGTACATGCAATTAATTAGTGATATAGGACGGAAGTCACATAAGTTAACCGGATCTTTTAATTTCGGGATGAGGGTGATGAAGGATGAGTTACACCCTCGAGAAATGACACCAGAATCTTCAAACTTGCGAACAAAGCCCATAATATCATCACTAAGATCGTCAAAGTGAGCTTTTATAAATTTGAGAGTGAACCCATCAGGACCAGGTACCTTCTCTCCACCGCATGCCCATATAGCGTGCTTTATTTCACTTGTGGAAAACGTTTGTTCAATGGATATAGCCTGCGAAACAAATAATCTAGAAAACAAACTGTTAGTAAACTACTTAGGCCTGTTCGGCCACTTTTCAGAAAATTTATTAGAAAAAAATCGAAAAACCTCATCCTTAATCGTGTTAGGATCTGTGTTCCAATTACCGTTTTTCTAATATGTGCTCATACGGTACATAATAAAGCCATTTAATGATCTTTAACCTTCCAATTAAATTATAAAAACCATTTAATACATCACAAAAATATAGAAACTTTAAGTACCATTGATGTTAATTGCTTCATTTTTAGAATGTTTGACTTCATTTAAATGCCTTTATTATGTGCCCCTAGGGCACATATTAGAAAAACCCATAGTACATCACAATAATATAGAAACTTTAAGTATCATTGATGTTAATTGCTTCATTTTTAGAATGTTTGACTTATTTAAATGCGTTTATCATGTGCCCTTACGACACATATTAGAAAAACACATAATAAATTAGGAGGAGATAGACAAAGTCCTCCTACTTACGACCTACGTAATAGGGTCGATGACGAAATTTTACAAAAGGAAAAGTAACCAAAGTGAAAATTTAAGATAGAATTGATTGTATGTTTTGTAACAGAATTCTTGTTTAGTTGCAATAAAAAAGAGATAATATTTAAGAAAAATCTATACAAATCATCCTTCATTTTGACGATGCTATTGACCCCTCTTGCCATTTATTCCACAACAGATCCCCTCCATACGCATTCAAAATTTCCCCATGTTTGTATAAGAAGAAATCGTGTTCGTACACGTGTAGACATAAATTATTTGTGTATACGTGTCAATTCAGCATCTTATGTTAGTTAATACTCACGAAATCCTACGCGACTAGTAGGTTATAGTTACAACTTTCTTTAGATACATCATTGATACATCAATATCTTTAAATATGTTATAGCAATTACAAGTTAATGATGGTAAAAATCATTAATATACACGTGTATTGTGTTCATTGGTGTTTGCTGAGGGTGTACACTACCAAAAATATATGTTAATTGCTACAGCCACACGTGTATGGACACGAGTCTTCTCGTTGGTTGTGCCCAACAAATGCATTTATGTGGAGGGTTACTCGCTATGGTTTACCAACATTTGACATTGGAGTGACTAAAAACTAAAATTTCTTTGTCCTCGTGTCCAAACAATCGTCATCTTTGTGCCCACCAACATTAATGACTCAATCAACATCGATAATTATTGATGGTTCGATTCATGGACATGAAAGTCGGGTGTTTGATGACGCAAAGTGTGCAATCGCTAGAGTGATTGGCAGTTGGAGCTATGGGTTACTATTCAGTTCGGATTTGTGGATTCGGGTTGACGACTTGACGGGTCAAAAATATTCAATATGAAACCGGCATTTTATATAAATGAGTAAGATATCCCGACTCTAATTTGTTTACTTTCAGTCGGAACACGACCAATATAATATGTTGAATTAAATATGTTAGCGTTTTAAATATGTCAAAGAGGTCAAACATGTAGACTTTTTTAAATGTGTATACAAAATCTACTAAAACATACTCCCTTTATCCAATTTTATTATCCACCTTTCGATTTTAATATCCCAAAATTATTGTAACTTGAAAATTTCACCTATCAAAAAATAGTTAGGTGGTAAATTTGAATTTCTATTGGTTAAACAATGCAATAAATACATTTTTCCTTAAATGTGTGCTTATCTATAACAATAATTTTAGGACGGATGGAGTATCTATTTTTCAAATATATCTATTAACTTGCTAATAAATAAATATATCTATTTTTAACATGTTTAAATAAATTAATTGGGTTGTCATATCAAGGCGTTTAATTATTAGCAACATGAACCCAATCCGTTTAACAAACGGGGAGTCGACTCAAAACAGACCCGAAACTCGTTCGTCTCAACTCTAACCTGTTTATTTTTGTGCCAGTGATAAGTCGTGTTTCAGGTTAGATCATAAATTGTCACTCATAGTTAGAGCTACGGTTATAAGTATCTTGAAGTAATTAAATATAATTTCGATGAAATTGGCAGCTTCCTTGCCAGTTTCATTTGGACTCTTTCGATGATAGATCAATGAATCTAAAATGATAAATTGATATTACAAAATCAAAATTCAGCGTACAATATGATAACAAAATATAAAGAAAATTAATTGATATTATGCCATTAAAGGATTCTGAAGAAGTATGTCACTTCAGAGTTCAAAAATGCTCAAACTGGGCTTTGAAAATATGTTCCTTTTAGGCCCTTATTGGCCCGTTTAAACCAAATATCAAAACTATTTATGACATTAAACTTAAATCCGTGACCACAAATTTCAGTAAAAAAACATGGATCACATTAATTAACTAATTACAACTAACAATATATATTAGATATAGTTATATACCCCTAGCATTTACATATTGCATGTTACACAAACCCTTCTATACACACACACACACACACACGAGTATAATATAAAAGGGCATGTTGGTAAATTCACAAAATAAAGAAAAGCAAACACAACCCTATCTACATCTCCCTGTGGCTATTAGACTTCATCCTCTCACTCAAATGGTCCATTTTGTCCTTCATCCTACCTGGCAACTCACACCCTTCAGACCGCCTTCTTTGAATCTCATCATGGTACATGGGATGAAACCGTGTTTGAAAAGCCCGATAAAGAAAATAAGGTAATAAAGTTGAAACAACCACCAAAAAGGTTGTCATCCAGTAAAACGGGCTCGGGGCACACGCTTCAACAAACACCCGGTAAGCTGTTCTGGACCATTCGGGTTTTAAATACCCGTATATTACTAAGAAAACATACCAGAAGAAAATACTGCCCCAGATGAAGAAATGTTGGATCCAGGTGAAGTAGTTGATGGATAGTGCCATCTGGCAGTTGACCGCCCACACGACACACGTGTACATTATGACACCTAGGATTTGGTAGTCGATGACCTGGCCGTCTTCACGGAAGGATTGGTGGATTGTCGAGTTTTTGCAGATGAAGAATATGATCATGGAGCTTAGAATACCGTTGAACATCCATCCTAGGATTCTTGGCCAGTTGAACAGGATGTTTTGTACTCCTTCTTGATACAGCAACGGGTACTAACAAATCCAAAATTTCGGTTAGTTTTTTTTTAATCAAATTTAGAGGTGGCATTGTTAACTGTTTATTTATTAATGGGTTGATTCGGGTTATGTTTTACTACAAAAAATGATTAAATTAAATACACATGGGTTGAATTAGGGGTGGCAATTCAAGTCGGGTTCGGGTTCGCGGGTTCGGGTTCACGGGTTGGCGGGTCAGAAACGTTCAACCTGAAACCGACCTACTTATATAAACATGTCAAATATCTCAACCCTAACCTGTTTACCTTCAACCCGAACCTGACCCATATAACATGTTTAATTAAACGGGTTAAACAGGTTATCAGGTCAAACAGGTTAAACGGTCAAATAGGTAATACATGTTGTTATTATTGCACAAATTCATAACAAAATACTAAAATAACACATTACTAAGTAGTATTTTTAGTTTTTATATAACTACTAATTATGTTTAAACTAGTAAAATATAAAGTAAATATAAATATATAATTTTTAAATATATTTTACTAATTAAACGGGCTGGCGGGTCGACCCATTTAAATTATTATTGACCCGAACCTAACCTGTTTAATGAACGGGTCAGTCGAGTCAACCCGAGACTGACCCAATTATTTTTTACCTCAACCCAAACCTGTTTATATTCGTATCGTTTTCAGGTCGGGTTTCGTGTCGGGTCAGGAATTGCCACCCCTAGGTTGAATGGTCAAACGTGTATTTTTATTGCAAAATCATTTTATTTTACTAATAAATATAAAATAAAATGATTACCTTTAAACAGAGTCGTGCAGAAACATCTTGATCAAAAACACCAAGGGCAATAACGGGAAGTGATGTGAAGAAAACATTATAAAAGGACATGTACCAATCGTTGTAAGCAGGTTGCCCAGAAAAAGAAGCATGTGCCTCAAACCATAAAAGTGTGAATCCAAATGCAATGTTTTTGTAGAAAAAGTAACATATCTGCGTTAAAAATATAATTTAAAAAATGAATATATTGAGTAAATAAAATAAAATGAGTTACCATCATAGCTATTCGTCTGTAACACCAATGTCCATGTACCAATAACAATCGTTCAAGAAAACGAAATTGAGCTATTGCAAAATCACTTGCCATCACAGCCTACACAATCATCACCAACTTTATAAATTTATTTTTATTAAATAATAAATTTAGTATATAAATATTATATAAACCTGCATTCCTTCTGCACCACTAATTCCAACACCAATATCAGCTTCTTGAAGCATCCCAACATCATTTGCACCATCACCAATTGCTAATGTTGTTTTTCTTGTTCCTTCTTTTACCATTTTAGTAACCTATAAAATAAGTCAGTTTATATTCAAATAAAAAAAGAAATTAAACTATAAAAATAATAAAATACTTACAAGAGCTTTTTGTTTAGGAGAGGAACGACAGCAGATGACAGATGAGCAACCGATTGCAACTTCTAAAAAACAGCTTTCAAGATCTTGTTCAAGTGCATAAGTTAATGATCTCCCATCGATTATTAAACCAAATAAAACCAAGCTGTTTTTTGATAAATCCAGTTCTGTTCTTCCTTCTCTTAATTGCTTCTTTATACTTTCTCTAGATGCCTACAAAGTATTATATATTTATATTTCTACAATATTCATTAACTGAATTTCACCTT
This sequence comes from Calendula officinalis, assembly GCA_963853835.1. Taxonomy (NCBI): domain Eukaryota; kingdom Viridiplantae; phylum Streptophyta; class Magnoliopsida; order Asterales; family Asteraceae; genus Calendula; species Calendula officinalis. Next base: position 6,357,431 of record OY970821.1, on the reverse strand, counting down.
ATTCAAAATGGACGGGTCGGGTAGCGGGTCAAATGAACCCGTGAATAAGTGAACGGGTCGAGATTTTACCTTTGCAACAGCCTCCCTATCGTTTAGCTTTTCTAAGGCATGTATATCAGGAGAATCTAATGTGATCACTATTTGCTTCATTCCTTGAACTAACAAACTACAAGCATATCTGCAAAGTCAAAAAGTCAACATCAATGATTTACATTTATTAAAAAAAAAATAAAAAATAATTCATTCAAGTATATTATACTAGTGATCATACCCTATATTTATTGCAGTCTCCATCTTATCACCAGTTAAGACCCAAATCTTAATCCCAGCATTTGCAAGTTTCTCTATGCATTCAGGAACCTTAAACCCAACAAAAGATTGTTGATTTAATAATAATATAATCTTTTAAAATGTTTTAGCAGGTTTTATGCGAATTTCTACCAGTTCGGCCCATTTGACCCGTTTCCGTTTAAGCTATATTTATATTACTTTTTAACTTGTTAGAGATAATACACAACCCCAATCGACCCATTTCATTAAGTAAACGGGTCAACATTGTCTCCTATAGTTTCCAGTATAACTTTTATTAAAAAAAAAAAGACTTTTATACCCCTTTTTGAAGTTTATCCTCAACTGCTGTAGCACCAAGTAAAATTAAATCCCTTTCAATCTTCTCAGCAACAGAATCAACCAAATCATCCCGATCTAACGATACCGTATTTTTAGCATTTAAAAATTCTTCTTCCCATATTTTATATTCTTCTTCATCAAGAACACGGTATGCAATTACCAAAGTTCTTAAACCTGCTTCCGCATATTTGTTGATGTGATTCTTTGTTTGGTCTTCAAATGGTTGACTTTTTTTACTGAGTCTTTCAAACATGACACTGGATGCATGCAAAAATATTAAAATGAATTCAATATTTAATTAAATTATTTAATAATTTGTTAAAAAAAAGAGAGAAACCTGTCAGCGCCCTTGCTAAGTAATAAGAGCTGATTTTCTGCGTTTCTGATGATTACTGACATTCTTTTACGAGCACTGCTGAATTCTATCATGTTTAGGAGCTCATATGATCTGTAAAAAGAATTATATTAGAAAAAATGTAAAAACTAATTCAAGAATGTATGTTATATTTGAAATAATATACTTTCTTAATCATATTATCTCTAACGGGTCAAATTGGTCAAAAGTGTATTATTCTCCTAAATCATTTTATTCAAACATTTGTATTAATATTGATATGATATACTTTTTTTAATCATATTTGACATAATGGTTATTTATCGGTACTAAAATTGGTTAAAGGAACCAACTTTCTTGGTTATTTTCTATCATTTTCTATGATTAAAGATAGTTTAAAATATTTTTTTTTTTTAAAATGTTATCTCATCTCACCTGTCAACTGTTTTGCCATTTTCACATTCACGCAAAGAAATACTTGTTTGTGTCCTTTGGAAAAACTCAAAACCGAGTTCTTTTGCAGCTATAACAAAAGCAGCTTCATCTGGTGACTCAGCTTCATATGACAGCTCACCATTTTCCTTATTAACATCAGGTATTGCAGTATGACAAATAGCCAAAACTCGAAAAAACTTATGAATAATATCAGAATTCGGTTCATTAATCCATTTTCCACCCATGATTCTTTCATCCCAAAAGTTAAAACCTTTAACCGATTTCCCAGATTTCACGACATCATCATTTGATATATTTGAAGAATTATCACTATTACCAACATCTGCCAGCTCAGCATTTTTCCTTTTTGCCAGAGCTAATTCCACTTCTGTCAAACCACGACCATAAGCAACGCCTGCTATTGAACATTTAACAAATTCCATTGAATTACATGTTAATGTACCCGTTTTATCAGACAAAATTGTATCAACTTGACCTAATTCTTCATTTAAATTCGATGTTCGAGCACGAGCTGGTCTGTTTGTTTCCTCATGGTACATATCTTGATCTTGATTTATGAAAATACTCTGTAAAACCTTCACCATTTCAATCGAAACGTATAATGATATCGGGATTAAATAACCGTATAACATTAGGCCCGTTAAGAAATGTAGTAAAGCAGCTAAAACGGGTCGGTTCGGGTCATATAAAGCAGTTGTTCGACCCGGTTCAAGATACCATCTTCCATAACTACCATTGGTTAAATCCCGGTTAGTTCTTAACCCGAAGAAAATTGACCCGATAAACGATATTGAAATTAAAGTACTGAATAAAATGTAGATTATTTTATCCATTCTTTTTTCGATTTTACTTCTTTTTGAGGGTGGGTCTGTTGCATTTTGCATGACTTTAGTATCATGACCCGTGAAAATAACGATTCCATAAATAAATTCGGTATTTCTTAATTTGGAATCCCGCAACAGAATCTGTTGTAATGAGAGTGGATATTGTTGATTATTATATTCCAAACTTCCAACAAATGAGTAAAGATCTTCATTTGGGTCTTCACATTTGACCACTGCCTTAAATTGGTCAAACGAGTTGTCATCGTTTAAGGAAGATGTAACATCGAATGCATGTTTTAATTTAAGGTTTGTTTCTCCATCTAAATTCATTGTTTCAACATAACAAATTCCATCTGGATAGCTTGATGAAAGGAGAAGAAGATCTGCTGGAAAGTATTCATCTTTGTTGACTTTGACCAGATCACCAACACGTAAATCTTTCCATTTGTTTTCAGAAAATGAGTTATTTTTGTAAACATGGATTTTCCGATTGTTCGCCTTTATGTCCTGAAATTAAACGATGGTAATCATAAAGCAGATGAAACACACAGTTTAGGAAAATTATAAACCTAAAAGAGACAAAACAGACAACCAAAAAATCAATTATTTTACCTGTTTTCTACGTCTCCAATCTTCAACACCTTCTTTTGCCATTGTTGCCCCAATCACCACCATTAAAGGAAAAAGAATACTGGAAGCCCTAAAAGGTGCTAATGGACTAAATGAAACACAAGCTACAACAAGAAAATAAATATTTGCAACTCGTCTGAATTGCTCAAACAAAGATTTTGGAAAGAAATTAACTGCGGTATATTTTGTTGTTGAGACATAATTACCCCTGTATCTGAGCTGAAATGCATCTGGATTATCTGGATCATTGCAATACACAACTCTAGAGAAACCTTTTTGCCCAATTTGACCATGTTCATCTCTTGTTGATGGCCGGAAACATGATAGAGAATAAATTTTACTAAACTGCACTTTATCATGCCTACCAAACACCATCTTCTCAACGTATATCCCCAAAAAAAACCCTAATCTGTTACAAATTAAGCCCCCTGGCCCCTTTCAAATCCCTATTTGAGACAGCTACTACACACATTCCGACAAAAAAATCACCAACTAAAACTTAAAAGTCAACAATACACGATTGATCATAAATACATTCATGAATACTGTGTAGATTACAGAGTTTTTGAACTATAACCAAGATTAACTTAACTAGTTAACATCCAAAATCCAAATACTGCGAAATACAGATCCCCTGAGCCTGATCCGTAACTATATTAACTCCACTTTCCAAAAATGGAAACCGCGTTTAAGTTTTTGATTTCAGCTTCAATTTATGAAGTCGATACAAGTAAGCAGTTGTGTTTTAAGAATTTTGAAAATGAAATATGAACGTTTTGGAGTTCAAATTGAGCTGGAGAAGAAGGTTCGAAACCCTAGGAGAAGCAAAATACACGAAACAGAGTAGACAAAATTCCTTACTTTGGTCAGAAGTTGCAGAGATCTCTTACTTCCGCCATTAATTCACTGGTTAGTGGTTTAGATATATGAATGGATATATGCACATGAGAGAGTGTATATTATATTATATGTATTGTATATTTGTAGAGGAGTAGTTAGCTTGATGAGCTATTGCCATTTTTACAAGCAAACAAACACAAAACGATATGCAAATTTTACTTTTTTGTATTAATTAATTAGTAAATAATCCGTAATGTTGTAGCAACTTGTTTCTCAAATATTGTTAAAAAAGCAATCTAGATAGAAACGTAATTTTAATATATTATAAAAGGGATTATTGCCACTTCAATTTACAAAACATTTTTTTATCTTTTAAAGGATATTTCCTCTTATAAAATTTTAATATATTATAAAAAGGGATTATTGCGACTTCAATTTACAAAACATTTTTTATATCTTTTAAAAGGATATTTCCTCTTATAAAGCTACACTAGTGGCCGGACTTTGTTCATTATATATATGACTAAACAGTTGTCGTTGTCATTTTGAACCTTCCTCTCGCAATTTAATTAATGTTTACCCAATAAGAGATCGAACTCGTGACTTCTCTATGAAGTCACTTAGAATCATTACGCCACTAGGCAGGATCTAAAAGGCGCGCTATGGCAGCTTCAATGTGCAAGGCATGACTCAGACGTTATGAAATAGCTAATGGCGGTGGTACTAAGAGTAGCGTAATATAAGGCACGATAAGGCAGCATAAGGAGTAGGGATGACAATGGAACGTATATGGATCAGATGATGTGATCCATATCCATTTAAATTTGCATCGTACATATCCATATACATATCCATTTAAAATTATTTCATCCACCCATATACATATAGATATCCATTTAATTATAGCGGGTAAACAAGAATCCGTTGGATATTGAAAGTACTTTGTTTCCTAGAGAAAGTACGATCAGGTGGATGACCATCAGGTCGGACGCTAATTGTTATTCCTAATAAGGAACGGCTTATTATGAGTTTTTTTTTTTTTTTTTACGAAGTGTTACGTAATTTGGAGTTTCTTTAAGTGCACACTTTAATCGATATATGGAAACACGTTTAATTAGATTATTACTCTCTTTCTCGGAAAAACACAATGAAAGTTAATAAAAATTGAAATAATGTATTTTATTATATTCCACAGCTCAATATAAATATTTAGGGAATTTCTTTTTTCTTCGAAATAAATATACATAGGGAATGCTTGTGATTGCATCAGCTTAATGTTTCAAAACATGTTTGAAATAAGGAAATTGTTTCCTACTTAATAAGCTAAAAGACACAAATTACTTGTAAGTTGTAACCATACAAATATTTCAAAATATACAACCCAAACACCCAATAGCCAAGGTGTATTTTTAAAACCTTAAAAATAAATCTATTGTATTTAAACTGGTTTTATTAAAAGAATATTAACTTTGTATATGTTATTGAACTTTCGATCACAAATATTAATTATTAAGTATTTATTTCAAATGTGGACACAGAAAACAAAAATTAATATTTTGGAAAAAGGAAAAGTAAAGGCCGTACAAGGATTCGTTCATGCAATGTTGAAAAAAGGTTGTAGACAGAGATCATCGGCTTTCAGTTTCTTGAACTCTTCGTCAACAACGGCATCACTACCGTACACGTGTCAAAAATCTCCCCGTATAAAGGGAAAGATGTCACTTTCCAAAAATAAATGTGTTCATTGTGTAGGTGTCGGCCCCAAATGCAATTGCTATAACATTTTCATCTTATTACAAGAAATGTATAAAAGTAGATAAAAATTATATTTGTATATAAATAACCAAAATATAGATATGAAAACGGTTCTAGGTTTGTACCGAACGGGTGGCATCAAATGTTTCCTGGTCTCAAAATAGGTTGATAATGGCACAAATATTTCCCTAAAATCCCGATTTTAATACTGAATTTAAGACAAAATAAATGCAATTTAATTTTAAACTTGTAAATTATTGTTTTTCTGCTGTTTTAAAAGCAGTAGTACAAATAGCATATTGGATCAACATGGTAAATTTATAGATTTTTTAATCTTATTTTTCTTTGTTTAAATTTATCTTGTTGTATGCATACGTCCTCTATTACGGCAATCACAATGCACATCTCTCGGTCTCTCTTTACATGCTTAATAATAAATATCAGGGAATAAAACCACAATGTAAATATGTACTTTCAAGCTATTACCAATGATTTAACATGCAAGAAATTTGGTACCGGGTACCGAAAATTTGGTCCTTACCACTCCCTTATTTTCGATATTGGGTACCGAAATTTCGGTACTTACTAGGTCCAAGTATCGAGTTCGATTTTTTGGGAAACGTGTGTACTGAGTACCGGTTCGGTTCCAGTATTAGGCAGTGGCGGTACCAGAAAAAATATGATAAGGGGGCAAAACTCAAAATAAGAAATATGTAGAGTAAACTATGGAAATTTTCCCGTGGTATATCCGATTATGCGTTTTTGTCCCTATATTTTTTTTTTCAATTTTTTTATCTCTATACTTTTTTATTTTCCGCATAATTATCCTTTTGTCCAAATTCTTCCGTTAACTACCCTCACATGCTTGGCATTTTAGTCCTTTCCCATTTATTTTTCATTTCCATTTTTTTTCTTTAAACCCCATCTTCATCCTCTTCCCTATTCTTTTGGTTTACCAGCCACCATGGACTTCTTCATCATCAGGCACCGAACTTCTACATCTTCATCTTCCTTTTCTTTTTTTCTTCTCCGGTCGCCTTCTCCGGCGAGTTCCGACAAACTTCCGGCCAGGGATTTTGATACACATATCACGACTGATCAACAAACAAGATACACTAATATAATTCATAAACAAATTATTCCTCCGATCTAAACGAACTTAGAAACAACTGAAAAAAATAAAATAAGGATGATTATATAGATATCTAAAAAACCATTACAGGAAGAAGAATTGGTGTTATTGTGTAGAAATTACATTTTATACCCGGAAAAAAAAAATCTCTTTGAAATTGGAGGGTGGTCAATGGCCCACCTTGACCACCCCCTCCTACGTATTAGGTCCCGATTGCTCATCTCTACTAAAATATGCAAATAAACATTATATATATGTGTGTATAAGTTTAATTTTGGTATAAAATAAGAAGGCTAAAGTGTGAAATTAATCCAAACCATCAAATAGATCAAACTAAATGTTACAACAAATATTCTTTAAGAATACTGTAATAATACTAGTAAATGTCTAAATGATTAATAGTGGAACAGGGTAGTAGTATCTTGAAAGGCAGTGTCGGCTATTTGGGTTTGTACAAAAGTACAAATGCTTTTCCGAAATCACTTTCAAAATTAGGACCATCGCATTACATGTTTGTATCAGTTTCTTGACTTGATTGGTGATAGCTTTCAAACTCATTTGATTCGGCCTATAAAAGCAGTGCCACGAATGTAGTACAGTTGTAGTACATTTCTTTTAAAAAAATTTGTAGTATTGTATAGGTTTGGTAATAAAACTCGGAGAAACTATATTGATTCCTGCTAATAACTGTTATATATCTTCTTACTTATTTAATTATTAAAAATATTCAAATCAAAAGATGAGATTAGAAAGAAAAAAAAGTTAATAAATCTAACATGTTAATAATTTTATGGGTAATATGATAATGTAAGAATATTTAAAAGGAATCAATATTATGTCTCACAATTTAAATTTTTTAGGTGAGAAATAAAATCATATTTGGGAAAGCTTATCAAGGGGATTTTTTAGTTTATTAACTTAATAAGCCTAAATAAACTTGAAAATTCAAGCTTATTTAGGTTTATTAAGTTAATAAGCAAAAAACCGTATAAACATGCCTTAAAATACGTAAAATTATACTAATCATTTTTTTTTCTTACCTATCCTTGGTACCGCCATTAGTTGGTTAATACGTATGTTCTTGTTTATGAGAAAAGTTTAATGAGATCCGTCATTATTATATAGTCTCGAGTAATAAATCTCAACCATTAATCAATAAGATTCAATGGTCAAGATTAATCATATATTTATACATGAAGGGGAATTTTGGTCATTTGTCACTTAAGAAAATTTCAATTTTTTTAAAGTTATTTTTTATTTTTTATTATTTATTATTTTTTTCGTTAAAAAAAATATTTATTTGATAATTACGTTAATTACGTGTATTACTTAATCACATGTGATTTTAGTGTAAAATTGCATGTGATTGTATAATTAATCACATTTGATGATTTAGTACAATCAAATGTGATTTAGTACGCAATCACATGTGATGATGTATGCAATCAAATGTGATTCAGTATGCAATCATATTATTTATTATTAATGAAAAATAATAATAAAATTTAAAATAATAAAAAAAAGTAAAATAATTCTAAAATAAAAATAAAAAATATTTTTGTATGTGACCAAAAAGCCCCTCCATGTATATAATATATGATTAATCTTAACCATTACTTATAATTAATCAATTGTTGAGATTTATCCCTTTAGACTTTATGAAAATCAAAGACTTCCTTAAATTAATATGACTCTCTTTGTTTATATGAATAGTTTTTTTTTTCTTTCAAAAAATGGAATCTTAAGAAGCAGAGATTCGGCATTGCAATCACCCCACCTTCAAAGAACCAGAATATATTAATAAAACACAAATTACAAAAAGTTCATACACCTCAACATATTACACAAGACTAAACAACTAAGAAACAAACCAACATTATATCAATGTTTTCGTGACCGGATCCGACCGGCCAAAAGATACACTACCGGTCCAATTTAGCCGGGTTAACAGCCAAAAATCGAGCCGGATCGAACCGCCGGGTTTATACGAAAACCGGGTTGAACCGGATCTCAAAAACCAAAACTGGGCCGGGTTTTATCTTAGACCTTGCTCAAATGAATCACGCCTTAAAGGTAGGATTCCATTGAGATGCTTGTAAAGGGTCCCTGCATGGCCAAATATATACTTGAGTAGACTAAAGAATAGATATTTTTTTTCTATCTTTTTGTTTACTTGAGTAGACTAAAGAAACTAGTCAAATTTCCTACCACAACAACCAGCAAGTGCATGTGTTGCCACATATATGAAGAATAACGATGGACTACTACTAATTTACATAACTAAATACTACAAATTTACCAATTAGTTAAAGAAATTACAGAATATATTTTTTATTCTTGTCATATTTGATTGCAAAATAGAGTAATCCAAAGTTTATAAAACATTTATTAATAAATAATGAATAATATTGTAATCCGATTCAACCGGCCGGTTCGACCGGTTCGACCGTTTTTAAGGCATTGACCGGTCCGGTTCAAAACCCCGGTTTTAAAACATTGCATTATATGAATAGTTTGAAGTTTGAACAATTTACAAATCTAGATTACCACTCCCTGTGGCATGACCCGTCCACGTGTCTCTCATTTGACTTTCTCATCGCCCAGTCTCGTCAACACGTACCTGACGGTACCTGTTCTCAATAGATCAACCATGTTCAACGGTCTAGATCAAACTTCAGGTTCTAAAAAACGTGTCATGGCGGCGCCAAGGCGTGATGTAACGACCCAAAAATTTGTAAATAAATTTATAAAAATTATGATAAATAAGGATAAATCGTTTAGAGAACGTAGGAATTGGTTTCGTGTCATTTGGACACCGTATGAGAAAGTTATGGACGAAACCGGGCCGAGACAAGGATGAAAAAGTGCAGCCTTGGCTGCACATGGAGTTAGCGACGCGAAGTATAGTTCGCGATCGGGAACTGTCTACCGAAGGTTGGGCTTTTGTGCGTGAAGTAGTTCACGTTTGGGTAACGATCGCTAAGTTTGCGTGTAAGGGAAAGTAAGCGACGCGAACTTAGTTCGCGTCGTGAACTTCAGTCGAGCAGCTTTAAGTCGGGTTTTGGCTCATTTGATGCCATATCAAAACCCTAGTTTCTTCTTTGGCGATTTTCGAGCTTGGGGACTGATTGAGGTCGGATTCTTCACAAATCTTTGGTAGATTTCACTCCTAGTTGAAGATTAAAGGTATATCTTCACTCTTTGATCTTCGTAGCTTAAGATCTATGTGTTTTGATGTATGGATTTGAAACCCTAGTTCTTGGGGTTATGGGTTATGGTGATATAAGTGATGTATACATTTAATAGATGGTATATTATCAAAGGAAACCAGTGTATGATTATGATTTGTAAGAATCTTAAGGGTTGGTTAAACCTAGGGTTTGGTAAATCACCATAATTGGGGGAAATGAGTTAGTAAGTGTTATCTGGAGATAGATGGACACATTGGTAGTAGTATATGATGTTGATCATCTTGTGATTATTGTATTAGGCATTTGGTGAGGTCTTGGAAGGGTGACCGAATTGTGAAGCAAGGATACTGACGTAAAGAATACGGTTGGAGCATTTTATTGCTAAGGTGAGTACGTGTGGACTTTACTGAGTACATAGCTATATGAAGTATTTTGATTACTTATGATTGGTCTATTTAATGTCTGTCTAGACTTATTATGTGTTGAGTTAGTATATATTATTGATAATATCTAACTAACTTGTCTGATGATTGATGTGATAGCCGAAGGTTTTGACTGGCATAACTGATAGAGTTATGATTAGAGATAGATGGTGGTGTCGCGGTGGTGACCCCGGTCACTGAGACGGGTGTACATATGTTTGTACACTAAGCACACGGGTGCTACTAGTACGCATATGTTTACGTACTAGGCAATGTAGGGATCTATTGCATATATGTTTATGCCTTAGGTTCGCTTGTGTTCCAATACCTATATGTTTATGTATTGGATATGACTGTGTTCTGGTACATATATGTTTATGTACTAGATATGTATGCTAGGAAAGCAGGACCGATAGAGTCACCATAGAGTGACTAGGATGCGTTGGTAAAATATAAATATGTATTTATATACGATGTGATACTTGATATTATTGGGGTCTAAACCCATGTAGCTCACGAGACATTTTTGTGTCTCACGTACTCCTTGTTTGTTTGCTATGTACTCAGGTTCTGGATCGAGGATTTAGGTGCGCATGGATTGAGTTATGCGGGGCCTAGAGTAGAAGATCATTAGAGCGGATTTGTGCTTAACTTTGGTTTTGATATATTTTGTAACACCAAACCTCATACTCTGATTTTCATATCAAAGGTTTTTGTAAATCCGTGTTTTGGAACTGATCTTCTATTTATGAAAATGAATTATTTTGGGCAAATGTTTTGTATTAAAAATTGAGGTGTTACACGTGAGACGCGGCGTCGACGTTACGAAACAGACCATGGCGGCTAATAGGGGTGCACAACGGGTCAACCCGACCCGACCCGACACTTATCGGGTCGGGTATGTCGGGTTTGAGGTTAAAAAATTCTAACCCGAAACCCGACCCGATAAGGATTCGGGTTTGTCGGGTTCGGGTTGGTCGGGTTTCGGGTTTGTCGGGTTGACCCGATCGGGTTGGTCGGGTTACACTTGAGTTAGGAATTTTTGGTAAAAACTATAGAAATTATTTAATATATTGAATTTTATGAGTATTTATTTAACACTTTAATTATTAATTGATTTTTATTGAATACTTTATCATATAATTTGCTAATTAATTGATTTAATAGTAAAAATATGTTAATTTTTAAAGGAAATAAAATACTTAAACTTTAATCGGGTCTAATCGGGTCAACCCGAACCCGAAAAAGGTAAGAAATTCTAACTCGAAACCCGACCCGATAACGGATCGGGTTGGTCGGGTCGGGTTTAAAAAACCCGATAATAACATGGAACCCGAATAGACTCGACCCGATAAGCGTAATCGGGTTCGGGTTAGGGTCGGGTCGGGTCAACCCTTTGGACACCCCTAGCGGCTAAGCTAGACATTGCGTGAGACAATGCTTGATAAGGCGCGCCTTATGAAGAGTTTTTTGTAAGGCGCATGTGAAAATTGATTTTTTTTTTTAAAAGAGATCGACATATATAATTATAAATTTGGATGTAATACTTTTTGTGAACTTTAATGTAATATACGTATATATACAAATTATCTAAAAAAATTGTCGTATGAAATCACGCCTTGAAAAACGCCATGGCCCGCCATGTCTTGCCATGCCTTGAGGCTTGATTGTGTCGTCACGCCACATCTTACGCTTTTTATAACCTTGAATTCAAACTTCAGTTTTCTATACCTTAATTTAATTAAACTAATTACTGGAAGATAGTTTCTTAGACTACTTCCAACCATTACACAAATTGATAACGTCAGTTATTACCAAATCAACGTTAGGTCAGCTCACCCTCCAACCGACATGATACTGACGTATCGATGCAAACAATACATCTTCCCTTTAATTTTTTTGGGACCCACCATTACAAAAAAACACACACACAAAATACCCCTTTGTGCCCAGTCACCAACTCACAAACACAACTCACACTCGTCTTTAAAGTGGCGGGTGAAAACCAGAGGAACGAACTGATCTACCCGTGCTTAGGGCTGTCGAAAATAACCAAAACCCGCTCTACCCGCCCGACCCGTTTCGAATTCGAGTAGATCGGGTCGGGTAGATTGGGTATCGGGTAGAAACATTTGGGTATTGGGTAACCCGAAAATAATACGGATCGGGTATAAGGTAATATTTTAAGTTGGCGGGTATACCCGAATAACCGAATTTTATTTAAAGGAATTTTTTAAGGGTAATATTTTATAGTTTTATAAATAAAATACGATCGTTAAGTTTGTAGTCCATGAATTTCATCTAAAAGTCAATGATAAAGTCTCATGTTGGTTGGAGTTTGGTAAAATTACACACAAATATGGTATATTAAGATCAAATATAATCATTGTGGTCGCGGGAATACAAGGGTACAAATTCTCGGGTAGTAGTGGATATACCCACATCCGACCCATTACCCAAACTACCCATACCCAAATATCCGAATTTGGTTTGGGTATTGGGTATTTTTTATATTTGAAAAAACCCGAGCTACCCGGCCGAACTACCCGATACCCGAAAGTTATACCCGATCAACACCCCTACCCGTGCTAATGGTTTGGTTCCGCCAATTAAACTAACATTTTAACTCACGAGACCATTGGGAGTGGTCTTATAGGACGATCTTCGATTTTTAAAAAGTACATTTTAATTCGTACGCGAAATGTTTATGAATTGATTAATTGTTACAAGTGTCATGTGTATTACAAGTTTATGAAGTTAGATAAAAGAATAAATGCCTAGCTAGTGAACTCACTAGGCCTCTTCAAATTCAAACTGTATCAATAAATTGTTCGAACCATCAAAACAAACTTGATTGAACTAAGTTAGTTATACCGGTTCACTTCTCGTTTGTTATTTTCATGAAATATTGATTCTCGTTTCGGTCCAAACTAGGAAAAAAACCTAGAGAAACTTTCTTAGTTTTCGGTTCAGTTTCGACCGGTTCTTGATCCGAAATATTTTTCTTGATTATCGGTTAGCGTTTGGTTTCGATGGTTCAATTTGATTCTTAATTATATACATACCTATAGCTAAAATCATGTGATTCACAACCCACCAAATTCAAATTTGTTTCCTTCAATATTTATATACTTCCTCCGTATCAAAATAAGTGACACAAATTGGCTTACACGTTTTTTGAGATAAAAGATCAAAGTAGAGATTAAAATAGATTAAAGTACATAGTTAGTGGAGAATGGGTCCCACTTTTCTTGAATAAAGTGATATTAATGAGTTTTAAAAGTAAAAGTAAGGGAATAAGAGTAATTTCACTTTATTAAAGTAGATAGTTGGTGGGTATGAGTCCCACTATTTTTACCAAATAAGGAAAGTTTTTAAAATGTGTCACTTATTTTAATACACCCCAAAATGAAAAGTGTGTCACTTATTTTGATACGGAGGAAGTACTTATTTTACAGATTATAAAAGGTTATATTTTGTAAGTATTTATTTGAATTTTTAGAAAATAATTTTGTAATTCAATTAGTTTTAATAAAAGTGATTTTTATACATTCATATTTATAAGTTTGTAAAGTACTTTCTTTTCTCTTAAATTTTGCAACAATATAAATAACCAAAATAAATTTTATAAATCCTTAACAACGTCACTCAGATATCCTAGTAACCAATAATAAATGAAAAACCGACCCTTTTGGCAAAAAGTGGGTCATACACGTTTTTATGTATGTTGTAAAATTAGCATCTGGACATGAGTATGTCTACTGCCTAGGCCCCTACACTCCTATTATAGTCAATGTCCATGTTACTCCCCCTTCACAAATGTACATATACTTCCTCCTTATCAAATAAGTTAATCACTTTTTTTTGGAGATGTATTAAAATAAGGGTTTTGATAATAATAGTCAGGCTGTCATAAGGCATGCATTAGAAACTTGTATATTAATCTGCAACCGACTCCTAAATATCAGGAACTACTCGATTGTACAACATTTATGCACTTAATGACAGCCCTAAGGGTTGTCATTATCAAAACTCTTAAAATAAATGAATCATTTAAATAATTTACGTTATTTGGTAAGTTTTTATATTTAAAATTACGCATTTACTCTTACTTATCCATCTTTAAACATCATTAAAGGTGTGAGGTCCCATCCATTTTTATCATCTTCCTATATTTGACTTTTTTACCATTTAGAAAAAGCAACAAAATAGTAAAAGGTGTGGGCCCATCCATTCTAATTATCTCATTTAATTTCACTAATCTCTTATTACCTTATTTTGTCTCAAAAAACATAAACTTCAAATTGATTCACTTATTTGATACGGAAGAAGTATAATCGATGACTAATGACATTCTTGTCTATTTTGTATACATACTTATTCGATCAGGACATATGTCAAATCAAAAGATAATATTATGAAAGATAATTAGTAGATTATATATATCATTTTATCAATTGAGTAAATACATAAATAGAAATTTAAGATAAGAATTAATAACATTTCTATAATTTATTTTATTTCATATATTGATATCAAGTTAAAAGTCTTGGTCCTGTTAACTCTAAAAAGACCTGGTCCTATTAACTTTAGTTTATCTTGAACAAGTCCAAACACATGAAAACCCAATACGTGTGGAAAAATAAAGATTTGATCATTAATTTGCTCTAGTATGAGACCACTCCAATCAAGATCATCATTAACATTTTAGCTTTTTGTAGATCAGAAGCATATTCGTTAGCCGACACTTAACTAACATACAAATGTCAACAATATTTATTAACTTAATATTTTATATATAAAATGCACATACAAAAATACTAATGCCCACAAAATTTCCTAAACTCTTGTCTCTTTATCCGTCTCTAAACTGAAGGAGACAACTGACGAAATTTAATGATAGTACCATGTCATCGCTATCTCCAAACCAAGATTATACCAATTTCATCGAAGTAACAATTGGCACCGGTATAATAGTAACTAAAATATGACCCATAAAAACTAAGGTTCATAAAAGGGGAAACAAATACTATACAAATGGATGATGATTTGTAACGCCCCAAAATTTGGTAGTTTGAATTAATTACGTTTTAGTACTAGAAATCTTTATTGATTTTATTTGATAGGTTAATCGCGTGTCGTATCATTATTTTCTATAGTTATGTGTGCGCTATTTATATTAAAGTGCTTAAGTAATGCTGTGACGTTGTATTATCGCGACGTCTCATTAACGCAACGTTCTATTTCCCGTGTGTCAGTGTCGGGCTACGGGCCGGCCGGAGGCCAAGGCCCAAAAACCCGACAAGGAAATAGAAGTTGGGCCGGACCTCACTTCCATGTGCAATTCTCTATGGCCCAATCATGTGCAATTCTCTATGCCCCACATTCGATTATTGTTTTGGAATGTCAAGCCGTCATGTGCAATTCTCTATGGCCCAATCAGAAGTAGTGTTTTATGGCCCACACTAGTGTGATACGTATTTGTAACCCTTGGTCGTTGTTTCTTTCTTTCGTTCGTAACCCTACCAGCCGTTGTCCCTCTCGTTTTCTTCCCTCCGCAATCGTAGAGCAGTTCCAGTTGTTCCTCTCCTTCGTTGGCAATTAAGTAGCAATCAAATCAGTGAAGGTTCGGGTTCTAAATAGCAGTTTGTCGGTAAGATTTCCGTTCCTGACTTCCGATTCTTTTATGGCTATACAATTTCAGGATCCTGACTTTCTAAGTTCCTGTGTCGGGTTTAAATCTCACCCATCTAACAGCAAGGTTGTTGAAGTGTGCGAACTAGGGACGACCATCGGTTCAACCAGAAATCATATTCCAATCGGTAGGCTTTTTCTTTCTTTTCTTGTTCGTTTCCTGGACGATCTTAAGTAATCTGTGTTTCTTTGTTCCGGTTCGATATCGTGACTGAACAGCTGCGGTAAACTTCCATCAATCAGGTTGTGCTCCAGGTGAAGTTTGTGATCGGGCAGCAAGGGGTGAAGTGGTGGAAAACTTTCGGTATAACTCTTATGCTAACTTCCGTTTATTTTGTTTGGTTAATTCATCCTTTCCGTACTTGATCTTACTAACCTATCTCGCGTAGGATAACTAGTAGGGTTGAGGGTTCTATGGGGAGGTACTGAGCCAAGTTGGGGTTTGGGAAATCGCTGAATTGTTGTCTCGTTTCGCTTGGTTTGTTCACAGTTTTCCTTTAAGCCTAGATTTAATCTCGAGTTAATTTTAGTTGTTCTAAATGGGGAAAACTTTCTTTTTATCGGGATATTCTTTTGGGATATTAATCATGATTCATTCCAATCTGAGTTTTAGGGTTATCGGGTAAAATTTATGGTATCGGGTTTTTCAATAAAGGGTCGGGATTGCGAAACGGTTTTTTTTAAGTTTATAAATTTTGGCAGAATCTGCCCTCCTGTTCACAGTTGTTTTGACCTGTTTAAATTAATCCTTTCGGTTTTTGGCCCGTGCTGGTACCTTGGTTTCTGAGTTAACTTTTCAACGCCGCAACCCGCTCGTCAATCCGAATTTCGGTTTAAAAGTTATAGTCAATTTAGTATGCTGTTGTTAGGAAGATGATCTGTGCAGCATGTCTGTCTTGCAACCCTGTTTTGAGACACTTAGAGTCTGTTTTGGACAGTGACCGTCTGAGAGTAAATTGTAGTTCTGATTGTTTTCTAGTCATGGTAAAAAGATGGGGAAAATCTAATGAACCGTTTAAGAGTTATGGCAGTTCCCGTGAGACTGACGGGTGCTGCCAGTTTTCTGAAATAAGCTCTCGGGTAGGATTCTAATTCAGGGTTTCGTTTTTTGGTTTTAGGACTGTCTAGGAGATACCGTGCTGTACCTTTGACTGTCGGGAACCCTTCGGAGCTTACGTCTCTCGAGGTGAGTATTCTCACCGTGTATTCAGTTTTAACGTTGTACATGCATGACTTACGTGTTACATTTCTTGCACTATAGTTGTTATCTGAGATTGAGCTATTATCTGAGATTGATTTGTTATCTGAGATTGATCTGTTATCTGAGATTGATTTGTTATCTGAGATTGATCTGTTATCCGAGTTATCTGTTATCTGAGTTTTCTGGGAGCTGACTTTTTGAGTTCTGAGTTTCTGAGTTTTGAGTTAAACATTAAACATAATATATCTGACTTGACACCGAAGAGCACTGGTGTCAGACGTTTTGACTTGGCACCGAAGAGTACTGGTGCCAGGCTTTTGACTCAACACCGAAGAGTACAGGTGTTGAGGTGGTGTGAGGCGGGTCGAGGTTGATCTCTCGTCCCAAGTCACCCTAGCGCGCTATATAAATTAAAATCTGAGTAATAAAATCTGAGAAATAAATCTGAGTAATTAAATGAGTAGAATCTGAGTAGGAGTACACCGATGTGCCCTCATGTGTTGTATGTTAGGATTGTTTGCATTTTGAGATATTCACTCAGCTTCTCCAGCTGACCCCTATTTTCCCCCACATTGTTTCAGGTACTGGCAGAGGAAAGGAGAAGGTGGACGGTTGACCGCTGTATCTTTCATTACCGATGTGGACGGCATTTAATATTTTAAAAACACTTAATTTTAACTATTTCTGCATTAAATATATTTTTAAATGAAAATACTATTATTGGGGTTTAATTATTCAAGTTATTGGGACCTTTTGATTATAATTTTTGTTTTCAAAAATTTTAAAAATCTTGTAAATTTTAGGGTGTTACAAGTTGGTATCAGAGCTCTGACTTGAGGGATTTGGGTTCGCAAGGGGCGAATTCAAACTCAAGTTTGAGTTTCGAGTTTTTTAAAACGAGAAAAGAGTAAAATATTTTCTGAGAAAAGTTTCCACATCAAATATACAGCATGTCACGTCGACCTCTCGCTTCTCCTGTCGCCGGTAATGTTTAGTATTTCTATTTATTTGCGTATTATATAAATGTATATTACGAGTTTAGCTGGAAGGCGCATTCTGAGAATTTTGAGTTAAAAATCTGAGAGAGATTCTGAGTATATTTCGCGATGTGGATCGCTTATCTGAGTATATTTTTCCGAGTGTAGTTTCTGAGTGCATCTGCGATATCAATGCCGAGAGTTATAATTATATTTTTATAATCTGTGAGATTTTACAATTCTGTGTACAGTTTAGAGTATAATTCTGATTTTTCTTTTCTACTCTCAGAGTTTTATACATTATTATAAATATAAAACATATAATAGAGTTAATTTAAAATTTTACTCGGGGAAATTTTAATCAAGGGTGTAATACATGGATATGAAATTATGATATTAATTACATAAATTATTTAATGAGGACATGTTTTGGGTAAATAAGAAATGAGGAGTGATAAATTTTTCATATTGAGAGAATATTAAAATCTTTCGTTTTCAAAAAGCAATAAATAGAAAGAGTCATTGAAACGAGTAAACTGTGAAACGAGTAAATGAAAGATATTTTTATTATCAACTGATAAAAAAATATATTTTTGTGATGGTTTATCAGGACGAGTAAATCGAAAATACCGAGAACATATATTTATAAAATAATAAAAAAAATATATATATATTTAAAATTGGTAATTATTTTAATTTTTTTTTTACAATTGAGCTAGACGAGAAATCTTAACTAGAAGTGGCATTTATTTTTATCTGTTCTTTCTGAGTCATTTTGTTTTAATTTTAAAACTTCAGTTGGATTAAAAATGTTTTTAAATGTTGAATTATCATTTGAGATTTTATTTAGTGGAACATTTTCAGTTATTAATCAAATTTAAATTTGTGAAATTTTTGAGAATTTCGGGTGTAATAAAATCGTTGGACAATTAAAAAAAAATGCTTTTATCAAGAGATGAGACACGATGTATGGAAAAAAAAAATTATGCTGAAAAATAATAAACTGAGATTTATTAAATTGAGATCAAATAAGAAAAACCTTTAAAGTATGTGATTTAAAAAGCCGAGTATGAAAATCCTTCAATTTGTTTTATGTGATTAATGAGTTCAGTGAAGAATTATTAAATTAACGCGGAGATATTGAATAAACTATATAAGTTTGTTATACTAATTCATCGAGAATTGTCGAGTCGAATTAAACAGAAATTATTCAAGTTTATCTTAAAGAGTATTTATTAAAAGTGAACAACAAGGGAAATATGCATACTAAAGGGAGACTATCATCATTGATACGGTGATGATCTATTTAAAATGAATTAAAAGAGCTTATGAGCTATATTATGTTCTGAGTTAAAGAGTTGAAAACATAATAAAATATTTTGGCTGAGTGCCTTTTTGCTGAGTGCGAATTTGTATTTATTAGATATGGAAAATAAAATTTTCTTTTTCTGAGTGTGAATTGCTGATGGAATTTTTATGTGGGAAGTTGTGAACTTTGGGATTGACTCGTGACCAAACAAAAAATATGTGCCGAAAGTAATAGAGGGCCCCTATTACCGTGTACACACATGAGTTTTGGTTGGTTATGGGGAGATTTTGAGGGGAACGATGGACCAATGCTTGTTATTGTGAAATTAGTATGTGTATCGTACTTGCTTGGGTGATTATATGCTTGTTTGTTATATTTGGGTAGAGAATGCTAGTTCCAAACTCGAGGACGAGTTTTTCTCCAAGTGGAGTTGAGTAGGGGTAAAAAGGAAAAAAAAAAAAAAAATTTTTGCAAAGAAATAATTATCATTTATGTATTATTTATAAATATTGTGAGCATGATACTTATACAGAGAGACTTTTCTGGGCGAGGATTTTAAAATGAGAAATCTAAATACATATAATGGATCAGAGAATTTATAAAAGTAACTATCAAATCGAGTAATTGTGAATAATAAAAAAACTTTTGTACGCGGTAATTATAGAGTTTATAACAAACTGATAAATCGGGATTAATGGAGGAATTAACAAATCAAATTAATTGGGTTTAGTGCAAACTCCCTCATGGTTATATATGTGATAATGAGAAATCATTAAATTAAGGTGATGAGAACTTATTAATGAGTCGAATATGAGAAAACTGCTACAATGAAATTTGAGGAAAATGAGTTAAAATGAGATCGGTAATTTGAGTTGGTAATGAGTTATTATTAAAACGAGCTAAATGAGAAAACTTTATTTTGATTATTTATTGAGTGATTTTGAGTCTATAAGAAATTATAAATTGAGTTAAGTGGATAAATTATTAGACCGAGTTAAAGGAGAAAAGTGGTAAATTAACGAGCAGATTTATTTAACTTTTCTAGTATTTCAAAATTTTTATTAATGAGAAGATCTTATTTGTGATTAATTAGTAAACTGAGTTAAGGGGAATGATCAAAGGAAATTACTGAATGTAGTAATATGTTTTTTATCACTTGGAGTCATCAAATAATAAACCTTATTATATTTAAAATTATTGGATTAAGATCAATTATTGAGTCGAGTAAGTGGATAATACATTGAGTGAAGCAAACAATAAGATTTATATTGAATTAATGAGAAGTTGTAAAAGAGGAGAAAGTATTAAATTAATGAACCATGAGAAAACCTTAACATTAAAAATAAAGGGGTAATTGCGTATTAAGTAAAGAAGAATCAATAAATTGAGTCATAATTCGCGTAAGGAGAAATCAGTAAAATAAGTGTATGAAACTTAATTAAATTTTCTTTTTAGTAAAAAATTGGTAATATGAGTTGATGAGTAAGTTTGTGGTCGAAATAGTTAAGAGAAATCTTAAATTTTGTAATGAGTTGTTAATATAGACCGCTATTGCTAAGTAAATATTATTACTTTATGAGTTTATTTCTGAGTTAGATTTATGGGTTTGCTTCCGAGTTAAGATTTCTGAGTTTGCTCCTGAGTTATATTGCTGAGTTTATTTTTGAGACAGATTTCCGAGTTATACTCCTGAGATATGTTTTGAGTTCATTTCTTCCGAGTCATATTTCTAGATCATATTTATGAGTTATATACCTGAGTATATGAGAATTTTGTGTGATATGTATATTCGTTGTGTATATTTGCATGGTTTGGATGATCTGGTACTACGCTGAGCATCTGGTATTGTCAACAAATCAATAATAAATTTCTAAGTGGAGTTGAATCGGTGATTCAACGCGACGTTAATCGCTGAGTGCAACAACTGTATCCGAATGCGAGAGCAAGAAGACGCCTTCAGTAGAGTATCGTGGTGTATTTGATGCTCATTATCAACATTTTCTTTGCATACTGAGATCCATAGTGAGCATCCTGACCTTATTTCTTTTAGCCTCATCGTTTGGCGCCACTAGAGGCGGATAATTGTATGAGCACTTACGTGATCTGGAGTTCATTTCCTATTAAGTAAATTCACCATGAAGAACTTCTTTCTATTCATAACTTTATCGTTTTTATTCTTCTTTTCCATTTGAGTATGCATGTCGTAGGTCACCCTGATGAATTTCCTTTTCATTCTTAACCTTATCATTTTGTTTTCTTTTCCCATTTGAGGACGTGTGTTGTTGGCGAGCATGAGTTGAGACGCGAGATTACTACCCTGAGTTTCTTCCGAGCAATGACTTCGGGGACGAAGTCTATTTCAAGTGGAGTTGAGTTGTAACGCCCCAAAATTTGGTAGTTTGAATTAATTACGTTTTAGTACTAGAAATCTTTATTGATTTTATTTGATAGGTTAATCGCGTGTCGTATCATTATTTTCTATAGTTATGTGTGCGCTATTTATATTAAAGTGCTTAAGTAATGCTGTGACGTTGTATTATCGCGACGTCTCATTAACGCAACGTTCTATTTCCCGTGTGTCAGTGTCGGGCTACGGTCCGGCCGGAGGCCAAGGCCCAAAAACCCGACAAGGAAATAGAAGTTGGGCCGGACCTCACTTCCATGCCCCACATTCGATTATTGTTTTGGAATGTCAAGCCGTCATGTGCAATTCTCTATGGCCCAATCAGAAGTAGTGTTTTATGGCCCACACTAGTGTGATACGTATTTGTAACCCTTGGTCGTTGTTTCTTTCTTTTGTTCGTAACCCTACCAGCCGTTGTCCCTCTCGTTTTCTTCCCTCCGCAATCGTAGAGCAGTTCCAGTTGTTCCTCTCCTTCGTTGGCAATTAAGTAGCAATCAAATCAGTGAAGGTTCGGGTTCTAAATAGCAGTTTGTCGGTAAGATTTCCGTTCCTGACTTCCGATTCTTTTATGGCTATACAATTTCAGGATCCTGACTTTCTAAGTTCCTGTGTCGGGTTTAAATCTCACCCATCTAACAGCAAGGTTGTTGAAGTGTGCGAACTAGGGACGACCATCGGTTCAACCAGAAATCATATTCCAATCGGTAGGCTTTTTCTTTCTTTTCTTGTTCGTTTCCTGGACGATCTTAAGTAATCTGTGTTTCTTTGTTCCGGTTCGATATCGTGACTGAACAGCTGCGGTAAACTTCCATCAATCAGGTTGTGCTCCAGGTGAAGTTTGTGATCGGGCAGCAAGGGGTGAAGTGGTGGAAAACTTTCGGTATAACTCTTATGCTAACTTCCGTTTATTTTGTTTGGTTAATTCATGCTTTCCGTACTTGATCTTACTAACCTATCTCGCGTAGGATAACTAGTAGGGTTGAGGGTTCTATGGGGAGGTACTGAGCCAAGTTGGGGTTTGGGAAATCGCTGAATTGTTGTCTCGTTTCGCTTGGTTTGTTCACAGTTTTCCTTTAAGCCTAGATTTAATCTCGAGTTAATTTTAGTTGTTCTAAATGGGGAAAACTTTCTTTTTATCGGGATATTCTTTTGGGATATTAATCATGATTCATTCTAATCTGAGTTTTAGGGTTATCGGGTAAAATTTATGGTATCGGGTTTTTCAATAAAGGGTCGGGATTGCGAAACGGTTTTTTTTAAGTTTATAAATTTTGGCAGAATCTGCCCTCCTGTTCACAGTTGTTTTGACCTGTTTAAATTAATCCTTTCGGTTTTTGGCCCATGCTGGTACCTTGGTTTCTGAGTTAACTTTTCAACGCCGCAACCCGCTCGTCAATCCGAATTTCGGTTTAAAAGATATAGTCAATTTAGTATGCTGCTGTTAGGAAGATGATCTGTGCAGCATGTCTGTCTTGCAACCCTGTTTTGAGACACTTAGAGTCTGTTTTGGCCAGTGACCGTCTCACAGTAAATTGTAGTTCTGATTGTTTTCTAGTCATGGTAAAAAGATGGGGAAAATCTAATGAACCGTTTAAGAGTTATGGCAGTTACCGTGAGACTGACGGGTGCTGCCAGTTTTCTGAAATAAGCTCTCGGGTAGGATTCTAATTCAGGGTTTCGTTTTTTGGTTTTAGGACTGTCTAGGAGATACCGTGCTGTACCTTTGACTGTCGGGAACCCTTCGGAGCTTACGTCTCTCGAGGTGAGTATTCTCACCGTGTATTCAGTTTTAACGTTGTACATGCATGACTTACGTGTTACATTTCTTGCACTATAGTTGTTATCTGAGATTGAGCTATTATCTGAGATTGATTTGTTATCTGAGATTGATCTGTTATCTGAGATTGATTTGTTATCTGAGATTGATCTGTTATCCGAATTATCTGTTATCTGAGTTTTCTGGGAGCTGACTTTTTGAGTTCTGAGTTTCTGAGTTTTGAGTTAAACATTAAACATAATATATCTGACTTGACACCGAAGAGCACTGGTGTCAGACGTTTTGACTTGGCACCGAAGAGTACTGGTGCCAGGCTTTTGACTCAACACCGAAGAGTACAGGTGTTGAGGTGGTGTGAGGCGGGTCGAGGTTGATCTCTCGTCCCAAGTCACCCTAGCGCGCTATATAAATTAAAATCTGAGTAATAAAATCTGAGAAATAAATCTGAGTAATTAAATGAGTAGAATCTGAGTAGGAGTACACCGATGTGCCCTCATGTGTTGTATGTTAGGATTGTTTGCATTTTGAGATATTCACTCAGCTTCTCCAGCTGACCCCTATTTTCCCCCACATTGTTTCAGGTACTGGCAGAGGAAAGGAGAAGGTGGACGGTTGACCGCTGTATCTTTCATTACCGATGTGGACGGCATTTAATATTTTAAAAACACTTAATTTTAACTATTTCTGCATTAAATATATTTTTAAATGAAAATACTATTATTGGGGTTTATTTATTCAAGTTATTGGGACCTTTTGATTATAATTTTTGTTTTCAAAAATTTTAAAAATCTTGTAAATTTTAGGGTGTTACATGATTGCACTTAGTTCCTCCGTTATGCATGTTTTCACATTTCATTGTCACTTTAATTGAGTAGAAAAGAACACAAAAAATTGGAGCATGACAATTGAGCTACATTCTCCACTTTCAAAAGTTCAACTTTACTTCAAGCGGAAGATCTCTACTATCAAGCTTGAAATACTTTTGTTTCAATAAATATATATAGAGTTACGTACAAGGAGGTTCATGATTTTTACAAAGTCTCAAGGAACAAATCTCAACCATTGATCAATATGATCAAATGGTCAAGATTAATCACATATTTTATACATAGAGGGGTATTTTGGTCATTTGGCACTAAAAAATTATTTTATTTTATTTTTATTTTTTATTTTAAAATTTTAATTTTTTTTTATTTTTTTATTTTTTAATTTTTAACTGAGGGGTATTTTGGTCATTTTGAAAAAAAAAATTTTAATTTATTTTTTTTTTATTTTAAAATTTTTAATTTTTTTAAAAAAAATTATTTTTTTAAAAAAATTATTTTTTTATTATTATTTTTTTTAAAAATTATTAAATTTTCATTAATGACTTATTCCATAGTGAATCACATGTGATTGCATTCTGAATCTCATGTGATTTAACTAAAACCTGATTTTACACTAAAATCACATGTGATTTACACTAAAATCACATGTGATTTTACACTAAAATCGCATGTGATTTTACACTAAAATCATATGTGATTAAGTTATACACGTAATTATCAAATAAATATTATTTTTTAATTAAAAAATAAAAAAAAATTAAAATAAAAATAAAAAAAATCGAAATTTTTTTTAAGTACCAAATGAACAAAATACCCCTTCGTAATAAAAAATAAAAAAAAATAAAAATTTTAAAATAAAAAATAAAAAAAAATTATTTTTTAAAAAATGATCAAAATACCCCTCAATATATAAAATATGTGATTAATCTTGACTATTAGATCTTATTGATCAATGGCTGAGATTTGTTCCTTGGGACTTTCTAAAGATGATAGATCTCCTTGAACGTTTCTCTATAAAGATACTTTATTTAATTATTTAATAAAAATCTCACCTTTTTAACAGAATAAAAATCTCACTTAAAAGCCTTTCTGATTTTGGTTAGAGTCTTAGGTTGTGTTTGTTTGCAGCTTAATGGAACCATTCAGCGCTGAATGCTTAATCATTCAACATTCAGTGCGTTTGTTTAGCGCCTCTGAATGAAGTATATGCTGAATGGGACAGCAAAAAGCTGCTGAATCATTCTTTCTTAGAACATATGCTGAATCATTAAGCAGTCAGAATTCTTATAAAAAAATTTCTCACATTCAAAACAAGTTTTATACGAAACCTCTTAATCATTCAGACCGTTGAACATTCAACACTTAATTATTTTGTTCCTATCAAACAGCACCTTACTCGTTATAAATCCATCGCAAAAAACCTTTATGCGATAGATTAAGACGGATTGTGTTTTCGCAGTTACCTAATGTTGTTGTAGTAAAATATACAAACAAAATTTAGCGCACCCATTAAGTAAGAGAATTTTTTAAAAGAGAGATGGATTAAATTGATTGTATAGTTTTGGGAACAAACAAAGTTACTTAGATTTGTAATTTCATTTTGATATTTTAAACACATTACTTAAGGTGCAAGTTTCTGCTCATGTTTCATTTCGATTTCGCATTTTCATTAAATGAACTAGATACTTTTTATTTGAAAGGAGACAATCACCCAACTAAAGCATATATTGGATCATATTTAGGGGTCGTTTAATACCGAATTAGTTGTTGACTAATCAGTCAGAACTTCTGATTGAGTTAATTATTTTTTACATTTAAACCAGATCAACAAAATGGTTCGGATCAAGACCGATATACTCACCGAGTTAGATGAAATTGGGGAAAACAAACATGCCGACTCGGACCGAGTCCGAAGCAAACCAAGCGATCCCAGAGAATCAGGTTTACTCGCAAATGTATTGTTTCCTTTTTTTCTTTTTATCTGAACAACAAAGTGTTCTTAAAAGAATAAACGAACAAGCCTCATCCACAAACCAAGATAGAGGCACAAATTAAAACAACAATATTAATCATAGGATTCAGGAAAAAAGAACTCTATAATCATTTAAATAGAACTTTGAAGTTTGTATTTCATCTGGTTCATGATGAAATATTGTAGACTTGTGCAAAGTTTGTGTAAGAAAGTTTTCAGTAAAAAGTGATGTGTGATTTTTGGAGTAACTCAGTGTAGGATTGGTCACAATTTCTGAAATAGGTTTGGGTTTGGGAAATCGAAGCCTGGGATGTACTTCTTTTAATTTTCAGTGTTTATCACTCGCTATCAGAGTGATAACATAAATGTGGCTGAAACCCCATAGATAGTATTTGGCTATTGTGGCTTTAAAGGTTTGTGATCACTTCTTGATACATGTGATCCAACTCAAGAATAAGTTGGACATGATTCAAGCAGCACCAGTGGGTGTCAGTGTGACATCAACCACCATTTATCTCTTTAAGTGTTGAGAAAATTGTAGACTGCCAGTGATCATTTAGGCGCTCAGTGTATGAATGTTGCATAGCAGAATTGGGCTAACTATGTTGGCCATAAAAGGATATATATTTTAAAGTTCGTTTGAGACTTTGGTCAGTATTGAGTTGGTACTGGCCAATACTTAGTCTCTATTTGGGAAAGATATATATATATATATATATATATATATATATATATATATATATATATATATATATATATATATATATATATATATATATATATATATATATATAGAGAGAGAGAGAGAGAGAGAATGGTTCATGCGAGAACCATTAAAATTGCGAGAACTGCGAGAACATGTTTATAGCCCTTGGATATCTAGATGAGTGGTTTAGATTAAGTGTGCCAATTTTGAAATTAAATGAACAAAATAGAGGGAATTTCCATATAATAAAGGGTAAATTAGTCCATGAACAATTAAATTGATTGACCTCATTTCATAAAGATCGTGATATGCTTTATAGAATCCCAAAAAATCAGGCACACTTCCATATCTCTAATTTGATAGCCATAATTACTCTCTCTCTCTCTCTGGACGGCAAGAATTGAGGGATTCGAAAACACTAAATGGTGCGTGCGACGGTGATACAAACTCACACAATCAACAAAACGCTAGGCGGAGAATCAAATACGAAGATTAAAGGTATGTCCCCTTACGA
Source organism: Calendula officinalis (assembly GCA_963853835.1). Classification (NCBI taxonomy): domain Eukaryota; kingdom Viridiplantae; phylum Streptophyta; class Magnoliopsida; order Asterales; family Asteraceae; genus Calendula; species Calendula officinalis. The sequence continues at coordinate 6,329,836 of OY970821.1, read as the reverse complement.
ATTTTGGTTTGGATTTCGTTAATTTAAGTTTCTGTTTCATTATTTGAAGGAAAGTTTCTTAAAATTTCGGGTTCATCATTAACGTTATTGATTTCTGCTCCATCTAAAATCCACAGATAAAATAGGAATTCAGTGAACATTTTTGTTTAGGAGTTTTCGATTAGGGTTTTCTTTTACCTTTTTAATAATTAGTTGAACATATTCTTTGAGTATTGCTTAAGATAACATATGAACTCCATTAAAAGTTAGTAGTGAACAGTACCAGATAAATGTGATGAACAGAGGGATTAAATTATTTATAGTAAAAATGTAATGAACATATGTAATGAACACGTGACAGGATTTATAATTGACAGGGTTTACAATTATAAACATTTTTTATAATTGTAAAATTTTTATGAATTTCTTTGGTATTCAAATAGTTTTGACAAAGGATTGTTGTTTAAATACTTAGGTGATGAATGTCTTAAATAATTGATGATAGGTAAACCAAAAAGTATACATACAAGGAGAAAATACCCTGTATGTAGATCAAAAGACCAAATAAGAGAAGATCCAAACGTGTAATAACTTTGGACTGATGACATTCAAGTTGACACAAATGTACTGGATATAATCAGTGTTGAACATAATGCTAGCGGTAAGTACTTCATTGTAAATAAAAAGAAGTCGTTATATTATAAATTTGATTTATATTATTTAATGAATGCAGAGTCAAAGGATGATCCAGTTCAAATTGTGGAAAAGAGTGGAAAAAATAGTAATGAATACATATCTAGAAAAAAAATAAGACAAGGGGGTGTTCAATAAGCATATAGATGAATGATGAACAAAACAGACAACGACAACAGATTGCAACTACTAATGAACCAATATTACTTATGTTCATTGATGAATGAATAAAATAACGACATACCATACACATATCCTTCAAACAGAAAGTTTTGTTCAATAATGAATACATATAATTTAAACGTTTTATTCAATAATGAATAAATATAATTTGACGTACTAAAACTTAATTTTACCAAAAAAACATGATTTAAGGGGAAAAAATCATCTCTGCAAATTAATCGTTTATATATAAAAATATTTAATTAAAAAAACTCGATGCATCAAGAAAAAACTCACTTCGACATCCATTATCATTGTACTCAAATTCGTTTTTATTCGACAACTTAATAAACCGAACTTCAGATTGATGAACAAAATTTTATTAATTCCGATAGTTTAATTTTTGAATTTAAAAACCTGCAAATTATTGACCATATGAAACAAGCTCGTTAATGAAGGTTTCTGATTTCCGATAGCTTAATCTCCTGTCATTTATGAAGGTTCCAGCTAGCTATATGATTCGTATTTGTTAAGGATATGATATTATAAGGTCCATAGGAATAGGAGAGTAGGTTAGATATGGTTTTCAGAATTTGGAAACGAATCAGATTACCATTTTTATATTAAATAACATAATTAAATAAATATGCAATTACTTAATTACCCTTCTATGTTTAAATATGAATGAGATTAATCTAATGGCTATAAACATGTTCTCGCAGTTCTCGCAATTTTAGTGGTTCTCGCATGAACCCCTCTCTATATATATATATATATATATATATGTATATATATATATATATATAGGGTCGAGTTATATTGAGAACCCTGATTTTAAAAAGAACTCTGAGAACTCTAATTAACCAATCAGAATTTAGTAAATTGATTTTGATTAATTTAATTCATATTAATTATTCAGGGGTATTTACGACATTTTACAAAAAAAAATATGATTTCCTTTTTAAAATTTACCTAAAATTTAGGAATTATTTTCGAATATTTATTATTGTTTTGTCATTTTTATATAGTTGGTTGTGCATATATGTTTTTTTATATTTAGTGTTAAATGTAAGTTGTGCATATATGTCGAGATGGTTGTGCATATTTATTATTTTTATGGTAGTTAACGTAATTTTTCAGAAATTATGGTACATCAGTGTTATAAACCAGTTGAGCATATTTGTTTGAGAAAACATAGATGTATAAGTCCCTATAATCGAAACGGATTTATCCGATAACATATATGTAACAAAAAAACATCGATGTATAAAAACATATATGTAACAGAAAAACATCGATATATAAAAATTGCACGAAAAACATCCAACAATAGCATAACACATCCAAAGAATTGTTTTTGAAAATCATGTATGCCCCAAAGCTAACTGCATCTTCCATTTTTCTATATCTAGAGTGGTATTTGATAAATCTTGAAGTTGACATCCATCAACACCTTGCTGGAAAAAAAAACTCAAAATATTAAATAATATAAAAGTTCACCATCTATATGATAATGTCACCATGTGAAGCTATATTATAAACATATATGCATACACATACAACTTATAATAAACATAAAATAAAATACTAAATCTCCTAGACAAATGAATTAACTCCTAAACAAAAATATTGCCACCAAACAAATGTCGCCATATGTATGTCATTCATTAAATGTCCTACAATAATGAAACAATAGCCACCACACATTAAAAACCAGCCATGTACCAACCTTCTTGCGGCCAGTATATCCACCAACCCATTCACTTGAAAAAACACAAAGAATAAAAAGAAAAAGAAATTGAAATGAAAAACATGCTCACACATTTTCCTTTCTTGTAGTCGATCAGAAACATGAAGCCAGAAACATGAGACCATTTGTAAATAGGAAAAAAAACTAAACTAAATCACCTGAAAAATAAAATGGTACAACCATCGCCACCGCACCCAGATGCAACCACCGCCGCCGCATATCTCAAATAAAGAAAAACTCAACTAAACCACCTGAAAAATAAAATGGTACAACCATCGCCGCCACACCCAGATCCAACCACCACCGCCGCAGATCTCAACCAGATCCAACCACGACCGAATTTGATTGACCGGAAGAAAGCGAGATCCAGCCATAACCACAACTCTCTCCAGATAGCGAATCTGGAAAGAAGAAATCACCGGATAAACCCCTAAAACCAGAGGATAATGAAGAAGCCATCACCGGAGGAAAGCCGTAAGGTGAGGCGTCGCCTGCTGTGCTGTGCGGCGGCATTCGTCTAGAGATAAAAAGAGGTTAAAGAAAATCGTAGAGAGAGAAGGGTTCAAGAAAAACATGGGGTTTAACAAAATTGCAGTTGATTTTAGATAGAGAAAACGTGTGAGAGAGATGAGAGTTTTTTATGGAAATTTTGAATAAGGAATTAATAAATTGGAGGGATAAGAACGATTTTTATGGATTTTAAATTCTAATTATTTGTCAAAATACCTAATATAACCTTTTCAATTTCTTTTTATTAAGAATATACTTTGTTTTAATTACATAAATGCCATAGTTAATCTTAGTCATTGATTTTTAATCCAATGGCCTAAATTGGTTAATTAAAAGTTCTCAAAGTTCTTTTTAAAATCAGGATTCTCAATATAATCCTTCACTATATATATATATATATATATATATATATATATATATATATATATATATATATATATGAGTTTTAGAGTTTTATAGAGATTCATACCTGAGACTTTGTCAGATTCCCTTCGAACATCTGCAGAGGTCGGTGCTGGATCATTTGTATGTTGATTTGAGACACTAGCACCCTCAGGACCTATGTCTCTTCTAGCCTGAGCACCCTCCAGTGTGTGTTGCTCATATTGGATCTCCACATCAAGAGGAACATGAGGTTCCTCAATTGGTTGAGCAATTTGTTCCGGTTCAGGACCTGGAAGGTCAGCGGTGGCAGCAACTAGACTCTGCTCTTGAAGAGGTGCATTCAATGATGGAATAGGAGTGTGCTGCACCTCTTCTGATGATAAGGCACCCATTATCACTAGAGACAAATTTCTTCTTCTTCTTCTTCTGCTGATAACGGGCTGCACTTCTGTTGATTCAGTATCAGAATCTGATGCAGTATGAGGAGCATCAGGATCCTGTTCAAGTTGAGGAATGTGTGGTTGCTCTTGTTCTAGATCTGGTTGAGCATTCAGCATCTCAACATCTTGATCTGCATTACCACCATCATCATCATTATCATCATCATTTCCATCATCTGATTCATTATCAGAATTTTCTTCATCATCTTCTTCTTGATCATTTAAGTGTGCATGTACAATGGCCCACATTGAGTGACTCAGTACTGGTTCTCCTTCCCTTGGTCTGTAAAAATATATCTTCTCATTTAGGTTTTTGTAAATCCATACTTTGGGACAATTACTCTAATGTTTTTTTTAAAAGGATTTTACGGAAATATTTTGTATTAAAAATTGAGGTGTTACAACTTGGTATCAGAGCTATAGCTTAAGCGAATTAGGTTGGATTAACCATCCTAGGCTTAAGTTGTAGAAGTCGAATGATATATTTCCGTTAGATAATTAGATGGACCTTGAGAGCTATAGGGCTAAGTCGTCTTAGGGTCGAACCCTTGGAAGAATTGCCTTATGTGGTCATATTCGAGCTTGAGAGCCGTAAATTGAATGAATGATTGATTGTGATATAGTTGTCATCTTATTATAGCAAAATGGTGAATGTGGAAGGTGGACGAACTCCACTTAACTCAGAAGAAGATCCGAAAATTTATGCTAACTACACGTCGGTAACATTGGAAGGGGTTCGTGATATGTTTGACCGAATGAGGGAAGAAGTAAAAGAGGACGTGAACCGGATTATATATGACCGGATGATCAAGGAAAGGGGAGGTAATTCCAACTCAGGAGTAAAGAGTAAGTGTTCGGGTAGTGTAAGGCCCACTTGGAGAAATTCTCTATTGAAAAGGAAAATGATATGAGTCTTGATAAGAGAGATGGATGTTCATTCGGAGCATTTATGATATGTGAGCGCAAGGTGTATTCGGGAAGTTTTGAGCCAAGAGTCACCGTCCGGTGGATTCGAGAAACTGAGCAAGCTTTGGTGTGTAGCAAATGTAAAAGGGAGGATATGGTGACTTATGCTTCTAGAAGGTTGAGAGATAAAGCACACATGTGGTGGATTATGATGTACGAAGTCTTAGGCAAGAAGGCGATATACGAGATGTCATGGGATGAATTCACGAGCCGTTTGAAAGAGAAATTTTGCCCCAAGAGAAACTTAGAAGAAGTGCAAGAAGAAGTTGTGATTTTAAGAAAAGGAGATGAGTCGGTGGATGTGTACACCAAGAAAGTGGATCAGTGGGTGGTCCAAGAGCTACCAAGAGGTGGGGAAAAGAGGAGAATCGAAGATATTTTGGAGCCATCAAAGAAGGGGAGGTTCACACCGACTTTGACCAATAAAGTTGGTGGCGGAAAGTGTCATAATTGCGGTAAGGGCCACAAGGGAGTATGCAAGTCGGGTACATCTTTATGCTTCACATGCGGAAGAGTTGGGCACAGGGCAAAAGACTGTGGGGTGAATAACATCAAGGAAGTGGAGTGCTACACGTGTCACGAGAGGGGGCATTTTAGTGGTGCATGCCCGAAGAGAAGAACCGGTATGCTGACATCAACTGCTCACGGCGAGGCTAGAGGAAGCCACGATATCGCTTCAGGTACTATGTTTCTAAATCTTATGTTATACAATTCGCAAATTACTTGTTGATTAGTCGCACGAGGTAATGCTTTTAAGGATGGGTTATTGGAGTTGCTATTTGAGTCTTTGATGTGAAAGTAGTTATTAGGGTTAACGTGCGACCTATATGTGTGTAAGAGTTCTGAGTTAAGGACCGGTATTGGGAAGATGAAATTAAGGTATACGGAAGGGAATAATAATGGGCATCCTTCATGAAAGTATAAAGTGAAATTAAATAAATGATCAATACGTTATGATTGATAAAGAGGGAAAACTATGATATCACATGGTATCAAGGACGGAATATGAGAGTGGTAAATGTTTCTAGGTAAGATTGATAGAGTAAAAATGGTGTTACTCTATGGTGAGGAAGTCATGCATAGATGGAAGACGACGGGAAGGAAATGTCAAGGTATGACGTAGTGTCGCGGTTGGGAATGGATTTCCCCCTAAGCTCTATATGTATGAAGGATTGAACATGTAAGATATTAATTATCTCATAATCGATAAGTAAGTCGAAATAAATTGTTGATCGACTAAAGGAGACCGGGAAAAACCGGAGAGTTATGAACTACTAGAAAGTTTAATGATTACCACAGTAGTAACGGGAAGGTTGGAAGACGGATGTAATGGGAAAGTGAATTGGCTAAGTACAACTAAAATAAAATAAATGGAATGGTTAGTAGTATTAGAAACCGGTTACGCGTGAACCAGAAATGTGTGACATGTATGCTATATGTGTAGTGGCCTATAGAAGGCATGTGATGTCGGTATTGGTCGTCTGTTTTGAAAACGAGAAAGTATAAGGTATATGATTTAGTATGAAAGGAAATAGTGAAAATGTGTGATGTGGAAGATGTATGCATGTATGGTATACATCATAGGATGGATTAGTTGGTCCTTGTGGGATCGGAGGCATTCCGATTTGCAAGGATTTTTTTGTCACTTTTGGTTGGAGGCATTCCAACTATCGTGATGATTTAGATCTTGATGAGTTGGAGGTATTCCAATCGTCTTGATATGATACTCAGATTGATGATCAGATGTGTTAGAGCTATGATATTATTATCTTGTGTGTATAGGATTATATGGTTAATGTTGTAGCTACATTTATATGGAGAAATGGGAAATGGAACTAAGAACGCGAACAACATTGCGATGAAAAATATAAGTGTAAGGGACGCTTACAATTTGTAAGATATAAACGAAAGGAATATTCGAAAGTAGGAGTTGTTATACCTATCGGACAAGTAAGGAAAGTTAAGCTAAGGGATTAGCGTGAACACACTAGAGAGGTTAGTGTGAGGAGATCATCAATTGCAATAACAATTGGTATGATAATAAATAGATTAAAGTTATTAAAATGATCGATATGGTTCAAAGATGAATGAAAGGATACAAAGTGATGGTATAAGCGGCCAAATAAAGGTTAAGAAACGGTAAATGCTAAGAAATTGAAATTTTGGAAAGGAAAAAAAAGGAACAATTAATAAGGAAACAATAACGAGTGGGACCGAAAGTCATAAGTTGAGGAGTAGTACCCCGTGAGTAAAGAATATGATAATTTGGTCAAATATGGTTGACTTTATGCATAAGTCAAGGTTAGTCAAAATTGTGATTGGTTGACTTTTGGTCAAAGATGGACTTTGACCCTCGTTTTAAACGACTAGTGAATGATGAGGTCATTATGTATCTATTACATTTATGTGAGAAGGTTAATAGAATAGTTGAAAGAGTTATAGTCGGGTTATGCGATTTTGACCCGTTTGGATGTTCGAATTAAATTTGGGAATCGAGTATATGGTTGTTGATGGATAATAAATGGAAGTAAGATTGTAAAGGAAAGAACGACTAATGAAACCTTTAGCGAGTAAGATTTTTTTTTATATAAATTATGTAGTTAAATTTGTGCTTAAGTTAAAGAATGGACAATGTGGTAATATGTTGACAACTTGGTCAAAACTAGACATTGCCTTTCGTTTGATTGATTTAATAATAGTAATGATTGGGTCATATCGTTCATATGTGGATAAAAGGATTTAGTTAAATGATTGAAAGTATTATAGTCGAGTTATGGAATTTTGACCCGTTTGGGGTATTAAAGGCTTAAGATGAAATTTTGACCCGTTTGAGCCTAACGGTGTTATACGAATGTTGATAAGGGATCATAATTGGAAAAGTTCGGATGTAATAAACACGAAAAAATGGAAGTTGAATGCCCGGGTTGGAAATCTTTGAGTTGATTCCGAGGACGAATCTTTTTTAAGGGGTAGATAGTTGTAACGACCCAAAATTTGTAAATAAATAAATTAATAAAAAATATGATAATTAAGGATAAATCATTTAAAGAACGTTGGAATTGGTTTCTTGTCATTTGGACATCGTACGAGAAAGTTATGGACGAAACCGTGTCGAAGGAAACAACAAAAAGTGCAGCCTGTTTAGCAACGCAGAAGTAGCGACGCGATTTTTAATAGCGACGCGATTTTTCGTCGCAAAACAGAAATTCGAAATCGCGTCTAAGGGTTAAATCGCGACTTATAGATAGCGACGGAAAAAGTTGGAAATAGCGACGCTATTTAGTAATAGCGACGCGATTTTGGTCGCTGGAAGCATTTAAAGCGGGTTTCAAGTCATAAATGCATTTCACAAACCCTAGCTTCTCTCCTATCAAGTGAGTATACGTTTTTGAGTGGAAAGGGTCGTTTGGAACCAATTTCTTCATCAAATCTTGTGAAATTTCACTCCTACTTGAAGATCAAAGGTAAATCTTCTTCTCTTTTGGGTTTTTAGCCATAGGTTCAAGTAGAGAAAGCTTGAATCTCAAACCCTAGTTTTAGGTTTGTGCTTTAATGGTTAAATAGAAGTTGTGTAACTTAGATCTATAGAATATTAACAAGGTAAACGTGTTCATGATAGGGATCTATGAAAAATATGGTGATTTATGGAACCAGGGTTTGGTAACTTGGGGGAAAATGGTGCTAGTAGTTGCCTAGCAAAGAAATACTTAGTTAGTAGTGATGTTTGATGTAAACCATTGTGTTGGATTTGATAATAGGTTATTGGTTGAAGGATTTGAGGCATTCAAATCTTGGGAAGTGATATTGGTGTTCAAGGAACACATCTTTTGGATAAGCTTGGCTAAGGTGAGTACATGTGAACTTTAAAAACTGGGTACATAGCGGTAAAGAAATATTTTTAATATGTGACTATTAATGATAAACTAGTTATTTAATTTTTATATTAACTAGTTGCTTGATTGTGTGAATACTGAGTGAGACTAGTATATGGATAGTTTGTATGATGGACTTACGGCATTGATGATAGATGTGACATATAGTCACATGAAATAGTTATGACGGATAGACTGAAATAGGACATGTACGTGATAGCTTCGGAGGCATTCTGGATTATCACGGTAACTTTTAAACTGATGGATTGGAGGCATTCCGATCACCCAACATGATGTTAGATCTTACTGAATTGGAGGCATTCTGATTAGTAAGATAAGATGGGTCACCTTGCTTGGACAAGGTGACAAAGGGGGTTCTACTGAAACGGAGGCATTCTGGTTAGTAGGACAAAAATCGGGTCTCGTTGGATTGGAGGCATTCCGAACAACCTGACGGGTCGAATAGGCTATGAATGAATGTGATAGGATTACCAAGGAGGTGATCGATGTATATGAATGTGTTAGGGTTACCACGGAGGTAACTAAAGTGTGTGTGTATATATATATATATATATATATATATATATATATATATATATATATATAGGGTCCGGATCCGGTGAGGACTCTTTTCCTCGCGAGGACTGTGAGGACTCCAAAAAAAACTCTAAAAATGATCCAAAACAAATTTTTTTCAAAAAATTCCTTTTTTAAACATTAAAATCGCTATGTATAAGATCCAAAAAAAAATATAAAAATGATCCAAAAAAAAAATATGGATCATAATAATGATCCACAAAAAAAATATGGATTATTGTTATGATTCGCTAAAAAAAGTGGATCATAATTTTTTTTTTTTTGAAATTTTTTTTTGTCAAATGTAGTAATAATCATGGTGGGTGATATCGACGGATTTATACATATTTAAATCCGTCAATATTGTATTTGTTTAGGCTTGATTTATAGTAAAAATAAGTGTTTATGCCTAATTTATGATGTTGTTGATAAAATGCAGGTCAAAAGTCCAAATTATAGAAGAAAATGGCCAAAAACGTAAAAATTCAGCAAATTCCGAAATTCAGACATGCTCGAGCGGCGCGAGCAGGCCCCTTTCGCACCCCGTGGCGCGCGAGTGTTCCTCTGTCGAGCGCGCGAGAGACCCCTGGTCGAGTGCTCGAGCAAAACGAAAATAAGGGTATTTAAGCTAAAATTCAGCCATTCTTTTGGGGATCTTTTTGGGCAGCCGATTTTTGACCTAGGGAAGTTATTGTGGACGAATTTTAGGGGTTTCAAGCATCAAGATCTTCAATTCCATTCATAATTTTCGGTTCTAAATCATTACGATTTTCATTATGTTTGTTTTATTGAATTCTTACGTTTGTTTTGCGATGTTTAGCATGTCTATGTGCTAATCATTTATATTCACTATGATTAGATGAAATCTAGGCTTTAGGTTTGGTATTTTTAGGATTTTAACGTTGGTTTTGAACGCTTGTTTATTTATATCAAAAACCCTTTCGGTTAATTCTTGCATTTTTTATTGTTTTAACTATTGATTATTAATTATTTTGTTGAGTGACCACTAGCATTTGTAGTTAATAATTACTTCAACTTTTCACCCAGGTGACGTAGTTGGCAATCCACTAGATCTAGGGATTCGAGTTTAAGCATCAAATAACTTAGGTGAAACCGAAAGTCTAATCTTAGTAACGACCGAATTCGAGATTAGAAGGTAACAGAAATCCGGGCCTAGAAATAATTAACAAGCTGAAGTGTGACCATAGTATGATTCTTTAGGAAAACCTTGCTTAGGAATGATAATACGGTCATTGTAGGAAGCTAGAGACCACTGCTTTCCTGACTTCTAGAACACCAATTAAATCGAGACTTAACCAACCAAACCTAGAACTAGATGGAATCGATCATAGTGAATATTCCCTCTCATATTTGAACACAGTTGTACTACTTTGTCAATTTGTCTCAGTTTTCAAAAGCAAGTTACTTTTAATCAGTTTCTTCATTTAATTAGTTTAAAAACAAAAACCCCTACTTTATGCATTCATTTAGATTAAATCATTAGTTTTAGACTATTTAGTCGGCTTAACTGTTCCCTGCGGAAACGAACACCCGAAGTACTTACCTGAACTATATTGCTCACGATTAGGTCATACTTGCCTAAGAGTGTGGTAATCTAGAAAAGGCGTATTTTAGGTTATTATTTTATAACTAGTTTTCACACATCAGTGGGTTATATTTAATTTTTTCGGATTTTTTTGAAATTTTTATGAGGTATCCTCGCGAGGCCTCACCGAAAAAAGAGTCCTCACAGGATCCCACTTCTATATATATATATATATATATATATATATATATATATATATATATATATATATATATATATATATATATATATATATATATATAAACTTCATTAGTATAGATCTGTAGCCCGTTCTGGGTCTTTAACCGAAACTGGAAATATATATATATATATATATATAAGTGGGATCCTGTAAGGATTCAAAAAACGATGAGGACTCGCGAGAACACATCAAAAAAATTTCAAAAAATTCCGGAAAAAATATATATAACTCCCCATGATTATTACTACATTTGACAAAAAAAAATTTAGAAAAAAATTATGATCCACTTTTTTTTGCGGATTATAACAATGATCCATTTTTTTTTGTGGATCAAAATTATGATCCATATTTTTTTTTGGATCATTTTTGATTTTTTTTTTTTGGATCTTATAGGCTGCGATTTTGATATTTAAAAAAGAAATTTTTTTGAAAAAGGTTTATTTTGGATCATTTTTAGAGTTTTTTTTTTGAGTCCTCGCAGTCCTCACCGGATCCGGACCCTATATATATATATATATATATATATATATATATATATATATATATATATATATATATATATATATTTATTTATTTAATATGTGTGATTATTTATATATAATTGTCGGGTCTAAAACACATGTATCTCACGAGACAATTTTGTCTTACGTACTATGTTTGTTTGTAATTCTATGTACTCAGGTTCATGAGCTAAAGAATAGGTGTGTATGCTAGTGAAGGCGCACGGGTTTTAAGTAGAGATAGCAAGGTGGCTTTACGTTTGACTTTGGTTATGATATATTTTGTAACACCAACTAATGACTTTTATTTTATGCCAAAGGTTTTGTAAGTCTATACTTTGGGACAATTACTCTAATGTTTTTTTTTTTAAAGGATTTTATGGAAATATTTTGTATTAAAAATTGAGGTGTTACACCGATTAAAGGTGTGCTTGGTTAAGAATTATGGGTTGTAAGGAATAATGATTAAACGAGCTTGGTTGGACATAGTGAAATTAATCATTACCTAAAAGTGAGTAATGAGCCATTACCTACTAAATGGATGGGATTGATAATAACCATTAGGACTCCCCGCCATAGTATTCCCCCATCATTCCCTTTGTCATTCTTATTCCCTTTCCTTAATACGAACCAAGCGCACCTTTAAATTAATACAATTATAAATTAGCATAATCTAAAAGAAATCTATAATGTATATATACTTCCTCCGTATCACAATAAGTTATACACTTTCCTTTTAGGGGTGTTTCACAATAAGTGATACACTTTGAAATTTACTTTATTTAGTAAAAAAAGTGGGACCCATCTCCCACTAACTCTCCACTTTAATATAGTGAGATTACCATTTTACCCTTACTTTTACTTTTTAACGTTATTAATACCACTTTATTCAAAAAAAAAGTGATACACATCATCCACTAATGATCAACTTTAATATATTTTAATCTTACTTTAATCATTTGCCTCAAAATTCGTAAAACTCCAAATGTATCACTTATCATGATACGGATGAAGTATATTTTTATAAAATTACAACGACATTGATATTAGTTATAGATTTATATATCGAATCTTTCTCCTCCTCTAAAAGCGTCGTTATTAATCTCTTGTTTTTTTTTTGCTTTCATTTGTGACGGAAGATTCGTCGCTTTCTACTCATTCTTCTTTTCCTTTTCATCAGGACAAGACAACTTCCATAGTGGGAGGTGGAAAGGGCTTATTTCCTTTTTATTTGTCTGTATATATTTGATTTTTATGGTAATATAATTTCTTTATTGATTTAATAACCTTTCATTAAGTTTAATGCACATAATCTAAATCTAAAACCATAGCACTTACACCATCTTAAATCTAAAAACCGACTTTGTGGATTTCATATTTTGAAAAAACGAAAAAGTGATTCGGGTTTTGGATACCTATAAAAAACTGAACCGACCCATTATATAGTTTAAGTTGTTTTCCGATAATTGTTATATTTAAATAATAGGATTTGCTAACCATTGCCCTAAGGGTAATGGTTAAGGATGGATCAAATAGTTTATATACAATTAAGCATGCATAACTACTCAAATAATAGGACTTGCTAACCATTGCCCTAAGGGTATATTTTTTTTTATAATTATTTTATGTACAATGAATTTAAGCCAACACAAATTTTCCTTAAATAATATATTACTTAATTGATAATTCTATTTTAATTTTGTATTTTCAAATTCTCGTATATCAGTTAGATATTTGACTTTGAGCTATATTCTAGTCATGCTTTTTTTTTTTTTTTTGCAGTGATTTATCAATTTCTTGTTTTAAGTCGGATTTTGTATAAAAACGCGACTGTCCCATTCAGAATAAATAAATGACTGTGAACAAAAAACTGATCTTGTAAACCGCAAAAACCAGAACTCTAATGGTTTGACATTTTGAACAACCGACGTATCGGTTTGGATTTAGGGTTTGGAAAAAAAAACACCCTAAAATGGGCACACCCCTACTAGACACACTTCGAAATATTCAAATTTTGGAAAGTTTTATATAACTACGAAATAAAACACTAATATACTCCAATCATCTCATATTGTATGTAAAGTATAAATTCTTTTAACAACTTGCTAAGGCATGAGTTACTCAACTTTTACGGCTCAGGAGTCATCGCAAATTGACAACAACAAAAGGTTAAAATTCAAAGCGTGAACCATGGGCAGTTGACCCACCATCTCCACAAATACGAAAACAAGATGATTGGACTTTGCCCGTTGCTTTATTAAGACAATATCTATCTACTCCCTCTATCTTATAAATCATTCATTGGAATTTTTTATAGAAAATATATGTTACTACAAAATATAAATTTTAATACTCCGTATTTAATAGTTATATTAAAGAGTAAATTACACTGATTATTCTTTAGGTCTTGTCAAAATTATAATTATAATTATTTTTTAATAACACATGTTAACACCTGAAATAGACGGATATCTTTTAAAAGAACTTGTGATGTTATATATAAGACTGGTAAGTATAGATATCACTAGCCAACAAAATTTTTTATCACGTCAAATATCAACTAAGAAAGCACATCACACCATTTTGAGAAAATATCTAACCATTCTCACCCACATGTGAATGAGGGCCTATCAAATACCACTTCTTAATTTCTCACAACCACACCGTGGCCACACCACAAAAATGGATCACACCATGGGGCGAGGGTTCTCCTTTCTACCACACCGTGAAAGCATGCCCCATCATCACCAGACCACGACCACAAGGACCCATAGCGAGTAGTCTTAACATAAAGGATAATTTATGTAATTTTGAATATGAAAAGGTTATAGTTGTAAATTTAACCAAAGCTAAAGTATCATCGTGTAATTTACGCTATATTAAATGTTAATGATATAAGATAAAACATTAAAATCTATAGATTTGAAGAAGAGAAATGATATTTAGTCATACCATTTAGACATACTCATAGGTCTACTCACTTGATAGGATGACATGTGTATTCCACTAATTCTCTCTCATGATATTAACCCTTGATTTTGATATGTGTCTTCATCTAATGAGTATGCCTATGAGTAGGTTTAAATGGTAGGTCTAAATATCATTACTCTTTGAAGAATATCATTTATTTTTTCATATATAATAATAAGGGATAATTGCTTTTATATCCTTATAAAACTCATAAATTATTTTTATATCCTTCTCAAATTCATAAATTATCTTTATATCAATCTAAACTTTATGATTACCCTTATATCCTTACAAACATTTAAAACTCTTTTTTTTATGTCCAAAAACTTATTTTATTATTTATTAAATCGTGATAATATCAATACTACAAACAAATAAACATTATTTCTAATACATAATCAACAGATATATTGCATACTTATTTGATAATTATTGATATTATAATGATTTAATAAATATTAAAACATGTTTTTGGACATAAAAAAGAGTTTTACCGATTTAGAAAGATATGAGAGCAATTATAAAGTTTAAAATGATATAGATTAAAAAGCAATTATCCCTAATAATAGTATCATCGAATATGTAGTTTGAAAGGAATAAATATCATAAATTTCTTTCACAAAAGGTCCAACGAAAAGATTACGTTTTCATGTAAAATAGGTTGTGAAAATTATAGATAATACGGAGAAAAAATTAACCCCATGATGTGTGACATAAGATATACCATAATTAATAGGATGAGATTCTTTTAAATGGGTCATTTTCAATAGGGGTGATTTTTACACCACATGTTTTAATGCATCTACCACAATAAATGCATTACTTACTTGTACAGTATGCAGAAATACTTATACAATGTGGTATAGACATCAAAAAGTGTGGTAGCAAAATTAATTCTCATTTTCAATTGGTTAGTTGCTTAATATTAAAGCCGAAAACATATCTTCTAAACTATTTATAAATTTACATCATTTTATACACAACAAAACTTGAAACTCATAAATACATGTCAATGAGAAATACCTTTTAACAATTTATACAACTAAACTACAAGCCTTCTAGCATCAATGAAATTTAATTACTCAAGTCATTTGTAATCACATCTCGAAATCCAACTTTAAGACTCGTTTGATATTAGCTAATGTTCCTCTTACATGATCAAATATGATTAAAGAGTTGGGCGATGTTTGTTAGAGCATAAATGAGCTGATTGACTCAGATGCCAACTTTGGTTACAAATCATATATGCTTATTATTGTTATTATCTTAATGAATCATAATGAGACTAATATAGTTGAGAGATCAGAGAAGATAATAACCTTGAACAAAAACTTCCAACCTTTAATACACATACCTAACTACAAACATCATAACCACAAGTTGGTAACCTAGTAGTAAGACTTGTACTAAAGGGCTTGAAGTCCAATGATATATGGTGTTTAGGTGTCTATAAAATTGTGAATTCAAGTCATGTTGTGGGACAAAAGTTTAGTGAGAAATGTAAACTTTTTTTTGGGACGGAGTATATTACTATTCTTTAAAATTTTATTTGCATCACTCTTTCTAAAAAAGGTTTAAAAATTAATAAGTCTAGAATAGACATTAAGATCCTGTCAAGTATCATATATATTCGAGCAGTGTCTAAATCAATTGGTCTGATGTTAAGAACGTTTCGAGAGGTCGGTCTCCAAAATAACAAAGGAAAAGTTAAAGAGTTGGAGCAATTTTCAGATGAATTTTATTCCAAATGCAAACATATAAATTTGGGCTCAAATCTTAAAATCGAATGGGTATTTATCTGTTTCTACTTTCTAGTGGCTTAAGTCTCAAAATTTGGGCTCAAGCCTCGGGAGAGAATATTTGTAACTATAATGTACAGTTCATTTACAATCAAACTCATGTTTTATAATAACACATTAAACCTGTAATCATCAATTATCAAACATCCTAATTAGTATCAAGAATTCTTAACATTTAAACTTAAATAAGAAACGCGAGTATTACAAAATAATAATAAGAGTAATGATATTTCTTTCTATCATTTATTCCTACCATATTTCTACCCATTATGATCATGACAATTCACACGTGTTAAAATTACAGGTTGATATGAGAAAAGAGAATTAGTGGATGACACATGTCAAGTTTAGAAGTAAGTATGCATTTAGGTATTAAGAAAATGTATGAAGAATTATCATTTCTATAAAGGGTTTTGATAATGACAGCTCTAAGGGCTGTTTCTAAATGCATTAAAAATGATACGAATAAGTAATTCTTAAAATTCAGGAGTCAGTTATAGATGATGTACAACTTCTCTATGCATGTCTTATGACTGTCATTATCAAAACGCTTTCTATAATAATAAAGTAGGTATTCTAACCACAAGCTGATATCACGTGTTAAATTGAACAATTTACATAATTAAAGATGTTCGAACTTCGAATTAATGTTTTATGAACACTGCTCAGACTAGCCAGTAATGTAAGCCCAAGTTCGTATTTTTTACTTTCTGCCCAACTAACTGGCCCACCCACATTAACGATGAAGGTTCGATCTAAAGTAGGGATGCGTTCGGTTTCGGAACCGGACCGGAACCGGTAAACCCGGTAACCGGAAAAAGGAAATTTCAAGGACCGAGAACCGGTTCCGGTCGGTTTGGTCTCCAAGCAGGTTTAGAACCGGTAAACCCGATTTTTGTGTTTGCCATCCGATTATACATTTTCGGTGCATATTTTCATCTTAAAGTATATAACTTAGATATTTTAGCGTACTTTTGATAAAAGTATGATGTTTGCGGGGGTTCACGGGCTGCTTCGAGTAAAATTTGTTTCTGTTAAAAGCCTATATACCTATTATTTCGACATAAATATATGAAAACTCGTAAGTCTATATACCTATTTAAATGCCGGTTCCAAACCCGAAAAAACCGGAACGAACCGGGACCGGAACCAGTAAACCCGATTTTTTAATTCTTATCAAATCTAAGAACCGGGAACCGGACCAGTTAAGCCGGTTCCGGTTCGGTCCTGATTCGATTTCGTTTTTCCGGTTTTTATACACACCCCTAATTAAAGTAGTCATATACGACAGCTGTTCTTTACGATTCTCCTTTTACACGTCGGCTGGCTATGGCGGATTAGCCCAAGACAGGCTTATCTGTTACTCGTACGACGTCGTTTCCTTCCTTTTCCCATTTCCCTTTCGAGCTGTCTACTGCACAACCAGCCTTTTCTCTCTCTGTCTCTCTCTCTCTCTTCGAAGCCCTAGGTCCGTGCTTCTTAGTAATTCTATACGTGCTCTTGTTGTTTGTTGATCTACGATTGCTTACTTCAATCAATTTTCAGTTGAATTTCAACATTTGATGTCTCTTTTTTGATCGGCGGATCAAAATTTGATGTTTGAATCTCTGAATTTCATGTTATTTTAGTTGATTAGCTATAATTAAGTATCAATATGTGACACTGGAGCTGTAAGGATCATCTAATTGAAGTGATTTGATGTCTATGTTGGTAATTGTCAAATTGTGATGAATTCGAAGATGAATGTTAACATTTAATCAATAGATAGCGTTTTGAGGTGATCAGAAAGAAATGTAGCTTGAATCTGGCACTTAAAATATGTTGTAAATTTGTAAGAAATCGATATTTGGATTATGTTTATGATCTCAATGATATGACGAATAATACTGATTTTAAAACAAGTTTATTCTATAATTAGCCTTCTGGAAATACTGTCATTATAGATTGATGGCCAGTATAATTATAACATGCTAATTTGAAACTAATTTATTCTTTAATATCACAGGATTTGTGCTAATAATATAAAATATAAAGCAGGTACAGATCTGAGTATCACTACAATTTACTCATTCAAGCAATTATCATTCACATTGCTAGAGTTCACATTGCCAGATTGTCCAGTCTGTTTACTATTGATATTTAAAATCATTAAGGACATTGATTATGGTCCTGATGAAATTGCTGAAGTTGTAAAGTTATATATACATTAAAAGAAGAAAAATGTTACCATGTTGGCACGAGTTGACCATCGAGTTGACTAGG
This sequence comes from Calendula officinalis, assembly GCA_963853835.1. Classification (NCBI taxonomy): domain Eukaryota; kingdom Viridiplantae; phylum Streptophyta; class Magnoliopsida; order Asterales; family Asteraceae; genus Calendula; species Calendula officinalis. The sequence goes on along the minus strand of OY970821.1, from coordinate 6,311,186 downwards.
TAACACCGATTTTATGTTGATGATTTAGAAGAAATTATGGAAGCATCAAAGCAAAAGTTTCCTGTAAATGCTGAAGATTACAAGCTATATGAAGAAGTTGGTGAAGGAGTTAGTGCATCAGTGTACAGAGCCCTCTGTATTCCATTAAACAAAATAGTTGCAATTAAAGCTCTCGATTTGGAAAAGTGTAATAATGATCTGGTATGTTTTTTTAACGTTTTTATTATTACATCCCGCGTTTATCTTTTTAAAAAAATTGTTTTATATTGAAATAGGACGGTATACGTCGTGAAGTACAAACCATGAGTTTAATCGATCATCCTAATCTGTTACGGGCTTATTGTTCTTTTACAACGGGCCACCATCTTTGGGTTGTTATGCCATATATGGCTGGTGGATCGTGTTTACACATAATGAAAACTTCATATCCAGAAGGATTTGAAGAGCCCGTTATTGCTACATTGCTAAAAGAGGTCCTTAAAGCCTTGGTTTATCTGCATGCACATGGACATATTCATAGAGATGTGAAGGTATTTCATTTGATTCTTCTAGAATGATCTGTTGGATTTCAGTTATTAGTTAATAATTAACCGTGGTTAGTTTATTTCAGGCAGGGAATATATTAGCTGATATTAATGGTTCCATTAAGTTAGCTGATTTTGGAGTTTCTGCATGCATGTTTGATACTGGGGATAGACAACGGTCTAGAAATACGTTTGTGGGAACTCCTTGTTGGTATGTTCTATTTTCCTTAATTAATTATATTATAACTTGTTAATTTCATTATATTAATTTCTTGTTAATATAAAAACTCCTAAAAATTATTCATCTTTCATTAATGTTTTTTCCCTAGGATGGCACCTGAGGTAATGCAACAACTACATGGATACGACTTTAAGTAAGCACTGATTCATATATATTCGTTACTGTTATAATGTTATATTATATATTTTTTTATTATATTTGATTTTAGTATTTTATACTTATAACTTATAAGCTAAAGAAGTATATTATGTTAAAACAGAGCAGATATCTGGTCATTTGGAATCACAGCACTTGAACTTGCTCATGGTCATGCACCGTTTTCAAAGTATCCACCCATGAAAGTAATTATTATGGATCTCTTTATTTAATCGTTTCAATCATTTATAGAATGGGTTAATCATGTTTTAATCTTTAAATTTTCACCATTTGGCGATTAAAAAAAGTTCAAGGGTTAAAACGCCAAACCAATGAAAGTTTGAGGATTAAAACACGACTAACCCTTACAGAATTACATGATTGCAACATAACTGATCTAATTTCTTCCAGGTTTTGCTTATGACACTACAAAATGCACCACCAGGTCTTGATTATGAAAGAGACAAAAAGTTTTCTAAGGTTTGTGTTAGTTATAGTACAAGAATCAGATATTTAGGATTTGATCCCAACTTATAATGATTTCGGGGTGCAGTCTTTTAAAGATTTGGTTGCTGCTTGCTTAGTGAAAGACCCAAAAAAGCGTCCCTCATCAGAGAAACTTATGAAACATCCTTTTTTTAAACATGCAAAAACAACTGATTATCTTCAACGTACTATACTTGAGGGTCTTCCTCCCTTAGGAGATCGTTTCAGGACGCTAAAGGTGATTATTTTTTTTAGTTTTTTTTTTTAAATTTTATTTATTTTATGTTTTTTGCATGTTTGTTGACCATTTTGTTGTTTCAGGCAAAAGAAGCAGATCTACTACTACAGAACAGTGAATTAAATGCAAATAAAGACCATTTATCACAGGTGAAATCATTAATGTTTAATATCAAAATAGGGATATATACTGAACATATGTAACCTTATTTTGTCCTCCACAAATTGAGCTAATAAATATTTCTTTTATTTTCTTAAAAATATAACATAGATTTACAACCGGTGTTTCTCTTATTCTATTTACAAATGAATTATCCTATATGAAAAAATATTTTTAAACACTTATTTCATTAATGACAACTCGCGGTTTCATCTCCTCTACATTAATGTCTACTTTATTATAATACCAAATAGAAAAAAAGTTATTAGATCATTTTATTTAGCCCTAACAAATTAAAATTTTTGTTTTGATTTTCTGTTGGGGGTATATGTCTTATTCGAAGTTTTAAGGAGTAGAGGGATAGAATGGTCATATTATGAATTGTTTTTAATGAAGTTGATAAAAAACCCATTATATAATATCTGATTTAATTTAGGTAATTGTAGCCTGATATTTGATAACATGCAGCAAGAGTATATTCGAGGAATAAGCGCCTGGAATTTTAATTTGGAGGACTTGAAGAATCAGGCTGCACTTGTAAGCATTTTTGTAAATAATGTTTTATCTGTATTAATTTTTTAAACACTTATATCTTTGTGGGCAGATCAAAGACTATGATTCAAATTCAAATTCAAATTCAAAGCAACAAAACGGGCTCGATGATGCTGGTTTACCAGCCGAGAGATCATCTCCTAAGGATGAGATAGTTAATCATTCAGATTCTGCATCTGACCTTGAGGTAAATTGACCATTATACCCTTTCAAGTTTAATTAATTATTTGAACCAAATTTCTTTAATCACAGGATGAAATTGATGAGGTGCCTACTTTGGAGGATTCTTTTGCTTCATTTCCTATGAAGCCTATTCAAGCTCTCAAGTAAGATCGATCATATTTAACATCCAAATCCCCAATTTTTAATTTTGACTTTGGAGAATCATATACTGCTTTTAATAAATTATTATTAATTTTATATGATATGATCTGAATTAGAATTCTATTTCATTACAGGGGATGTTTTGATGTTGGTGAAGATGATGTAGATTCTGTTACAGGAGATGAAAATCTATCAGATACTGAACAACAAAGTTCTGTGAAACCACTAATAAAATCTGAATTAAATGATTTACAGAAAAAATCGTTACCCAAACCAACTATTAACGGTCCAAAAAAATATTCAAGCGGTTCACTGCTACCAGATAACATGCTTTCTTCAAAAAAGTTAGTTGGCGATTTTAATATTTTATCAATTGTCTAAAATACCCTTTAACAATTAAATCAATAAAGTAATATATTTATTTTAATAATATGAAGAGAACATACACAATCAGGCTTCCGAGTAGAACGCAATTATAGTGGTCCGTTACAAGGTCGTCAGAAGAACAACACAAACAACTCTTATTCTGGTAACACATCCTTAAACTGCTAATTAATTAACCTTAATCTTTTGTTCTTTTTTAATTATGTGATCTCGTGTTATAGAAGATGCAATTGAGGGACCTGTGGTCCAGCGTAAAGGGCGTTTTAAAGTGACATCAGCAGATCTCAAGGTTCCAGTTAATAATTCATATTTTAATGGAACTACTAGTCCATTAACATCAAAAATAGCTACTGCAATTGTTCCATCTTTGCAAAATATTTTGTACCATAGCACATTGCAAAAGGTATGCATGCCACCTCATCATCTTTGTTTTATCCATCTCTCTCTAATGGACAGCAAATTTCCTACTTTTCAGGAAGAACTACTTAGATTAATCAAGTTTGTAGAACAGACTTCTGGTATTTCACTTTCCATCTTCAATATTTATACGTATATATTTTGTTCGTGTGTGTGCAATGACATATGTATCTGACTTTTGTCTCTTTGTGCAGGCAATTCCATGGAGTCTGTGGAGGGTGGAACCAATGAATCGTCAGAGGTAATGCAGAATTTATCACGGCTTTTAATAAATAAATTTTATGCCAAATATGATTTACAAAAAATATACTAAGACACTCATCAGTTCTATGAATTGGGAAAAAGTAACTGTGAACCCATTAAGGTTTAAAAATAACCTGAATCGACCATTTATAAGTAAACAAAACAGATGGAAATTGCATTTAAGTAGTAATTATTTTATAAGTTGATGACATGCAGATCCCTCTTGCTTCTCCAAGGGAGAGAGAACTACAGTCTCAGGTTATCCAATTACAACAAAGGTATGTATATATTAAAACCAACTTAATGTTCTCGAGATGGAATTTTCATGCCAATTATTTATTTAAATAAAAGTTAAATTTAATACACTTTATTTTTTCAGAATTAACATTCTGGCTGAACAATTGCAAAGGCAAAAGATGAGAAATGCTCAGGTAATAAATAAAAACCATTTGATTTGGCGCCTTATTATATACTGCTGTCGTGATATCATGAATTTTGTTTTTGTTATAGTTGGAAATGAAAGTGAGTGATTTAATGAAGAAAGAAAACATCCAAGAATGACACATGCAATCCTATTTAAAGTTGAAATTTTTTCATCAACACATGACGATATAAAACCTGACAGTCTTCCAGTCGTTGCAAAGGCTCGTCGTCAACTAGTTATGTTCTTTTTAAAGTGTAACATAATCTGTGAATACAAGGGGAGTCTAGTAATTCTGAGTTTCTGAGTGAGTCCATCTTTTATCTATTATTGTTGTAATCATATTCACATTAATATGAATATTATAACACAAGCAATACTATTTCGTGTTTAAGAGATTCAAGGATAAATTGTTTTATATAAAGTCAACATGCCATTTATTATTTTGGGTTTTGTTAACGACTTTAAATGCATAAAAAATTCTATATATAAACTTATGGTTGGATAATTTCCTAAAATTCAGAGATTAGTTATACAAGTTTATGATTCGTAGCTTAATTTCTTAATAAACAAGAATTGTTGTCATTTTCTGTTTATTTTTATGAAATTGTTTACTTCTAGTCAAGTTGCTTAGGAAAGAGATTTAGTGTTGACGAAACCATTGGTTTTCTTTGCTAACTTCACTATCGAAATTAGGTATGTTCTTGCTGTTGGTATAGGAGGTTCCCATAAAGAACGAAGAAAAATTGAGTAATGGAGATAAGCATAGATTAATGGTTAATGACTAATTAATTATCATTTTCTAAAACTAATTACACATACTCATTATCAAAATCCTTCAAATTAAAATTCCTTTTAATTTTACTAGCCCTTGATTAAAAATAATGAATGCCATTTGGTGTTGGAAATTCCATTTGAACGGGTTCTTCAATACAACTATACTAGTAAGTTTAACTTCTAACCCTATGTTGGAATATAACAGAGTTAATACTGATTTTGTAGTTATTACTGATGCTGCAGTTGATACTGATCAAATCTTGATGTTGATATAAGACTTACTACTGACGATACGAATTACAACTTACTACTGATCTTGGAAAATACCACTGGTGATCATATTTGGAGCAGATCATGTCCGAGATCTTAGGAAAGTTAGTTTAAAATGTTATATCTTTTGTAATTTGATTATAATCTAGTCCTAGAATAACTAGGGTAAATTGTTAGGCTTCAAGGACTATTATAAATAGTTCCTTATGAATTGTAAACATACGTGTGTATTGTTCGACATTATCAATATACATTAAAACTTTTTGTGAAAACTGTGTTCTTAATTATTTCATAAAATTTACAGTTTATTAATTGTTCTTATTCAATCACAAGAGTGTTAATCCACTGTAACTTCTCTTTGTGAGTAGATCTGATTATTCTAATAACTGTTTGAGTTATTCGATCCAAACAATACCGATGTCAGTACCAATGCAGAAAATCAAGAAAATTTAGAAAATCAAGAAGATAACTGGACTGATGCACAAGTTCCTGAATCCAATGAATCAAACCTTGATAAAATTGTTGTTGATAAAGTTCCCTCCTCAAGAGCTCAAAAGAATCATCCTTTAGACCAAGTTCTAAGTGATGTTAACTCAAATATGCAGACAAGAAGCAAATTTAATTCAAATATTTGCAATATCAGTTTAATTTCTATTGAATGTTTGTTTGCATGTTTCTATCTCAGGAGGAACCTAAAAAGATTCAACAAGCTATGAAAGATTCAAACTGGATTGAAGTCATGCAAGAAGAACTTCTTCAATTCAAATTACAAGCTGTTTGGGCACTTGTACCTCTTCCATAAGGAAAAAGACCAATTGGAACACGATGGATCTTCAGAAACAAGAAGGATGAAAGAGGCATAGTGATCAAGAATAAAGCCAAGCTTGTAGCACAAAGTTACACTCAAGAAGAAGGAATAGACTATGATGAAGTTTATGCTCATGTTGCACGAATTGAAGCAATAAGAATCTTCTTAGCATATGCTTCATTCAAGAAATTCAAAGTCTATCAAATGGATGTAAAGAGTGCTTTCCTGTATGGGAAAATTGAAGAAGAAGTATATGTTTGTCAACCTTCAGGATTTGAAGATCCTGATCATGGTGATTATGTGTATAAATTAGACAAAGATCTATATGGCCTTCATCAGGCACCAAGAGCTTGGTATGATACATTATCATCATATCTGTTGAAGAACAATTTCAAAGAGGTGCAATTGACAAGACACTGTTCACAAGAAAAGTCAAGGATGATATTCTACTTGTTCATACATATGTATCATCTTTGGTTCAACAAATGATCAATTGTGCAAAGAATTTGAAGAACTGATGCAGATTAAATTCAAGATGAGCTCAATGGGTCCAATGAACTTCTTTCTTGGACTCCAAATCAATCAAATATCGGATGGTATTTTGATTAATCAATCGAAATATGTCAAAGACATATTGGAGAAATTTGCAATGAAAGACTGCAAAAGTGCAAGCACTCCTATGGAAACACATAAACACCTATATCCTGACATTTAGGGGGAGGATGTATGTAACATCCTAAAACTGGCCTAGATGTTTTAGGTATATTTTGATATTTGAAAATATCTATTTGACCATATGTGGAATAAATTGATTAAGTGTTAAATGAATTGTTTGACCTTTTGTCCTTTTGTGATATTTTAATCAAGGGATTAAAATATCTGTTTTCTGAAATGTTTAAATGAAAATGTGATTTTTATATTTTTGGATTCTCCTTTTAATATCGTCTCCAGAAATGCTTTCGTTTTAAAATTGGAGTCCGTTTGCTATTTTAAATAAATTAACTACGAAAGGGACTTTTATATTGTATTGCTTAGAAATGAAAAAGGAAGCAAGAGTGGGGCCCCATGGGTGTGTGTGTTCGGCTGGGATGGGTGGAACACCCATTTCCCTTTATTCTTCTTCCCTTTTTCACATATCTTTCTCATCCATCTCTCTCTCTCTTGATCCGTCTCTCTCTCCCTCTCTCTAGAAACCCATTGTGTTCTTGAGCTTATTTTGAAGATCCGTAGCTTGTTTCTTAGCCAATCTTTAATCCGAACACGTTTTTGAGTAGCTCTTGAGGTAAGCTTCAACCTATATGTGTTCATTTTCGATTTCATGATAGTTGATAAATTAGGGTTTATGTGTTCTTGAGATTTGGTTGGTGATTATTGTGTTAGATGGTATGTTAAGTGTTTATACTAAGTTTGACATGTATTGTTGTATATGTACAAGTAATTTAGCACAAGGTACAACTATTTTAGCAAAGTGTACAAGTTGGTGTGTTTATGTGAAAGTAGGTTTTATGAGTTTTGACAAACCTTGGTTTTCTTGTTGTTTAAATGCTTGGAATTGTTCCTTAGGTTGAGAAATCAAGTATTGTATGTTTTGGTGGAATATGACTTGTTTTGGGTGAGATTGTTAGTTAAAACAATTGTTTAAGTTCATGTAGAAATTATGAACCAATTATTGTGTTGAATGACTAGTTGGTGGAAACATGGCATTGATGTGTTTTTGCGGGTTTTGATGCTTGGATATGTTAACATGATAGATTGGATATGTTAGTTATGAATTGTGTTAAGATTGGTGAGATTGTTGAAATGCTAGCTAGTGTTTGGATGTTTTTGGTTAAATTGGTTAACTAGTAATTTGGTAGTGAATTACATGGATTGTTGGTGACTTTGAACTTGATGAATTGTTACATGATTATGACTTGCTAAGTTATAGGGTTTTTGTGCTAATTGATGGTAATTGGAGGTGTTATAGTCACATTCGGGCTTTTGACCCGTTTGGGCCGTTTAGTGGTAAATGACTTAGAATAACTTGGATTGTGAAAGTATAAGAATTTTGTTAGGATGATGTGATTAGAAATGTTATTGGTATCATTTGGTGAATTGAAAGTTGATGAGATGATTATAGTTGTAGGATGTATTATTGTTTAATAATCCGGTTTGACCCGTTTGAATGAAGGACTTGCAAAATGACTAGTTGACTTGTTGTGTAAGTGTAAATGGTCATGACATGTTTATATGAGGTTACAAGTGTTTAGTTATCTAGTTAGTGCAAGTGTTAGTGTTAAATGCATATTTAACATTGTTTATAATTTGGTGGAATTATATACTAATTCGGTATTCCTTTGGTGTACAGGAATCGGGATCGAGACTCAGAAACATTAGACCTCTGAGTTCGACAAGTGGAAGGTTTCGGTGAGTGGATTTAACCTCCAACTTGTGTTTAGTTACAATTAGTTTGGTATATGCATGCTTGTTGAAAATGCAGGAAATGTACCAGCTTCAGGTAGTTCGCGACGCGAACTAGAGTTCGCGAAACGCGAACTCGAGACAGAGAATTTTGGTGTTGGCCGTGAACACTTCGCGACTGAGTTCCCGAACGCGAACATGAGTTAGCGACGCGAACTCGAGTTCGCGATGGGAACTCAGTTGCATTGCTTTTGATGCAGTTTCGTTGTATCTAGCTTGCTAGTTTAGTACCTATTTGCTAGAGATGAGTCAAATAGGTTATGTGCACAAAGTGAAGAGACTTGGCTTGATTGCAAGCAACAACTCGGTGTGTTGGTTAGCCGAGGCTCGGTGTGTGTTAATCCGAGGTTTGAGAAGTCACTGCGCTGGGCATCGGGTGTCGACTAAAGGGTATCCGACCTTACCTGTATTTGTTGCATGGTTAAGGGAGGTTGTGGCCCGGGTGTTGGGCACGAAACGCTATCGGTTACCGTGGTTTGGCCGACCATGGTTTAAGGCTCCGGCAGGACCCCGATCTTCTCGAACAAACAGTGTTGTCCCCAATCGGAGATGTTTTAGAACTTCCGTGTTTTAGTGGACGGTGATTCGTAGTTACGTGGCCTTTAGACCGTAGGGATGTCTATGCTAGCTTGTTGGGCTTTACAGAAATTGTTGATTATATTCATTCACTTAGCTTTGTGCTAATCCCTCCCTCGTTGAATCTTTTCAGGTGATCGGTGCTTTGGACGGGATGATTGACCAAGCTCAGTTGATATGTTTTAAAAAGGAGCCATGTCGTTTAAGTGACACCGTTTAAATAATTGATGTTTTGAAGTTTATTTTGGGACATTTGGTTTGTAAACCTAAACCTAAACTTATTATTATCTTTATGCTTCCGCTAAACTAACCTAGAGGATAACCTAAACGCCTTCGGGCATTTTAAAAAAAAAACGCTTCCTAAATTTTGCGGTCTTACAATTTGGTATCAGAGCTTCGGTTTGGCGATGGATACACGGGGTTGGTGTTCCATTCCCAAATCGTGGCTCGAGTCTGGTCAAGCATTCCGGACGAGTGGGATTAGAGCAACGGTGAATGAAGTTAGTTTATAGTTAGTATGTGATTACTAACGATTTAAACTAAGCTTTCGTGAGTTGTTGTGATTGTTATAGATATGACAGGTAAAGAGAACCCGACCCCCTTGGCCCTAGGGAATGTTGGCACATCAAGTAACGATGCGGGAGTTACTTGAGGAGCATATATACGCACGTGGGGAAAATGAAGTACATTAAAGGAGGTCAATTTGGGCAAGATGGAAGTTGACCTTTGGAAAAGAAAATGGGTTGCGGGTCAAGGACGGGGGTGGTCGGGGAATCTTCACCAACCGTGGACCGACAATGATAGCTCGGGTATGCTTTAATAAACTCAATACTTGTGTTTATGTAGAATTGTTAATTGAGAAGATTGCTTAGCTAAGGTTTGTGAAATGTTGTGTTGAACTGAATTGCTTACCCGTGGTGTGTTATGTCACTTGAATTAGAATAATTGGTTGCTTGTTGATTTGGGATACATCTTATGTGTCAGGAGTTTTGTAGATATAAGTGATGTATGTTTACATGTTCCTCTTGTTGAAACTTGGACTAAGTTTAGAGTGATTTGATGTATGGATTAGTTTAGTTTAATTAAAAGTTTTAAAAGATTGTTTCTTTTCTTGTTGTTGGGACACACATAGTGTCTCGGTGGTTAAAGTTCTTATTTCCATATTGTGCAAATTGGTGATTAGTTGATTGTAATTGTTGTTTGTTCCTTCACTTTAGGAGAAGCGAAAAGAATCGATTGTATGTCGTTTTCGGTCACAACATATGTGACTATGGATCAAATTGAGTATAATAGTAACTATTGTAAACTGTGGGAATGTGAAGCTTGTAATTAAAATGGATGGAATTGTATGCGTGAATTGAATAGTCCAAGTAGGACTAGTGTTTGTTATGTGAAAAGTGGAATTTTATTGTGACATGTCGGGTCACATGTAGTGACTTGTATAGTGAGAGTTAGAAATGTTTGTGCAATGTGGACAAATTGATGTTTGTTTTTGTTATAGACAGTAATTGTGGCAGATAGTCAGTGATAAATGTTGGAATGACCTGAAATGTTTTGATGCAAACCTGATTGGTTTTCTATGTTGAATTTGGATTCTAAAAAGTGACTAATGAACTGTATGTGTAGATCTTTTGAAATGACTAGTGATAATCGTAATTGAAGATAAATGAGTTTGTTAAATGATTTGCATTGATTGTGAAATTGTTTGAGAAGAGTTTGAAAGGGTGATTTATACTTAAATCTAGTGTTTAGATTTAAATGATTGTATAGAAATGATTTATGTTAATAAGAATTGATCATAGTTTGAAATTGTAATTTTGAAATTACTCAAAGTGATGATGATGTTTTATTGATTGTAATAAAAGCTGTTGAATTGAGGTTTTATGTCTTAGGGGATACGTCTCTAGATCAAATGTCATGATAGAAATGATAGAAGTTGCTCATGCTTAATTGTGAATTGAATTGTTGGAATTACATTATTATTTGGATGTTAATAGGTAAGAGTTAAGAACTAGTTGAATTATGATTGGTTGACTTGAAGTCTAAGTAAACGTTGACCGTAATTAAAAATGCTTATTGATCATCACATGAGTTTGACATGTTAATGAACTGTGAATTGTATGTTTGAAATTGTTATGATAAATTTCTCAATGTTGACCCGTTAAAGGTAATTAATGTCAAGACTTGATTGGATGCATTTTGTTGCTAGACCTTGATTATGATGATAATTGTTGTTAATTGTATAAGTTGGTTTGTTAAATACTTTAACATGTTATGGAAGTAATAAAACAATTTTTGGATAATAAAACTTGTTTTGATCTGTTAGGTCACGGGTATGACTAATTGGGTATAAAAAGATATTGCTAATTGTATTGCCATGATTGTAAAGAGTTATGTGGGATGGACTTGAATTGTGTAAACTGTGACTAGTTTTGTCAAAACGTGCAACTTGATTTTATAAAATTGTGTCACCCGTGTAATATGGCTAATTATGCATGAAATAGTTGACGATTGTTAGAAGTATTGTTAACTAAGGACCTTGATATGGTCGCGATGAATTGCTTGATTTTGACCAGTTCGTGCCTAGTATGCAAAAATTGATGTGACTTTGTGTTATGAAAGTGTATTCTTTTGAAAATTAGTTGATTAAGACCGGAAATTTTATTGGAGATTCTTAAAATTGCGGGTCAAGGTTGTAAATTTTGTTAGAATAAAGAAGAAAATGAGTAGATAATTGAGACTTGGGTTAATTGTTGTGACTTTGTGTAAGATAATTCTTAAACATATGCATGTGGATCGCTTGTATGTCATGAGGAATTCTAACTCAACCATGAATGGTAGTTGATAATTGTTTATCGAGACGTTTGAATTTGTGTATAGAGAAAATGAAATGAATTGATTGGATGTTTTAAGGTAAATGCCATATGAGTAATGAGATTATTTGGAGTAAGTGTAGACTACAGAAATGAATAGATTGTTAATTGAAATGACGATGTTTTGCGGGAACATAATATGAAAAGTTGGAAGTGCTAAATATACTATGAAGGGTATGACAAATTGAATGAAATTTTATTTGAGCATGTATACGTGAAAGTGATTGGAATAGTGTCGTAAACTTTCTGTGATAAATACGTGCTTATTGAATTTTGTTGTTGGATTCCGGGGACGGAATCCTCTTTAAGGAGGGTAGAGTTGTAACATCCTAAAACTGGCCTAGATGTTTTAGGTATATTTTGATATTTGAAAATATCTATTTGACCATATGTGGAATAAATTGATTAAGTGTTAAATGAATTGTTTGACCTTTTGTCCTTTTGTGATATTTTAATCAAGGGATTAAAATATCTGTTTTCTGAAATGTTTAAATGAAAATGTGATTTTTATATTTTTGGATTCTCCTTTTAATATCGTCTCCAGAAATGCTTTCGTTTTAAAATTGGAGTCCGTTTGCTATTTTAAATAAATTAACTACGAAAGGGACTTTTATATTGTATTGCTTAGAAATGAAAAAGGAAGCAAGAGTGGGGCCCCATGGGTGTGTGTGTTCGGCTGGGATGGGTGGAACACCCATTTCCCTTTATTCTTCTTCCCTTTTTCACATATCTTTCTCATCCATCTCTCTCTCTCTTGATCCGTCTCTCTCTCCCTCTCTCTAGAAACCCATTGTGTTCTTGAGCTTATTTTGAAGATCCGTAGCTTGTTTCTTAGCCAATCTTTAATCCGAACACGTTTTTGAGTAGCTCTTGAGGTAAGCTTCAACCTATATGTGTTCGTTTTCGATTTCATGATAGTTGATAAATTAGGGTTTATGTGTTCTTGAGATTTGGTTGGTGATTATTGTGTTAGATGGTATGTTAAGTGTTTATACTAAGTTTGACATGTATTGTTGTATATGTACAAGTAATTTAGCACAAGGTACAACTATTTTAGCAAAGTGTACAAGTTGGTGTGTTTATGTGAAAGTAGGTTTTATGAGTTTTGACAAACCTTGGTTTTCTTGTTGTTTAAATGCTTGGAATTGTTCCTTAGGTTGAGAAATCAAGTATTGTATGTTTTGGTGGAATATGACTTGTTTTGGGTGAGATTGTTAGTTAAAACAATTGTTTAAGTTCATGTAGAAATTATGAACCAATTATTGTGTTGAATGACTAGTTGGTGGAAACATGGCATTGATGTGTTTTTGCGGGTTTTGATGCTTGGATATGTTAACATGATAGATTGGATATGTTAGTTATGAATTGTGTTAAGATTGGTGAGATTGTTGAAATGCTAGCTAGTGTTTGGATGTTTTTGGTTAAATTGGTTAACTAGTAATTTGGTAGTGAATTACATGGATTGTTGGTGACTTTGAACTTGATGAATTGTTACATGATTATGACTTGCTAAGTTATAGGGTTTTTGTGCTAATTGATGGTAATTGGAGGTGTTATAGTCACATTCGGGCTTTTGACCCGTTTGGGCCGTTTAGTGGTAAATGACTTAGAATAACTTGGATTGTGAAAGTATAAGAATTTTGTTAGGATGATGTGATTAGAAATGTTATTGGTATCATTTGGTGAATTGAAAGTTGATGAGATGATTATAGTTGTAGGATGTATTATTGTTTAATAATCCGGTTTGACCCGTTTGAATGAAGGACTTGCAAAATGACTAGTTGACTTGTTGTGTAAGTGTAAATGGTCATGACATGTTTATATGAGGTTACAAGTGTTTAGTTATCTAGTTAGTGCAAGTGTTAGTGTTAAATGCATATTTAACATTGTTTATAATTTGGTGGAATTATATACTAATTCGGTATTCCTTTGGTGTACAGGAATCGGGATCGAGACTCAGAAACATTAGACCTCTGAGTTCGACAAGTGGAAGGTTTCGGTGAGTGGATTTAACCTCCAACTTGTGTTTAGTTACAATTAGTTTGGTATATGCATGCTTGTTGAAAATGCAGGAAATGTACCAGCTTCAGGTAGTTCGCGACGCGAACTAGAGTTCGCGAAACGCGAACTCGAGACAGAGAATTTTGGTGTTGGCCGTGAACACTTCGCGACTGAGTTCCCGAACGCGAACATGAGTTAGCGACGCGAACTCGAGTTCGCGATGGGAACTCAGTTGCATTGCTTTTGATGCAGTTTCGTTGTATCTAGCTTGCTAGTTTAGTACCTATTTGCTAGAGATGAGTCAAATAGGTTATGTGCACAAAGTGAAGAGACTTGGCTTGATTGCAAGCAACAACTCGGTGTGTTGGTTAGCCGAGGCTCGGTGTGTGTTAATCCGAGGTTTGAGAAGTCACTGCGCTGGGCATCGGGTGTCGACTAAAGGGTATCCGACCTTACCTGTATTTGTTGCATGGTTAAGGGAGGTTGTGGCCCGGGTGTTGGGCACGAAACGCTATCGGTTACCGTGGTTTGGCCGACCATGGTTTAAGGCTCCGGCAGGACCCCGATCTTCTCGAACAAACAGTGTTGTCCCCAATCGGAGATGTTTTAGAACTTCCGTGTTTTAGTGGACGGTGATTCGTAGTTACGTGGCCTTTAGACCGTAGGGATGTCTATGCTAGCTTGTTGGGCTTTACAGAAATTGTTGATTATATTCATTCACTTAGCTTTGTGCTAATCCCTCCCTCGTTGAATCTTTTCAGGTGATCGGTGCTTTGGACGGGATGATTGACCAAGCTCAGTTGATATGTTTTAAAAAGGAGCCATGTCGTTTAAGTGACACCGTTTAAATAATTGATGTTTTGAAGTTTATTTTGGGACATTTGGTTTGTAAACCTAAACCTAAACTTATTATTATCTTTATGCTTCCGCTAAACTAACCTAGAGGATAACCTAAACGCCTTCGGGCATTTAAAAAAAAAAACGCTTCCTAAATTTTGCGGTCTTACAATGTAGATGAACATTTGTATAGATCAATGATAGGTTCTTTCTTAGCTGCATCAAGGCCTGACATTATGTATAGTGTTTGTGTCTGTGCCACGTATCAAGCAAGACCAAAGGAACTTCATTTGCAAGCAGTCAAAAGAATCTTTAGATACTTGAAAGGAAAACCATCACTTGGTCTTTGGTATCCACATGACTCACTCTTTGAGCTTATAGCCTACACTGATAGTGACTATGGTGGTGAATGTCAAGACATAAAGTCAACTACTGGTGGTTGTCAATTCTTTGGATCAAGAACGGTGTCATGGAAATGCAAGAAACAAACAAATGTTTCAACATCAACTGCTGAAGCAGAGTATGTAACTGCATCTGCATGTTGTGCTCAAGTGCTATGGATTCAGAATCAGTTAATGGACTTTGGTATCTCTATTCTTAAAACTCCTATTTTTATTGATAATCAAAGTGCAATTAGTATTGTGCATAATCCAATAAAACATTCAAAAACTAAGCATATTGAAATAAGATTCCATTTTATAAGAGATTGCAATGAAAAGAAATTAATTAAAGTGGTAAAAATTCATACTGATAATCAACTAGCAGATCTTTTTACAAAATCATTTGATGTAGGAAGATTTAGTTTCTTGGTTAGCAGTATTGGAATGATTTTAATAAATTAATTTCATATGTAAAGTTTTTTGTACATTATTGTTTTAATTTCTAGTTGTTTTTCTACTGATTATTCATTAGTACTGATTGTGGGTTGTATTCACAAAGTTACTACTGATCTATTGTTAGTGAAAATTAGGTTAAGTGTAAAACAACAGTTACTACTGACGTTTTACTACTGACCGACCGTTTCTTATGAAATACGCAGTTTTACCAAACTAACCCCCATGAAAATAGCCGTTATGCTATGATTCGAAGGGTATTTCTGTCATTTTGCAGGTTAATTCGAAAATTGTAAATAGCAGAAATCAATTAATTAAGCATTATCCAAACCTTGATCTGCTAAATCCTACGATAAACCCTAAGTCTGAAATCGATCAAAACCTCAATCAGTATCAATTCATCCATTCACTTCCTAAATTCTTACCACCAACAACTTCTTGAAATCAAAAATGGCAATGCGAAAACCACTAGTTGTTCATACTAATCTTCTATACTCTGAATTTCATAATATGTTTGCTTTTCTAAGGAATCCAGATGGAACCAGAGAGTTTAGGCCAATAGTAATGTTCTTGAAAAACACTTCAATAAGATTTTCTTTAACCTTAAAATCTTAAATCTGTGAACAACATCTTATTCAATTTTGGGAAAATGCTGAAAGAATAGAAGAAGGGAATATAATAAAAATCAAATCAGTAGTAGATGGAAACTCTGTAGTAATCATAGAACAATCAATCAGACAACATCTACAACTCAATGATGAGTCAGGTACATCTCTTCTCTCTAAGGAGGAACTTGTTGAAAACATTTTGAAAATGGGGTATGAAGGAAGAACAAATATACTAACTTTTCAAAAAGGTATTCTTTCACCTCAGTGGAAATTTTTAATACACACTATTCAACATTGTATCTCTCCTAAAAAGAGTACTTGGAATGAGTTCAACAAATCAATGGCATCTGTTGTTGTATGTTTGTGCACAGATCAAGTATTCAACTTTTCAAAAATGATCTTTGATGGAATGCTTGGAAATTTATCTCCTACAAAAATTTTTAATGTATCCAAGATTCCTTGGTCATATTTTAGACTGTCAAATTAAAAATCTTTCTAAAACCAAAAAACATTTTTCCTATTCCAGAAGTAAATAAAAAAGGGTTTCTCTAATTTGAACAAAAAGTTCAAATTTTCTGGAAAGGTAACTGTTAGTCCCCAGACTAAGTAAATAAGATTTGGTGATCAATAGCTAAAGAAGAATAAATCAGCTGAAGTATGTATCTCAGCTGAAACACAAGTATATACAAAAACCTTCAGCTGAGTACGTACTTAGCTCAAGGAATCAAGTCAGATCAGCAGCTACATACAGTGTGACCATTCGAGGTTTATGGCCGAAGGACAGAAACTCGAAGAAGACCATTCAGCTGATAGTGGAATCAGCTAATGATATCTGCTGCAGATAAAGACTTGGTGGAAAATGTTCTTGACACTTTGAACATTTTCCTTTCTCACTCAAAGAAGATGAAAACGATGAAGATCTTCTATTTTGGAATAGAAGATAACTTGTCAGTACTTCATCGTTTGTCCCTCCAAACATAAAACAGAAAGTCAACTTCTTTTATACTATCATAGTACACCTTTTCACTGTGCGTCAGAAAAGGTGATAAAAGAAGTTTACACAAAGTACAGTTGGGACTATAACCTATGCAAATGCATTAACGTTTCCGTGGATAAGTCTCCATCATCGGATAATAAGGTTTCACAAGGATTATCTGATGGACAAAGAAACAGATCTTGGGCTATATATAGAGACGTAAATGCTTGCATTTACAACACACCTTTTAGCATTCATAGCACAAGAACATTCTCTGAGAGTTAGTTACTGTCTGATATTAACTCCTTCATAGTTAGTATTCAGATATTAAATATCAGCTGTTGGTATCCGCTGATATAACTCTCCTTGCATAGGATCTTAGTTGAGCGAGCAAAAGTGTCAATTCAAGTATAAGTTTTAGTTAGTGTGTACTATATATTTCCGCAAACTTTGTACCGCATTAAGTTGTTTTAATAAACTCTTTATCATTGAAAATATTGTGTGTTCTTTACTTTCCTTGTCTTTACTTAGCCGTAATGCAACACGTTAGTGTTGTTGGGATCCAACAGTAATACCATTATTTTCAAATATGATCTATGATCAACCCCCCACTGGAGAAGGAGAACATTTAAATTGTCTTGAAGACCTAGTTGCAGGGTGCAAATAACTAAATGTTGAAATACCAGATGAAATCATTGATCAAAAATCAAAGATGGTAGAATATTTAAAATCAAAAGGTCACAATGCTAAGTCTTTTGGTAAAATGAAAATGGTGAATATTGTAGACAAATATTGCACTGCTAAGAAGAAAGAATTGGCAGAACCAGAGGTCAAAGATGTCAAAATCACAGAATTAAAAGAAATTGATCCTAAACTGGTAACTATAAGAAAGAAAATGATTGGTGAATCTTCCAATCAAACTGCCAAGAAAAGAAAATTAACTGAGGCTGCAGAATCAAAAAGAAAGAAAGCCAAACAAGACGTTCCCATACTAGAAGACCCTCAAGAAATACAACAGCATAATCCTATTATCAACTGGAGGGTAGTGAACAATATAAATGATGTTATCAGAAAAGATAAGTCAATTCAAAGATTTAAAGCCTGGAAGCCATTAATGATATCACTTTCCAGAAATGATGTTATCACTATATGCTGAAATTTGGAAAACCAAGAATGGCTAGTTCACAATGGAAGAATTCAGGGGTTGGATACTTCACTGCAATAATTGATGCTGCATTCTATCCAGAGAAATACCCTGAAAGATTTAAAAATACAGAAAATCTTTTTGCCTGGAATGTACTACCTTCTGTTAATATGTACTTCTTTGAAAGATCAAATAAATGGTGTGAGCTGTTCTTAATGGAAAAAGATTACAATCATTCAGAACAAACAATGTATCAAGCCACATGTTGCTCATTTATCAGACCTCATGATGGAGTGATGTATTCAGAAAAATATAAGTATTTCCTTGAAAAGAATAAATAATGCATTGCTGATCAAAGAAGACTAAGAAATCAAAGACAAAAGGAAGGTGATGAAAGAAGGGCAAAAGAAGAAGAAGAAAAGAAAAAGAAGAAACTTGTTTAATTCAAACAGAATTAATAAGTTTAGGGGGAGATTGTTGGAATATAACAGATTTAATGTTGATTTTGTAGTTATTACTGATGCTGCAGTTGATACTGATCAAGTCTTGATGCCGATACAAGACTTACTATTGATGATACGAATTACAACTTACTATTGATCTTGGAAAATACTACTGATGATCATATTTGGAGCAAATCATGTCCGAGATCTTAGGAAAGTTAGTTTAGAATGTTATATCTTTTGAAATTCGATTATAATCTAGTCCTAGAATAACTAGGGTAAATTGTTAGGCTTCAAGGACTATTATAGATAGTTCCTTATGAATTGTAAACATACATGTGTATTGTTCGACATTATCAATATACATTGAAGCTTTTTGTGAAAACTGTGTTCTTAATTATTTCATATAATTTACAGATTATTATTGTTCTTATTCAATCACAAGAATGTTAATCCGTTGTAACTTTTCTTTGTGAGTAGATCTGATTATTCTAATAACTATTTGAGTTATTCGATCCTAACACCCTTGTTAATATCTTTTTCTGGCAACTAATTGGTCTAGATCAATTGGCCACCAAGAGTTACCTTAGGGAGTTTGTTTTTAAGAGGTCTTGGGTTCAAAACTTGTTGAGAGCATTCTTTAGGAGAAAAAATTTGATGGGGTTTATTCCACAAAAAAAAAAAAGATATGTTTGAGGAATGCATATTGCCCGCTTGGATGTCACTGCATATGTCGAACCACTAACTTATTAACTTGCCGTTCAAAAAAAAAAATTCTTTTTCAGGCGTGTTTATCCTTTTTATTGACGTTTTATTTTGGTGGAATGTACTGCTTTTTTGTTTCAGATTGATGTTTGATGGCTTAAGATAGCGGGCATTTCAGCAAAGTGTATGTTTGACTAAAACTGAATGTGTGATAAACTTATGCCCAAGCTCTTCACCTCACAATTTAGTCCCTATCCAATCAAGGAAAATATAGATTTCGTTTACTGATTTTCATTTAAACTTGTAATCCATCAATTTCAGTAGTAACTAGTTTGTGATTTTTAGGAAAATTACTCAAAGAGACACTTTTAGAAGCTGTTAATAAGTTCAAGCATGATTTTGGTAATGCAATATAAGTTATAAACTTTTTGTGCTAATGCTATTTATTTACGAATCTCATTAAAATTGAGTTCTTTAATGTTTTGCTTACTAATGATTTCGGAAGTTATTGATCCTAAAAGACATCTATTTGTACTCATGGCACAAACTTCTCTTAAGCTACCTACGTATTGCAACTTTCAAGTTAAGATGAAATGTCATCTTATTTTAAGAGGAACATTGATAATCGTACTAGTGTTCAACACGTGTATTGTTGACTTGTTTGCTTACTAATGAGTTTGGAAGTTATTGATACTAAAAGACATCTATTTTGTACTCATGGCACACACTTCTCTTAAGCTACGTATTGGAACTTTTAAGTTAACATGAAATGTCATCTTATTTTAAGAGTGTATATTGATAATTGTACTAATTATATGTTCAACACGTATATTGTTGACTTGTTTGCTTGCTAATGAGTTTGGAAGTTATTGATATTAAAAGACATCTATTTTGTACTCATGGCACACACTTCTCTTAAAGCTACACATTGCAACTTTCAAGTTAAAATGAAATGCCATCTTATCTTAAGAGGGTATATTGATAATTGTACTAATGTTCTAGACGTGTACTGTTAACTTGTTTGCTGACTAATGAGTTCAGATAAGAGGGTATATTGATAAATGTACTAATGATCAACACGTATATTGTTGACGTGTTTGCTTACTAATGAGTTTGGAAGCTATTGATACTAAAAGACATCTATTTTGTACTCATGGCACACAGTTCTCTTAAGCTACATATTGCAACTTTCAAGTTAAAATGAAATGCCATCTTATCTTAAGAGGGTATATTGATAATTGTACTAATGTTCTAGACGTGTACTGTTAACTTGTTTGCTTACTAATGAGTTCAGATAAGAGGGTATATTGATAAATGTACTAATGATCAACACGTATATTGTTGACTTGTTTGCTTACTAATGAGTTTGGAAGTTATTGATACTAAAAGACATCTATTTTGTACTCATGACACACACTTCTCTTAAAGCTACACCTTGCAACTTTCAAGTTAAAATGAAATGGCATCTTATCTTAAGAGGGTATATTGATAACTGTACTAATGTTCTAGACGTGTACTGTTAACTTGTTTGCTTACTAATGAGTTCAGATAAGAGGGTATATTGATAAATGTACTAATGATGAACACGTATCAAGGTTCTAAAAGGCGCTCCAAGGCGTGAGGCGCGGCGTCGACATTACGAAACAGACCGTGGCAGCTGGGCTAGGCGTGGCGTGAGATAAGGCGTGATAAGGCGCGCCTTATGACAAGTTTTTTTGAAGGCGGCTGTGAAAAATGAATTTTTTATAAAAAAAATGGTAAAATATATAATTATAAATTTAGATGTAATATTTTTTATGAGCTTTACATATAAATTGTTATATAAATCAATAGATCTATAAAAAAAATTAATTTAATATACGTATATATATATATATATATATATATATATATATATATATATATATATATATAAATTATATAAAAAATTTGCCACCTTAAATCACGCCTTGTAAAACGCCATGTCCCGCCATGGCTCGCCTTTGCTGAGGCTTGATGGTGCCGCCACGCCACGTCTTACGCTTTCTAGAACCTTGACACGTATATTGTTGAATTGTTTGCTTACTAATGAGTTTGGAAGTTATTGATACTAAAAGACATCTATTTTGTACTCATGGCACACAGTTCTCTTAAGCTACACATTGCAACTTTCTAGTTAAAATGAAATTCCATCTTATCTTAAGAGGGTATATTGATAATTGTACTAATGTTCTATGTTAACTTGTTTGCTTACTAATGAGTTCAGAAGTGATTGATGCTAAAAGATATATGTTTTTACTCAATGCAACTTTCAAAGTTAAGATGAAATGTCATCTTATTTTAAGAGCCTACATCAATAATAATTAATGATCAAGATTTTTTTTGGAAACGGCTTTCATTAAAACAAAAAACTAGCAGAAAGCTAGAAAAAAAAAGGAAACAATCAATTACATGGTAAAATAAGTCATTCAGCCCAACTAACTTTATACTTAGGTCTACGATTACAAAACCAGAGATACACAACTTCTTTTATAGCATCGACAAGTAAATTTCTTCGAGTATCCCCATTATTGTAAGTAATTTCATTCTGGTGCCGCCACATGATCGAAATCACCGTAAGAACTATTGCCTCAATGATCAACTTCGACTTATCGCTTAAAGAACTAGAATCCACACTATCCAAAAATTCGTCCAAACCATCCACATTTGTGTCAACAACTTGAAGCCAATTCCCAATAGAACGCCACACATTTTTTGTAACATCACAACTCCAAAAAATATGATCATAACCATCAACACCATCCCCACACATAACGCATTTAAAATCCTCAAACGGGATTCCTCTAAGTGACAAATTCACTTTAGAAGGAAACCGATTCAAATTAATCTTCTAAAATAAAATTTTTACCTTCCGGGGAACTAACGGGTTCCATCTTGTCTGAACTATATGAGACGGTAGAAGTAGGTTATCAAGCCACCTTCTAGTACTCTTCACTTCATAAACCCCCTCATCACCAATATCCCAAACCCACGTATCCGGTTCGTTGGATAAAGTTACCCCATCTAATAAATCATTTAATTCCCCGACTTGAGTCTCTTCTCTTCCTCCCCTAATGTTTCTGCGCCACACCCACTCAACCGAACCATCCGACAACCTCTCCACCACTGAAACATCTTCATTCACCTCAAGCAAAAAAAATCCTCAGGCACAGCAAACTCAGTGGACCTTGACCCACCCATTTATCCTTCCAAAACTTCGTGGATCTCCCATCTCCAACCCTTCTTTTTAAGTGTGATAATAAGTCCATACCACTTTGTTTAAACTTTCGGACCATCTTCAGAATTTGAGCAAGCGGTTGTGGCCCAAAATCTTGGGTACTAATTACATCCAAAGACCCATTTTCGCCATATATAGACTTAATCACACTTGACCACAACATATTATCACTCTTCACAAATCTTCAAACCCATTTTATTACAAGAGCAACATTAAAAGCATATAAACTACCAATTCACCGAATGAATCTTTCTTTTTTCCTCGGTACCACAAAAAAAAAAGCTCTCAACTTCTCTAAACCCTTAGCGACAATTTCAGGCAGAACGAACATGGACATATAATAAATACCCATCCCCCCCCCCCCACAACACCAATTTTAGAAGCATCGAACGACCACCTACCGATAAAGTGCTCACTTTCCACCCCGACAATTTCTTCTTAAATCTATCAATCAATACCTCCCAATTTTTCGTTTTTGACATACAAGCCCCCACCGAAAGCCCTAAATACGTAAAAGGAGTTTTTCCATTGGACACCCCAATCCTGTTCGCCATATCTATCACCTCTTCATCCGGGATCCCAATACCATAAAGATTAGATTTATGCAAATTTATCTTTAACCTCGATGCCATATAAAAATAATGCAAAATAATGAGAAGCTTTTGCACATTATTGAGCGACCAATCACCCATAAAATAAAATCATCGGCATATAATAAATGAGAAATAATAATCGACTCCTCTTTAATCGTTACTCCCTTAAACAACTGATGAGATATCGCGTCTTCCATGGCCACATGAAGACCTTCCATAGCGATAATAAAAAGAAAAGGCGGGAGGGGATCACCTTGACGAAGACCTCTTTCAAGTTTAAATTCTTTATAAGCGTTACTATTCAACAAAACCGAAGCACTGGAAGAATGAAGAATAGCCTTAATCCATTTTCGCCACTTTTCGGGGAAATTCATAAATTCCATCATCCGATCCAAATACTCCCAGCTTATTGAATCATAAGCTTTTTCAAAATCTATCTTTAACACCATAGCATTCTTTTTCTTCTTTTTGTACCAAGCTATAATTTCACTGACAATCATCGAGCCATCCAAAATTTGACGCCCCTGCACAAACGCCGATTGTTCATTGCTGACCATCGAATCTACCACCAAAGCTAGCCTCATAGCTAATAATTAGCTATAATTTTGTATTGGACACCGATGAGGCTAATTGGTCGATAATCAGTAACTGCCATCGGGTTTATCACTTTAGGAATCAAGGTGATAAAAGAAGAGTTGCACCCCGTCGGAATAAAACATGTTTCAAAAAACTAAACAACAAAATTAATGATCAAGATTAATCACATATTTTATATATTTCAAGAGATACATTTCATCCATTTTTATCAAAAATATTAATGATCAAGATTAATAACATATTTTTTACATGGATGAGTATTTTGCATGTTTACCAAAAAATAATAATAATTTTTTATTATTTTATTATTTAAAAAAAATTATGTTAAGAACACATAATGTGATAATCACATGTGATTGTATACTAAATCACTTATGATTGTACTAAAACATCACATGTGATCAAATATACAATCACAAATAATATCGAATGTGATTAAGTGTATAATCACATGTGATTATCTCACGTGATTAACAAATACTCCCTTCGTCCCACAAAAAAGTTCTCATTTCATATTGGCACACGTTTTTAAGTAATGTTAGTGCTGCGGTAATTGGTAGATTAAAATATAAGGTTGGTTTGAAGAGATAAAGATAATTAGTGGTTATTAATGGTTGAGTTCTAACTAATAATAATATTTTATTATATGGGGCCCATCAAATATGAGAAAAGAGAAATTTTTTGTGGGACAAAACTTTAGGGAGAATTGAGAATTTTTTTGTGGGACGGAGGCGGGTAGTATTTTTTAACAAAAAAATATATTAATAAAAAATAAAATAAAAATAAAAGTTACAACTTTTTTGTAAGTGTCATATTACCAAAATATCATTTCATGTATAAAATATGTGATTAATCTTGACAATTATATATTATTGATTATTAGTTGAGATTTATCTTATAAGATTACATAAAATTTGTGAACTACCTGAATATTTACCTAAAACAATATGCAAAAAGTTTTGAGTCTCAAAATATTTTATTAGCATTATAATAAAATTTAAAGGATTGATATGAATATATTTGATAGCATTAAATCGTTTCGTTAATACGAAAGAGTACTTAACTTTAAGTCCTTTGATTAGACTAAATTTCTTTAAAATCTCAAAACTGGAAAACAATGGTGGTGGTTTATTAGAGCATCCCCAATGGTTAACCTCACAAAGACTTATTACTTTTGTCACATCAACTATCTACTAATACCGGTGCCAATGGTGGCGGCAACTGACGCCGTCAGTTGCTGCCAACTCAGCGCCACGTCAGCAGACAAACTAACTAACACTAAACTGACGTACCCGTGCCAACAGCACTCCGTCACTTCACCAACTTTAATTAATTTACTTTCTTTTTAATTAAAACAAAAATATAACTAAAACATAATACTTTTATTAAAATAAAAAAACATTACAATAATTTAAAAACATTAAAAAAAACAAAAAAAAATACAATAATTTAAAAACATAAATTAACGTTGGCGGAAATATGGTGGGAGTTGCGAAATGTGGTCGACTAGTGCATTGCGCAGTCTATGATGCGTTGCTTGATCCCATAGTTCTTTGGCCATTCGAGCGTGTGTTGCAACTCTCTCATTCCACGAGCGTTGCGGCGTGTCTGCCGGGTTATGCATATACGCCTCCTCAAGTGGACACATGTTGCGACCGTTGTCCTCAATTATCATGTTGTGTAAAATTATACAACAATACATGATTCGACTTATTTTATTGACGTTATATGGTCTTACCGGGTTTTTAAGGATTTGCCAACGTCCTTGCAAAACACCGAATGCTCGTTCAATATCTTTTCTTGCGGCTTCTTGATACTTTTTAAACCGAGTTTGTTGTTCAGAGAGCGGATACTTAAATGTCTTCACAATGGTTGACAATTCCGGATATATCCCGTCACCGAGATAATATCCTTTAGTGAATTGTTGCCCGGAAATAACAAAAGGAATAGTGAGAGTTCTGTCTTGCAGCAAGTCCTTGAATAAGTCTGATGCATTAAGGACATTGATGTCGTTGCTCGAACCAGCTGGGCCGAAGTAAGCATGCCAAATCCACAAATCATAAGACGCAGCCGCTTCTAGCATGATCGTTGGCTCCCCCTAGTCACCTCGTGTGTATTGGCCTTTCCATGCCATTGGACAAATTGGCAGAACAACCATAGGCCAATTGTCGTACAGCGGATGTATATTTTTGAAGAATACTAAAACCCGCTCTTCCGGTAGCATCGTCCCGTTGACGAAAATACAAAAAATGCGCAGGTAAAGGAGTCTCAGAGTAAGAAGTTATACCGTCACATATACGGAGGAACAGCGAACGGGCCCATATGAAAACGTCGCCTAAAATAATCCAGTGGGAACGTGGGATTTTCAGCAAAGTAGTCTGCGTACAAACGCTCAACGGCACCTTCACGATCTCGTGGCACATACCTTCTCGGCGCTCTGGGGATCAGAACGATCTCTTCATCGTCCTATGTATCATATGAAAGATCATTCACAATGACGACCATTTCCTCGGCATTATAAGAATTGGCTATCGTCAAAATAGCTTCCAAATTGGAATCATATTCGGTAGAGGAATCAGAAACATTAGACATTTTGTAAGTATGGTTGGGTGGGAGAAGAGAGAATTTTTATTGTGAAAATTATAGAATGAGAGTGGGTATTTATAGAGATTTAAAAGGAATATATATATATATATATATATATATATATATATATATATATATATATATATATATATATATATATATATATATATATATATATATATATATATATATATATATATATATATATATATATATATATATATATTCCATACAGAACTCATATTATATACAGAACCGATAGAACTATTTTTAGCGAATCAGAATTTTGTAAATTAATTTCTGATTATTTAATTCATTTAATGAGTCAGGGGTATTTAGGTCATTTAAAATTTTAATTTTTGTTTCCTTTTTCGGAGGTTTCTTAAAATTTAGGAATTAAATTCAGAATTTTTATAATACATGCATGTTATATTTACAGTTCTGCATATATGTATTTCTACAAAATAATACTTATGTATCTAAAAACACTTATGTTATTTTACGTCTATTTTAACCAACTCAAACAAGTACTTTAATACCAATAAAAAAACTGGATAGCATTTAGGTAAAACATAACACTTATGTATGTAAAAATCGTGAATAAACATACATGCACAAATAACATTTATGTTCAAAAAAAACTAAATAACATATATATACAACATTGATGTTTCTTTCTAAATTATCCTCTTCATCTTCATCTTTGTAGAGTTTTGAATATCTTCACCGTCTTCATATTCATAACAATCTTTACCTTCGCCACGAGTTCTCGTTTGAATATGGTACCAAGATTTTTTAAACTTTGTTTCTCTCTCGAGATTGACATAACAAGCTGGAAAACACAAAATAACCACATTTTTAAACATAGCTTTTTGATATATACATGTGTGTATGCAGAGTAACATTGATGTATATAAATATGATAACATCGATGTAAACACACTACAAACATGTTAACATCGATGTAAACACACTACAAACATGTTAACATCGATGTATATAGACATCGAAATAACTTTATATCAACATAAAGTTTTAAGTTCTTCAATAAACACTCCAAAAACTCCTTACAAGCCATGATATGATTACTTGTAGAGTTGTAGTAACTGTATTTATCAATCACTAAGATTTTATCAACTACTTCAATCCTACATACAAATCCCAAAGAAAAAAACAATTAATATCAAAAAGAAGAAACAATAGTATAATTGACAAAAAAAATAATAGCAGAAACTAATGAGATCTATAGTTAGAATATGTCTAGTTCAGATAGATGTAAATTAAAATCTTACGATCTTATCAGTTACTTCAATCCTACACAGCAAAAACAAAAAAACAAAGATTAATATAAAAAATTAAAAAGTAAAAGAACTCAAAACAAACATCAGTTATAATCTTATAATCCAGAATTTTGAAATTTGGAATGTATTAATGATCTACGAAGATGAAGAATTTCAATTCACAATTGCATCAAAAGGTAAAAGAACTCAATAAATATCACTCATCAAATTCTCTTTGTTCTTCCCCAAGAATCAACTAAACCCTATAATCAATCATATAATCGAGGAAAATATTGAGGAGAAATTACCGTAATTATGAGAGCTTCCATATAGGCACTGTCATAAACAGTCATCGCCTTCTATAACTTCACTTTCAGGATCTGAAATATCGCCCCCGTTTTAATGTAAAACCACGAGCACCACCAGGTTCAGATTTAGATTGTACGAAGAAGATGAAGATCGATGAAGCGGAAGCTGAAGTAGAAGCCAATGAAGAAGATGGAGGAATCTTAGTTTTGAATGGGGGCTAGGGTTAGGGGGAGAGAGATGGAGGAATGAGAAAAAGTGGGTGACAGTTTTAAGGGTCATATATTTTTTGATCAAATCCCTATTCTACCCTTTTATTAATTTCATACTAAAATACAATTGGTTTTATTTACTAAAATTACACGATTAATCTCAACCGTTCACTTAAATTCTATGGTCTAAGATTGGGTTCTAAGAGTTCTGTATATAAAATGGGTTCTGTATGGAATCCTTCACTATATATATATATATATATATATATATATATATATATATATATATATATATATATATATATATATATATATATATATATATATGCGTGTGTGTGTGTGTGTGTGTGTTTAATATATAACGGTCATATGACCGTCGGGAAAAAAAAAGAAAAAGAAAAATTCAACCGCCGCTCGCCACCAGCCCCGTTTCCAAACCGACTGCACCCAAACCGGTGGTACCACCGACGACCCGTGCCAATGGTGCCGGTACCGGCGGCCAACCGGCGGTGCCCAGCCGGCGGACCGTTGGCACCAGTCTAACAAAAATCCTATTTAAAAAAAGCATCTCCAATAGTTATCCTTTCAAAAAGCTTTTTCTTATTAATATTACTAGTTTACCTTTATGTATCTCAAATGTTTTATAAATGTCCCTCATATATAATTTGACAATTTTTATAGTATTTTATAAGACTTAACATACCACAAAATAACAAAACTTATCACCATTCTTGTTCTTTATAAAAAAAAGTATTAAAATATGACAAAATTATCATTTATAGTTATAAAAATAAGAAAAGATTCATATATAAATTTATCTTGTGTTTAAAATGTAAAATTAGTAAATATGATGACTAAATAAATCGAACATTGAAAGATGGTTAAGAGGTTATGGAAGAATAAGTCATTGAAAAAAGCTTTTAAAAAAGCTCTTCACTCCAATAGCAAAAAGTCATCCAAAGACTTATTTAAATAGTAATAAGCTTTTGAAAAAGTTCTCGTTGGAGATGCTCTTATACACGAAGGTAATGATGTTGCACTTCCTTGCACGTTTAATTAGATCCTATTTTTGTACTGAATACGAAAAACAAAAATATGTGTAAGACCGGTGCCAATGGTGGCGGCAACTGACACCGTCAGTTGCTGCCAACTCAGCGCCACGTCAGCAGACAAACTAACTAACACTAAACTGACGTACCCGTGCCAACAGCACTCCGTCACTTCACCAACATTAATTTACTTTCTTTTTAATTAAAACAAAAATATAACTAAAACATAATACTTTTATTAAAATAAAAAAAACATTACAATAATTTAAAAACATAAAAAAAACAAAAAAAATACAATAATTTAAAAACATAAATTAACGTTGGCGGAAATTTGGTGGGAGTTGCGAAATGTGGTCGACTAGTGCATTGCGCAGTCTATGACGTGTTGCTTGATCCCGTAGTTCTTTGGCCATACGAGCGTGTGTTGCAACTCTCTCATTCCACGAGCGTTGCGGCGTGTCTGCCGGGTTATCCATATACACCTCCTCAAGTAGACACATTTTGCGACTGTTGTCCTCAATTATCATGTTGTGTAAAATTATACAACAATACATGATTCGACTTATTTTATTGACGCTATATGGTCTTGCCGGGTTTTAAGGATTTGCCAACGTCCTTGCAAAACACCGAATGCTCGTTCAAAAGCTTGTACATTGATTAAAAAAATATTATTCCTAAAATTCAGGAGGGTTGTCTTTTGTTATTTTGTCTTCTTAATGACAACATTTTCCTTTAATATACAGAGTTGCGTTCAAGGAGGTCCATGATTTTTATAAAGTCCCGAGGAACAAATCTTAACCATTGATCAATATGATCTAATGGTCAAGATTAATCACATACTTTATACATGGAGGGGTATTTTGGTCATTTGGCACTAAAAAAATAAATTTATTTTATTTTATTTTTTATTTTAAAATTTTTTTATTTTTTTTATTTTTTAATTTTTAATTGGGGGTATTTTGGTCATTTTGAAAATTTTATTTTTTTTATTTTTTTTTTAATTTTAAAATTTAAATTTTTTTTAAAAAAAATTATTTTTTTAAAAAAATTATTTTTTATTATTATTGTTTTTAAAAATTATTAATTTTTCATTAATAACACATAATGTTATTGCATAGTGAATCACATGTGATTGCAAAGTGAATCACATGTGATTGTTTAGTGAATCACATGTGATTGCTTAGTGAATCACATGTGATTTAACTAAAATTTGATTTTACACTAAAATCACATGTGATTAAGTTATACACGTAATTATCATATAAATATTATTTTTTAATTATAAAAATTAATAAAAAAATAAAAATAATAAAAATAATAAAAAATAAAAAAAATCGAAATTTTTTTGAAGTGCCAAATGACCAAAATACCCCTTCATAATAAAAAATAAAAATAAAAATTTAAAAATAATAAATAAAAAATAAAAAAAAATATTTTTATTTTTTAAAAAATGACCAAAATACCTCTCAATATATAAAATATGTGATTAATCTTGACCATTAGATCCTATTGATCAATGGTGGAGATTTATTCCTTGGGACTTCCTAAAGATGATGGACCTCCTTGAACGTTTCTCTTAATATATAATATAGATATTCTAAAACACCATATTTTTCGATTTTGATATAACATCTCACTGTTTTAATTTTCTCAAAAGAAAAGAGAAAAATATTTCAGTTTATAATCCCATCTTATTTATCATATGGATATTCAAAAACATAATAATTCATATTTTTTTATTTTAATATAACTTCTCATATTCATGTTTTCTTATATAATATTTTAAATAAATATTATATATATATATATATAATTTTGAAGTTTTAAGTTAAATTAATAATTTAATAAAAAAATTAGAAAATTCATCTTTTTATATAAATCTTGTATTTAGGAGCTCATATTTCTCTATTCTCACATAGTCTTCAGATATTTGTGGGTACCTCTCATTATGATTTGTTCATTTTAAAAATTATGGTATAAACGGAGTTGATTTTACTTAAAATTTAAGATATGTAAATAATTGCTAATAATAACAATAATAAATTAGTAATATGCAAGAAATGTAAGTCGAGCCGATCCAAGCCTCATAACTGAGAGTATCTCCAATGTAAGCTTTTTACAAAAATAATTAATTTTTTATGTAGGTTATTTGAAGGTAAATAATCTTCTAACTAGAAAATTTTGTTTCAAAATCTTATTATTCTCTAAAATTTTGTTTCAAAATCATATAAAAAAAGGGTGATTATCAAATTTGGACCAAATGAAAAAAAAATTCCCCAAAAATAGACTTAAGTTTCAATTCTTCTCAAAATAGACCGTGCAACTACCCCCGCGAGCGTGCAACCGTGCAACTCCACTAGAACGCCGCCACGTGTCCGAGTTAGTGCTGCTCAACCTTGTTACTACTGCCCGTTAGTACTACTCAACTTTGTTACTACTGCTCTAAACCTTGTCAAAACTGCTCGTTAATACTGCTCAACCACTTAGTGCTGCTCCGTTAGTACTGCTCACCACTTAGTGCTGCTCCGTTAGTGCTGCTCCCAGTTGTTGTAACGACCCGAAATTTTGTATCTAATAAATTGTATAAAAATATGATAAATAGGGATAAATCGTTTAAAGAACGTAGAAATTGGTTTCGTGTCATTTGGACACCGTATGAGAAAGTTATGGACGAAACCGGGCCGAGACAAGGATGAAAAAGTGCAGCCCTAGCTACGTATGGAGTTCGCGACGCGAACCTATGTTCGCGATCGGGAACAGTCAACAGATATTGGGGACTTCGGACGTGAAGTAGTTAGCGATCTGATAACGATCGCGAATTATGCGGGGGAAATAGTTAGCGACGCGAACTTGTCCGACACCAGCATTAAAATCGGGTTTATCTCATTTGTTACACCCACAAACCCTAGTTTTCTCCCTTTGGCGATTTTTGAGTTCTAGAGCTGGTTTTGGTCGAGTTCTTCACAAATCTTTAGTAGATATCACTCCTAGTT
This sequence comes from Calendula officinalis, assembly GCA_963853835.1. NCBI lineage: Eukaryota > Viridiplantae > Streptophyta > Magnoliopsida > Asterales > Asteraceae > Calendula > Calendula officinalis. The sequence goes on along the minus strand of OY970821.1, from coordinate 6,278,879 downwards.
GAAGATTAAAGGTATATCTTCACTCCTTGATCTTTGTAGCTTAAGATCTATGTATTTTGATGTATGGGTTTGAAACCCTAGTTCTTGGGGGTTTTGGGTTATGGTGATATAAGTGATGTATACACTTAATAGATGATATTTTAACAAAGGGAACAAGTGTATAGTTATGATTTGTAAGAATCTTAAGGGTTGGTTAAACCTAAGGTTTGGTAAATCACCATAATTGGGGGAAAGTGTTAGTTAATGGTATCTAGAAGTTAATGGATACATTAGTATTAGTATGTGATTTTGAACATCTTGTGATTGTTGTATTAGGCTTTTGGTGAAGCCTTGGAAAGTTGATTGATTGTTGGAGCAAGGAAATTGGCGGAAAGATTACGGTTGGAGCATTATATTGCTAAGGTGAGTACGTGTGGACTTTACAGAGTACATAGCTATATGAAGTATTTTGATTACTTATGATCGGTCTATTTAATGTTTGTCTAGACTTATATGTGTTGAGTTAATATATATTATTGATAATATTTAACTAACTTGTTTGATGATTGATGTGATAGCCGAAGGCTTTGACTGACATAACCGATAGGGTTATGATTAGAGATAGATAGTGGTGGTGCAGGGGTGACCCCGGTCACTGAGACGAGTGTACATATGTTTGTACACTAAGCACACGGGTGCTTCTAGTACGCATAACTTTACGTGCTAGGTGATCTATGAATCTAATGCATATATGTTTATGTATTAGGTTTGCTTGTGTTCTAATACATATATGTTTATGTATTAGATATGACTGTGATCTAGTACATATATGTTTATGTACTAGATATGTATGCTAGGAAAGCAGGACCGATAGAGTCACCATAGGGTGACTAGGATGTGTTGGTGAAATATAAATATGTGTTTATATACGACGTGATACTTGATATTTTTGGGGTCTAAACCCATGTAGCTCACGACACATTTTTGTGTCTCACGTACTCCTTGTTGTTTTGCTATGTACTCAGGTTCTGGATCGAGGATTTAGGTGCGCATGGATTGAGATATGTGGGGCCTAGAGTAGAAGATCATTAGAGCGGATTTATGCTTAACTTTGGTTTTGATATATTTTGTAACACCAAACCTCATACTCTGATTTTCATATCAAAGGTTTTTGTAAATCCGTGTTTTGGAACTCGTCTTCTATTTATGAAAATGATTTATTTCGGGCAAATGTTTTGTATTAAAATTTGAGGTGTTACAGTTAGTGCTGCTTAAGTCTCCCAGTCCCACGAGATATTTTGAGAAGATTGAAGTCTATCAGTCTTAAATGAGAGTCTCTCACTTTTTTTTGTCTAAATTGGTAATTAATTCTAAAAAAAATTATGTAAGTTAATATGCATTGGACCAAAAACTTTTTTAGAAGTTTATTATTTCTAAAAGAGTTTTTCTAACATGTGCTCCCAAGACATATGTTAGGGTGTATTAATTCACTCAAAATTTCCTAATAAAGTGTTATTAAACATTAATGAAGTCCATATGTTACATTTTGGAGAGACGTAATAAATGTATTTTTTAGTTTTTTTTTTTTTTTTGGAACGGCCAGTTAGTAAGTTAGTGGTTCGAGCTTAGACAGTGACATCCACAAGGGGCAGTATGCATTCCCTCGAACCTTCCACATATAAGGAATAAACCTCACGTCCACGACGGAACTTGAACCCATGACCTTGACCATGGGCAACACCTTAAATTTTTCACCAATACCATTAGGCTAGAAGCCTTGGGTAAATGTATTTTTTAGTTATAAATAGAAAGTTGATGTTATTTAATGCACTATAACATATATACTGTGGGCGAAAAAATCCTTTACTTCCTTCGTTTCAAAATAAGTGATACACTTTCCATTTTGAGGTGTTTCAAAATAAGTGATACATTTTGAAACTTTCTTTATTTGATAAAATATAGTGGGACCAAGGCCCACTAACTATTTAATAAAGTGAAATGACTCATATATCATTACTTTTACTTTTAAACATCATTAAATTTACTTTATTCATAATATATAGGACCCATCACTCACTAACCATCCAATTTAATCTAATTTAACATTTATTACAAATTTTTTACCTCAGTAAAAACTAATTTGCATAACGGAGGAAGTATAAAATTTGGGTTATAAATTTAGATGTCAATTACAATGCAATAACTTAACTTTGCTACTGTGAAATGAGTATCTTATTTAAAGCCAAAAGGCGTTATACGCATGATGCGATAAATCCCGCTTATTGAAACGGTTTCTACAATGGGAGTCGTACGAACAGACGAAAGCCGGAGAGCTGAGATCGAGGAGTTCCGCCGGATGCTGCTATCCTGCTCCGGCGTCGTTTTAAAGGTTAGAACCAAGGAGGAAATCAATCACCAGCGATTAACAACCGGTAACAGAAATGAATATACATCAGATAATAAGCTTGTTTGCGTCACTAGCGGCGTTTCTTTCCTCGGTATCGCCATCGTCAAACAACTCTTGCTCAGAGGCTATTCCGTTCGGATTATCGTTGATAACGAAGGTAAAGCTCATAGCTCATAAGTCGTTCTGTGTGTCTGTATTTTGTTAAGCTCTTGACGAAATCGAACTCCGTATTTTTCTGCGTAATTTTCAAAAAGCAGTTATGTTGACTTTGTACAGTGATTTATTAAATAAATTTTTGCTAGATCTGTTTTCTATAATTTGTCGAATCATGAGTTTGTACGAAGCAATTAATTCGGTTCGGCATTAATTTTGCCAAATTAGCCACAAATTTGTGAAATTACAGACGATGTAGAGCGGCTTAGGGAGATTGAAGTTTCAGAGGAGATAGGAGGAACGTCGAGATTTACAAGCAACAACTTGATCGGAGTTGTTGTGGCAAAATTCAACGAACGGCAGAGCTTAATTGAAGCATTTGATGGATGTTGTGCTGTGTTTCACACCACTGCGTTCATTGATCCGAGTGGATCTTCCGGTTACTCGGTGAGTCTCTCCGTTCTATGACTCCGACCTCTTTTTAAAGGTTCTTAATATTAAGAAAGAAAATTGCTAAAAGTATAAAAAGGTTTATTAATATTATTAAATTTATTAGAAGTTAATTACGGACCATAAAATGAAAAGAAAAAATAATCATGATTTTAACCAACAACGAGACCGAGTCTATCCTAGCAGGTAATCGACAAAAACGATTATTTATTACAGGTAAATCAATGGGACAACATGTGTTACAACTTGCAAGGTATAGATGGTTAATATATTGCTTTCACAATCACAACTGTGTCATATTAGCGTTTTGGTTTGTTATGCGGCTTATGCTACTTTTAATATCCTTCTAGAAGCATTCTATATTTCACTCCATTAGTGGAAAATGGAACTCAATAACAACCATATCATTGTCAAGGGTTGACGAAATTAAAACACTTAATAAATTAGTCTAAGTTTATTATGAATTTATTGTCTATTAAAACATATATACGAAATGTGATGATTGATATTTGAAAATTGGTAGAAATGCATGGTGGAAATAGAAGCAAGGGCTGCAGAAAATATAGCAGAGGCTTGTGCAGAAACACCCTCTGTTAGGAAGTATGTTTTAACATCTTCTTTATTGACTTGCATATGGAGAGATGGTTCTGATAGCAGCCTCTCAACTTTAGTAGATCACAATAGCTGGAGCGATGAATCGTTTTGTAATAGCAAAAAGGTTAGACAATTTTATACCAATTTGAATAAATTTATAGAAACCACATTACATCAAATGTATGTCTAGCTTAACATATATTAAAAGATACTCATTAGATAAAAAAGAACACTCGAAAAATATGATTCAAACTTCAAAGTGTATTTTGTTTAGTCTTTGATGGGGACCTATAATCCGAGCCGTTGACTTGAATGAAGATAAGTAGGAATGCCGAAAATGTGCTAGTTCTAATTAGGAATTAAATAAATTCAATGTTTTAAAACCCGGGTTATTACTCGGACCGGTACAATGGCCGGGTCATGGGTCAACCGCTTCAACCGGCGGGTCAACTTATTTAAACGGAATTAAATTTTATAATCCTAATTCACCCCACTCCTCTCTCTCAAACAGTGTTAGCCGCTTTCCTCATATCCCATAATCGACTATATGCCTCTTCTTTAGTAAGCAGGTTCCCAAATCATACTCTTCACCCCTTAATCAACAAATTATCGTCTTCTCCAGCAACTGTAATCAATCGGCAGGTAGCTCTCAACCATTTTCATCATATAATCTTCAACTAATCACGTCACTACAATAATCAAATTACCCCAATTTCTTCCAATGTCTTAAAAAATCCATCAAAAACAAGCTACCACTACCAAAGTCAGAAAGTTTAGGAGTTAATGAGCAGTTATTTTCGGGTCTACGGGTCGCCAGGTTTGACCAAAACCGCCCGGGTCTCAACGGGTGGTTGCTCATCAAATACCCGGCTACTATTGAACCGGTGTCTTCCCTGGGTCCCGCTTGACCGGGTTCAACTGGCCGGGTCGACCCGGGTTTTAAAACATTGAATAAATTTATAATTTTGGTTATATTTGGGTTTTCTTTTATATTTTTAAGAAGTTTAAAATTTTGGTTATTTTGACCGAAATTTATATGTTTGTTAGTTTTTTATGGTTCTAAATGACTCACCGAAGCTTAAGGCTTGACCATGACGCCACACCATGGTTCAAGCGTTGCACATAAGACTTGTTTATGCTATTGTCCAACTTGGTTCATATTTACACGTAATTAGTTCTGTTTTTAAACGTATTAAAGCAAAATGAGCTATATAGACCGAATATGAAGAAAATATTTGATATACTATGTTATAAATTTATAAATATGTGTTTTTTCATCTTTGTTTATATAATTATAATTTAGGTACAGAATTATCGGCTTACATCACGCTTTAGAAAACACCATAATGGACTTTTAAGACTTGAAGCTTAACCATGTCTCTACGCCGAGTATATTTTATTTATAACCTTGCTTTTCTTACATCATTAAGCACCACATGTTGACCACGCTTAATGTGTTGGTTGCTTTTTATATTTTAAAAAAGTATTATTCTGGCATTTTGATCGAAGTTAATGTGTTGGTTACTTTCGTTGTACTTGATGCTTATGTTACTAGATTTGGCTAGCTATATGAAAAAGCCTCATTATAAGGAGAATTTATTATAGAATTAATGCACTATGTGGTTATCCTCCTTCGTCTAAAAGCTTAATTTTGTAAACATGCTTTTTTTGTTTATAACCAAAGTTTTTAAAGACATACATTTAGACCCCCGGTGAGCTATAACATGTTAATAGCAAATTTCCACCATTATTTTAAAACATTCCCAAAATTAGCCCTTGTTTTGTACTAGTATATTTTAACATGTAGATAATTAATGGTCAAGACCATTTTAAAAAGCACATTTAAACCACTATATTGTAGAGATGTAAAACTTATTCACATAATCGTTATTTTAAACATAACAGCTATGGTATGCCTTGGGTAAGCTAAAAGCGGAGCGTGCTTCATGGCGAATAGCCAATGAAAAGGGGTTAAAATTGGCTACAATATGCCCGGGTCTTATCACGGGACCTCGATACTTCTGTACAAATCCATCATCCACCATTGCATACCTCAAAGGTCAGTTTTGTCGTTTATTACTCGACGAATCATTCAAATATTTTTTAAAAAGATAAACATAGCTCACATTGGCCTGAATATTTCAGGTGGTCGAGAAATGTATGAATACGGTTTATTGGCAACCGTTGATGTTGATAAATTAGCAGATGCACATGTAAAGGTATACGAGGAAATGAATAGAAGTGGTGGTGGGAGGTATATTTGTTTTGACAAAGTTGTTCGTAGTCCGAATGAGCTTCAAAGACTAGTACAGGAAACAGGAGTGCAAATAAACACAAACTCACATGATGCTTTATTTAGATTCGAGTTGTCAAATAGAAAGCTTGATAGATTAATGTCTCAAGTGCATAGATGCTGTAATGTAAATTAGTTAAGAACGTAAGTTATTAGAAATCTCAAATATACAATATATATTACAATTATAATAAATTATACAAAAACGTAGCATAAATTCATTAGATAGTAGTAATATAGGTGAATTATTTATTTATAATAATTGATGTATTGGAAAGGTTTATATAGGTTATTAATTATTTGTTTAACCAAGTTTTTGGCTGCGAGATTTTCAACTGAGATTATTTCAATATTCGAGATTCCACTGAGATCTAACCGAGAATGTTAGTGATGTGAGAGTTAAAAGGTGTCAATTTCAATTGGTTGATTTGTAAGTACGTTAAACTAAAAGATTTAACCTAAACTGGAAAGGGGAGAAAGAAAGGGTCAAATTGCTCAAATGTGCCACTGTATTAAAATCCAAATGCATAGAACCTTAGCTACACGCAGGAACTGAATATGTCATTTGTATCTACATTCTGCTGCTTAAATGTATACTTCCTCCGTTCCAATATAAGTGATACACTTTCCATTCTGGGATGTTTTAAAATAAATAATACACTTTACTAAATTTACTAACTACCTCCTTTAATATAGTGAAAAGACACATGTATCATTACTTTTAAACATCACCTAAGGCTTCTAGCCTAGTGGTATTGGTGAAAAGATAAGGTGTTGCCCATGATCAAGGTCATGGGTTCAAGTCCCGTCGTGGACGTGGGGTTTATTCCTCATAGGTGGAGGGTTCGAAGGAAGGCATACTGCCCCTTGTGGATGTCACTGTCTAGGCTCGAATCATTAACTTACTAACTTGCCGTTCAAAAAAAAATTAATCAATATATGTGGTACATATCCTCCACTAACTATCTAATTTAATCAAATTAACTTTTATTATCATATTTTGCCTTAAAAATCGTGAACTCTAAAGTGTATCACTTACTTTGGAACGGAGAAAGTATTACATTACATGTAACCTTAGATAGAAACATGTGTAATCAAAAACCTTGTATAAAAGATTGATCTAAACCTTATAAGAGAGAAATTTCTAAAATCATAAATTGGATATCGCGCCACATCGTGAATCCATTCCGTGACCACACTTATAGCACAGCAAATGCAAATGAAGGTTTGGTATAGAAAAGAAACGAGGGTTGTCTTTGAAGAAGTGCAGGAAGTGCAGCCGCACATAACCCTTATTTTGTAGGGGCCCAATTTTTATATATATCTTATATATATAATATTAAAATATAAGTCAACTTTATAATTTAATAGAAGAAATTTTTAGAAACTCCAATTTTTTATAAAAATCTGGTATTCAGGGGGCCCATTTTCATGTTTTCGCACGGGATCCTCAAAATCTCGAAGACGGCCCTGAAAGAAACAAGTTAAGTGCAAGCAGAGGTGGGGCAACGACATAAAAGGCCATTCTCATTATAGAGCTAGCTGACAAAATATTTATTTCTTTCCCCATCATAACTGATAATCTCTTCTTTTCACTTTCTTTTTAAAAGCCAGCGATATATTAAACCAACTTGTTTTATAAAGCACCGCGTCACAAAAAGGGGCATTCCGAGAATCGAACTCGGGACCTCTCGCACCCAAAGCGAGAATCATACCACTAGACCAAATGCCCACATGTGTATATCCATGCAAATTCAAGAGTTATATTACAAGTTAATTTTTATATCTACACACAATAACAATTCATCATTTACTTATTTATTTTACCCCATTTTTAGCATCTAATGACACCAAATAGGATACCAATACGCAACTATAGCTACTGTTACAGCCACCAAAATGCCAGAAGTTGCATACCATCGGGTTCTTCGGAAGACCACTAGGCGGCAATACTGGCGGTTTCTGACTCAATGCCACCACGAAATCCAAACCCTCCTCTCAAATACACAACAACCGGTTTAATCCTCATAATCTTCATTCTTACCACCTTCAAAAAAAACACCCAACCAACCGCCCATTGCTCACCAAATTTACGCCCCGAACAACTTCACCTACGTTATCTCCAAAAAAACTGCCAAGACAATGAGAACACCCTCGAGTAGAAGCAACCGAATTCTAATGTGTTTTTTTTTTTTTTTTTGTTCCATTATTGGTGATACCACATGCTTAGCTGATTTCCTAGTGGTATCAACATCTTCGAGTGTCATTAAAAAATTACATGGGAAATGTTGCAACGTCTCCAACTGCATAGACTCAGGTGTTTGTTACTTGATTGAAATTATAGGAAGTTCTAAATTTCATGTAATTTATCTTCAAATAAAACTTTATAAATATTAAAAAGTCTCATAAATAAGGAGTAAGGACCAAAATGAAATTGAAATCCTAAATTTGGGCCTAAGGATTGGCAGAAAAAGGACCAGCAGGCCATAGTATTGTCAAAACCTTTAAGTAACGGGCTGGTGGCCCACCAACTAAAGAAAAGTTTATACTGTAAAGCCCATTTCCACGGTAATTCGTTTCTTTGTTTTTCATTTATAACACACTTTTTCTATATTAATCATGAATATGAATATTACATTTTTAAATTATTAGATTATCAATCAAAAACTATAATAGACTAAAATTATATACTTAAGGAGTCTAAAAGATCGATTAAATTGTTCAATTTTTATTAATATTTGATCTAATGGACTAATTTTTCATTATTATATTGTTGACAAACATAATGTTAGTATGAAAATTTTGTACCGTGTGTTCGGGTCATAACCGACCCAACATGTGGTGGAACCTTATCATCCACGTGATACAATTTATCACTTACATAGTTACATTGACACATTGTCAAAGTGATTCTGCCATTTAAAACACGTGACATAAAAGAATAATATAATTAATTAATAAAAACTATATCTGATGAGAGTTGTTTCCGTATCCTTTGAGTAATAGTAAAGGCCCACAACAAACTTCCCTATTTTTCCAAATAACTCCACAAAGTAATGATTATTTGTCAATTCACCCCGAAATATTTATGTATTCTCCGTTCTCGATGACGTACAACAACAATAGAATTGATGTGGTTTTATTTTACGGTTCAAGATCGACGTCATACATTGCGTTTAATAACAAATGTAAAAAGTATCTTTGTTCTTACGTAATTCGGTTTATTTACCTCTTTGTAACTGAAAATATAGTTTGAAGATGACTATATTAAGTAAGGTCGTACTCTTGGAAATACACGTGCAGTGCAAGTATTATTTTGTTGGTGTACGTTTTCAATATAAGAAAATAAGATTTGAATTATAGTAGAACAAATATGAACCTTAGAGTCCGTTTGATTCACATAACATTTTTAAAGTAATTATCATCTGTCAAGAAATGGAATTTGAAGAAATTCAAATTTCTAAGAATAAGAATTTGAAATAAACGGAATTTTAGAAAATCGAAATTTGAATTAATTTTGTATGATAATATAATATGAAATGGAATTCATAATAATAATAATAAAATTGATAATAATATAATAATAACCGTGATGATGAGGTGGGAGGTGACGGTTGGTGCTATAGCTAGCCAGTGGTGGTGGTGTCGATGGTGGTAGCGAGCGTGAGGTGACGATAGTGTCGATGGTGGTAGCGAGCGTGAGGTGACGATAGTGATGACGCCATATGTGAGGTGGCAGTGGTAGCATAGTTGGAGGTGGTGGGGGTAGGTAGTGGTGGGGGGTGCTTGCGGTGGAGATGGGTGGTGGTGGCATCAATGGTTGGCAACGGTGATAGGTGCAGACCTTCAGTGGCGGACCCATGAAAAAAAACTGAGAGGTGTTACTAGTTACATATTTTTTTTTCTTAGGGGTATCACATACACTAACAAAAAATAAATTAAAAATATTAACACGATTTTAACACTAAATGAAAAAAAAATTCAGGGGTTGCACGGGCAACTCCATATACCATACTAGGTCCTCCCTGATCATAGGTTATAGGCAGATGGTGCCATGGTGGTAGTGAAGTGTGGTAGCAGTGGGGTGGTGGAGGTGGTATTGTGGTTGGTGGTGTCGAGTGGTGATTGCTCGTGACGGCGTAGATGGTAATATATTGTGCCAAAAGCTTTATTTTCTTTGGAATTGTGAAATCTATAAATTCCTCCTTTTTGATAAAGCTTGAGGAATTTCAATTCCTTTTTCTTTGCTATCAAACACCCCATTAAACTTTCCCAACCGAACTGATATGATGATGAATTTTCGAAATCAAAACCAAACCGATTACATGTTTTTCGGTTTTGGTTCAGTTTGGTTTCGTTCCGTTTTAATTTTTTAATGTCAAATGGTCATCCTTATCCGAAGACCGAACCGAAACCGATATAACCGAAACCAAAAATGATGAATTTTCAAAACCGAAACCATACCGATCGGCTTTAGTTCAGTTCGATTTCGATCGATTTCGGTTTAGTTCGGTTTTTTCGGTCCAAAGGTTCACCCCTATATTTACTAACCGGGCTACACGGTCATAACAGAGAAGTGAAGAACATAAAATTAATGCATGTGAAGACTTTCCTTAAAGGATTGGAAAAAGTTAGGCCTACGTCCCACTTCACACCCACAAAAACATGCATTAGTTTCGATGAATATAGAAAGCAAAGATTGAACTTTCCTAAAATAGAAATTCCACATCTTTACACGTGTCAGTCCCTTATTAGTTAAGTTTGGTATATGTTTTTAACTAGTAAAAAGTTCCCCGCGCGATGCCACGGGGATTTTCATGTGAGGGAAAAAAATGGTATACATCAGTAATATTTCAGTTGAACACCATGTCGCTTTATTATGTTGTTCATTGTATTCAAATTGTTTTTATCATTACTTATTATGTCGATTGTATCCGTTAGTTTTACTTAATGTAGAGTGTGTTACTTATGTTAGTACAAAAACTTTATGATAAAAATAAGATTGTATAATTCGTTATTTTTGGAAATTTAGGCATATCTAGAACCAACTTTGTATAAGAAATTATTAATAATAATACGAATAATAAAAATTAAAATGAAAAACTTTAATAATTCCTATAGTATTCAAGATAAAAGTTATGTTTCCAAAACAAATTCAAGATAAAAATTATTATAAAAATAGTATTTGAAAACATCAATATTTTGTTATATTGAAATTTATTAGTTATATAAGAGCACGGAAGTTTAATGGTAAATCGTTAATTTAAGAAAAAAAGTATAGCTAATAAATATTAAAGTTCAGGAAGTAAACTGGTATTTTAAAAAAAGTAAAAGTTTAATAGTTAATCATAATTTAAGAATAAAAGTATTCTATTAAATATTAGAGTTCAGGAAGTAAATTGGTATTTTAAAAAAGTGAAAGTCAGGAGAGTAAAATATAGTTTAAGATAATTGGAAAAATGAAAAAAAAAATTCCTACAGAGAATCGAAACCAGGTAACTTGGAAGGGAGTGGGGAGAGTGTTAAAGAGAGGCGGGCAACCACTTGGGCAAGCCATCATTTATGTCATTAATTGCTTCTGTACATATATATATTTAACTGGAGTTTTCAGAAAAGACAAAAAACATTATTTGTCAACAAAGGCTGCAGGAGTTTAAAAAAAAGTAAAAAAAAATAATATATTAACCTAGTTGCTTGCCACTATTCACGCATGATGAAAAATGTATGTTATTAAATTTGTCGTTTAGCTAACTAGATGAGAACGCCCAAATTTAGCTTAATTAGTAAACTTTGTTTAGATTAAAGAAGATAATCTTATGTGAATCGTTGAATATATGATTAAACTCGGTCTCAACTGATTTCACTAATGATAATTACTTAAGAAAAAAAGAGCAATTATTTTCTTCATTTAGATAACTATACTAAAACAAAAATAGTTAATTTGACAATTACGTATATTCACGAGATTGTGTACTTTCCACCAATCAAATCAAAAAGATTAGTTGAAATCATATGCGAGTACATATAGTAAGAATCATAATTGGGATGGTTTCCGTTTAAGTGATGTTTTATATTTTTTTATTAAGACCACAGTAACATTTAATAAGAAATAGATATGTGATAAATAAGATGTAGATATATAGTTATATCTCTACTTAAAAGTGGAGAAACTGATTGCAGTGTTGATTAAGACAAGCATCATTAAAATATTTCTACACATAAAGTAACGTACAAAAAGGATAAATAAATTCAAATGTAAAATCAAATGGTTTTTTAGATAATTGCCACATGAAGAATGGCATACTAATCTGTCGATTTTATTGTATAAGTAAATGTAAGGACTTCTTACATGAGTAGATAGAGAGGGCCATTTAGATGGGTGCGGTTCTTGTTTGACTACATATAAACAAAGACGCAAGTCAAACAAGGGTTTTACTTTTTTGACTTATATATATGTATTTCTATATATATATGTATCTACGAGACTTGTGTAAAGCTTCATATAAAACGATTTAGTCGCTATTTAGTAACTGCATGGACCATAAATCCTCCATACTCCACGTGTTCTCATTTGTTTCGACAGGAAATGGACCTGAAAAATTCTGAAAATTGTCGTAAGGTGGAGAGTACATTTCCATTGGATTCGTAGCATTGCATGTTTGTGTTGAGCTTGTAGTCGCTTGATCGGTATGCCCTGAAGAAGTTTGCCCACTAAAGTTTTCCGCTTGCTTGATATGCTTTTGGATTCTCGTCCTCCAGTAATTTTTTATTTCATTATCTGTTCTTCCTGGGAGATGTTTTGCTATTTTTGACCATCTACACAATACATATCAGTTTCTCTAAGTTAAATACTCTGGAAACAAGTAACAAACTAGAGTTGGAATATTTGAAATTTCATATTATACATATAACAATTTACTAGTGCATAGTATGCAAAGTTGCAAACTAGTACATAAATAGATCAACTTTTAGATACACCACATACCATTTTAATATATAAATTTGAAAAGAAACTTTGTGAACCCGTACAATTGTGTATCCATTATCTTGAAAATTTTCAAGAAATGGAAAAACTATTTAACATATTTCATAACTATCAAATAACTAAAAGCTTAAGATTGACCTTGAATTTGATTTTTATCCAAATATTTATGAGATATGATATTAACTCATACTAAATTTTTATACTCATATATACAAGTATCTAAATCAACTAATTAGATTATGAAATAGAATTAATTTATCGCAAATGTCAATTATTTCTAAGTATAGAGATAAAGTAGAAAGTTCGGTAGAAAATAATAGTACAATATTTCAATATTTATTATACAAATAAACTTCACACAATAACGACCACTTTTTGTACTTCAAAGTTAATGTATATCGTACTGCTTAGTTAAAATAGCTTATTCACCAAAAATTGAGATAGATATTATGGCCCACCAAAAATCAATGTAAATTTCATAAACAACCAAACATACAACATGTTCCACGATGCAAAATAAAAGGTCATCATGTTCCACGTTCCAAATTCATTTTAGTGCTTTGTGTTCTAGCAATGTTTATTTAAAGGGGCCTCAACTCGCATTTTGTTTCATAAATGTAGTGAAACCCCATCAAAATAATCGAAAAAGAAGCTTACGAAGTTTTTATCCTTTTAAAATTTTCCGGCTAAAGTATGGAACCCAAAATTCGTCTTGTTGATGGTCAAAAGATTCATTCGACAAGATCATCGATGCGTTCGTGATTAGAGAAGATAAAGCTACATGACTTTTTTATGGTAAGTATAGGAAATTGAAAGAAATCGTTTTTTGGAAGAAACTACGACAATCTTTTTCAAGAAAACAAAGAGATAGAGAAAAAGGTTGTTTTCTAAATGGTTTGTGACTTATAAACTTTCAAAATTTTAAAACGGAAATAATATTTAAAGGTTGTAACTTGTAAAATTTTACTTTTTATTGAGAAGAAAATGTGTCCTTTTTTTGTTACTTTTTTTTTTGTTTTTACGATATGTAACTTGTAAATTTTAATTCAAAAGTACTTATACCTAAAGTTTTATATAGCATAGTCAAATAAGAATTTCCAAGATTCGAATTTCAGAGAAAAGTAATAGAGTTTTGGAAAACTTTAAAAATGCAAAAAGAATTATATGCCCAAGATCTTTTTCTTACAGAAATGATGTCGGAACAAATAAGTATTTTTCAAGATACATAATATAATCATAGAAAGTGTATGTCCTTTTTTTCCAAAAATGAAAGAGTAATCAAAATCAATTAAGTGCATCACTATAAAACCTAAATGCAAAGGACCACTGCATTGTATTTATGAACCAAAAGGTTTTGGATGATGTAGATGTATAAGTAGTTTAGAGGGTTTGTGTTTTCTAGTGTTAAAAAAGGAATCGATCTACCAATCTCTAACGAAACTTAAACTAGGAGATCTCTTTCTCGACTCACGAGATGAAATTTAAACACGTGATGGATTGAAAACGCGCTTCTAATATTGGAAACTCTTGTATTTTATGTAATCTTTTATGGCTTAATTAACACGATTTGGACCCCTTGCGAAGTGTATATATATAACATGTATTATACTATCCAATTTATCATTTAATTACACTAAAAGTTTCAAAATATCTTTAATTAGTTATGTAATTACAATATATATGTTGATTAAAACATAACTATTCCTTTATATGTGTTCCTTTGCTCAAGTTCTAATTTCAGTATAACACTGAGACGTTTTTCAAGAAACTATCATTTGCGACTGTAATTTTCTCATCACGCTAAGATGGAAACTGAAAACTCGTCGTTGGAACATGATTTAGACCAAATTACAGGTAATTAGAAAACAAAAAAGGGGAAAACATAGAATTAATAAGTTGTAGACAGGAAAACATAAAATTATTTAATGTCATTTGCAATATACAAATTTCACATACTTACGGAACCAAGACTTGATCAATACGAGAGTGTGTGTATATATATATATAGAGAGAGAGAGAGAGAGAGAAAGAGAGGATATAATTAAAAACCTTAAATTAATTTAGCTAAATAATTCAATTATATTAGATGGATGAGAAATATATTACAAACCTGTTTCCCCATTTAGCATGGAGCTCCATGATCAATAGTTGTTCTTCGGGTGTAATATTACCCCTCCTCACATCGGGTCGGAGATAATTCAACCATCTAAGCCGGCAACTTTTTCCGGTTCTCTTAAGACCTATTTATTAATCACATAAACTAAAATCTGTAACTAGGATTTACTAAAACATAACAAATTAAATATTTTTTTAATATCAAAATTATAGCCTAATTAAATAGCTAGTTACCTGCAGATCTAGCAAGAGAGTTCCAAACACCTTCACCATGATTTGCTATGTAGTTTATAAGAATCAAGTCTTCTTCCATTGTCCATGGCCCTTTTCGAACTTCAACATCTTGCGAAGAATTGCTTGTTTTCTTTTCCATATATGTAATACTTTTTTTCTTTTCTTTTTTTCCTGCTTAAAATGTAGAGAGAGAGAGAATATATAGAAAAAGTTAGAGATAGAGAGAGAGAGAGGGGTATGGAAGAGAGAATTTTGAAGAAAGATTATGAAGATGGGGTTGGTTTTATAGGAGAAGCCTAAGATGACATTAGCATGTTAATTAAGCTTTTTAGTTAACGTTAATCAACTTTTTAAATCTTTAGACCTAACTTCCTTATTAACCTTTATTAATTAGTGCTAAGTAAAGCTGGTTTTTTATATAAAAAATATAGTGTTAAAGTAATAAAAGAGATTCAAGACTGTTATTTAGTATGTATGCATGCATGCATGATCGATCATATATATCCCTGCAAATTCTATGTCTTTTTAGTAAAATTAGAAGAGGGATGGAAGATCGAATTCATAGTTAATAGAACATACTTTTGTTGGTCATATGTATCCGTTCATATTTGTGGATTACAAGTAAAATTCGAAATATAGTTTTAAATTGGATGCATTGGGTGTCTATAATCTTATATCTGCTTGTAATCAAATGTAACTCATCATCATATTTTTAATTTTCTTATTGCTTGTGACTAAGGATACCCATCGGGTTATCGTGTCGGGTTTTAGTTTGGCTCTTACCGGGTCGCGTCCGTCGGGTTTGACGCAAAAACACTAACCCGAAACCCGACCCGATAAGAAATCGGGTTAGTCGGGTTTGTCGGGTTGACCCGATCGGGTTGGTCGGGTTACACCTAAACTATGATTTTTAGATAATAATATGAAAATTATCAAATATATTAAATTTATAAATTTTGATTTAACACTTATAATCATTAATTGATTTTAATTGACGATCTATAGTTATTAATGTGCTAATTTATTGATCTAACAAAAAAATCAAAAAATCTAAGGGAAAAACATTTTAGACCTCAATCGGGCCTACTATAATCGGGTTAACCCGAAACCCGACAAAGTTAAGCAATCATAACCTGAAACCCGACCCGATAAAGAGTTGTGTTTGAGGGGTCGGATTGAAAACCCCTGATATCAACACAAGACCTGAATACACCCGAACCGAATAGCATAATCGGGTTCAGTTTCGGATTTGCGTCGGATGAAGTTGACCCTTTGGGCACCCCTACTTGTGACTCGCTATTCAACTTAATAATACATGGCGGTTAATAAAAGTGTCCAAACTTATCTTTTGAAATGGAAAATTATATTTAGAAGTTACTTGCAAGTTCACATAAAAAATTAGAAACTGTCAATTTTAGCTATTCAGTTCCAAAAAAACACAGGGTCAATGTTAAGCGCCCATTGCACCGTTCAGTGTGTGAATCCATATCAATCGATTAAATCAACATATTAAGCAAGAACAGTGATGAATTTGAAGAACAAGAATGAAGCTTTTCACACACAAAATACATACGATCGATTAAACAGACGCGGGCAAGCTTAACAATACTAGGTTACAACTAGGTATTTATACCTAGGCCTAGTATTGACTAATTACATAAAATAACCCTAGACTATTGATTACAATAAACTGTCACATTACACCCCTAGACTATTTTAATACTCTAGAATGTGACCCAACAATCTCCCTCTTTGTAACAATAGTCTGGGAAGCATATCTTCGAAGTCTTCATCTTTAGCAAAAACCTAGCCTTGTAGATATTTCGTTGCATAATAATCAGGATCAGGCTTGAGCTTTGTTGATCTGTGAAAAACGAATACTTGTTGTAGCTTTTCAACCACAAAAAGTATTTTGAAGACTTTACTTTGAAGATACATATTGATCGACCAAAACTGAGTCCCATAATGATAGAGAGATTAACAGCAGAAGTCTTTTCTTGAAGTTTGTGGTTTTATGTCGATCAATGATCTTTAATAATTGTTGTTCGGGAAATCTGTTGAAAAGGTTTACGTTCGGGAAATTTGTTGATAAGGTTTACGCTCCCCCTCAAACAGACAATTATTTCTTCATGTAGTCTTCAGTTCCTTGTTTACTCCCCCTTCACTGATGCATATGTGTCCTTTTGATGTGGAGTAAGTTAGGCTAGTATATTCTCCCCCTCATGATGAGCAAGATTTATCTGAAGCATCATGTAACATGAAGAATCTCCGAAGCTTGGTGATGAAAATGTATTGAATAATGATACATTCATTTTTTTGAATGAATCAATATATAACACATTTTACAGCATAGTTAAATAGGATAAACCGGGAGCACATAGATTTCCCGTTAACACAGCAGTTGAAAAACTGTGTGACCTACGTTCAGTGTTGGCTTTGATGGTAGCACTGGTAGGATTTCCATTCAATCATCGTGGAATACCAATAGGTTTGGTATCACTATGAATGTTCCGGCAATATCACTAGGATATGCTTGGTGGAATGCCCGTGTCCTAGAGAAATTTAATTCGAATCTAAACTCTAAACGTGGACAAACGAAGACGATGACTAGAGGTAGGTCCTCTTTTTCAATATCAACAATCTCCAAATGAGATGTCGATAGTAGATGTGGTAATCTCCGTGATTTTGAAACAAGTACTTTTTGTACTTAAGTGGTCAGTGGGGGTTGTGCATTGCATCACTGGGTCCATGATGTCTGAATCAGAAAGCATCTCATGCAGACTGATATAGATGTAGTTACCCGGTCTTTTGTTCGGTTTAGGGAGGGTTTTCCATTTTCTTTAACCCTTTCTCACACACTCCTCACTCAACTCACTTTTTCATTTTCACCACACCCTCGTTTTTGTGTTACCATGTGATAAGCTGATTTGCACCACATACTTCATACCCCCTCACAATGTTTACCTCAGCGCACCCCAATCAAGATCCCATGATACTTGATTCGGCTCACCTAGACCTAGAGACCCTCACTTTTTAGTTCCTATGTTGTCGGTGGCTCCGGGGAAGATCATGCTGGGTTTAGCATATCATAGGAGTAATTTGAGAGTGGACTATTACGTTCATTTGCATTTTAATCAGCTTTCAAAAGATGTTGCATTTTAAAAGTTTACATGGATTTTTCTTCGAAATTTTATGTGTTTCCGGTATAAGTTGTTGCCTGAAAGAATGATAGATGTTACGGCACATCAACTTGTTCTTTTTAGGTAACACCGGACTCACATAGAGTATCCATTAGCACACGGTATGAATCGGTAGTCATTTTCACAACCGTTGATTTAAGTGTGTGACCTGCGTTTAGAGTTGGCGTGATTTTAGCTCTAGCAGGATTTCCACTCGATCCTCGTGAAACATCAGATTGTGATGCCACTACGAGTGTTCCAATGGATTCACAGAGATCCATTTTTGTAGGGCAAGTGTTCTATATTGGAAGATTCTTGAGGGTGATAACTAGACACACAGTGCATCCAAAGAGACTTAACCCGGGGCAGGAGGTTATTATGTTTCAATACCGACCAACTCCGAATGAGCAGTCAGTAGATTATGTGCTACGTCCCCTAATGAATTGAAACAAATTCTTGTGGAGAGAAATTTGAGTGGTTGGTGGTGGCGTGCATGTGCTTTACTGGGCCAGTAGAGTCTGGTGAAACATTTAACGCATAAATGAGCACCCTTTTGTATGGTTGCCCGGTTTATTTACGGTGTGGGTGCACTCAAATGTGTGTTTTCTTAAAGTTATCATGTTTTTCACATCACCTTGCACTCACCTATTGCTATACCCTAGACTTATACCCTCACATTTACCAAATGGCTGAAAAAGAATTCCCTTGGAAGGTAAGGCCGGTTCTGGGAAACCATGGGAAGGTATTGTCTTTTGAAAGAAAATTCATTTATTTATGCAATCGGGTATAAAATTTATAATTTTCAAAGTTTGTCCCCCTCGAAATACTAATTCTCCCCCTAGAATTATTATTTCTCCCCCTCGACAAAGTAAAGAGATATGAAAGTTTGTAGATCAGAAATGTACCTTGTAACAGCAGCAGAGGGGTGGAGAAGAGTTTTTACAGTTTTTTGTTTTCTGATTAAGAGCGGGTTTTAAGTTGATGTACTTGAAAGCCATTAGACGTTTAGGAACGAGTTATACACTGATGTGTGCATAAGCCATTGCTGTAAAGTGCGAGTCATATACCGAAGTGTATATAAGTCATTGTGTGTATAGTTACGACCGAGGGATAAAAAATAATTTTAATTTGGAAATTTTTCAAAAGATCTCAGATGATAAAAGACACTTTAAATGTGTCCTCGATTTTCGAATTGGCCAAAAATGACAATCGGGTTAGAAACTGGGGCTCTTCAAAGTTTGGAAATTGACCGAAAAATCACAGAAACGCAAATAAAGTGATTGAAACAAGTCTTTTTGGGCCGGGAAGTCGGGTAAACGCCTTCGGCCGTTTATCACGTCGTAGCCTTCGTCTCGAGCTTCGATTTGGTTACTCGTGGGCGTGAAACGGACACCCGAGCTGAAAGTTATGATCGTTTTAGTATAGTCCCTTTTGTCACACGATCTTGGGTTGTTCGGGCCTAAGTCTTTATAGAAGTTCGGGCCGAAGAGGGGTGTTCGGGCCGAAGTTCGGGCCGAAGTGGATGTAGAAGTTCGGGCCGAAGTGGATATAGAAGTTCGGGCCGAAGTGGATGTAGAAGTTCGGGCCGAAGTGGATGTAGAAGTTCGGGCCGAAGTAGGTTGTGAAGTTCGGGCCGAAGTCTGTTGTGAAGTTCGGGCCGAAGTTCGTTGTGAAGTTCGGGCCGAAGTTCGTTGTGAAGTTCGGGCCGAAGTTCGTTGTGAAGTTCGGGCCGAAGTTTGAACGAAGTTCGGGTCAAAGTTCGGGCCGAAGACTTTCTTGACAGTAACGAACGAACACAGCTATATTTTTCACTAAATCGATCCTAGAATGCTCAATACTTAACGCAAATAAAGTGATTGAAACAAGTCTTTTTGGGCCGGGAAGTCGGGTAAACTGCCTTCGGCCGTTTATCACGTCGTAGCCTTCGTCTCGAGCTTCGATTTGGTTACTCGTGGGCGTGAAACGGACACCCGAGCTGAAAGTTATGATCGTTTTAGTATAGTCCCTTTTGTCACACGATCTTGGGTTGTTCGGGCCTAAGTCTTTATAGAAGTTCGGGCCGAAGAGGGGTGTTCGGGCCGAAGTTCGGGCCGAAGTGGATGTAGAAGTTCGGGCCGAAGTGGATATAGAAGTTCGGGCCGAAGTGGATGTAGAAGTTCGGGCCGAAGTGGATGTAGAAGTTCGGGCCGAAGTGGATGTAGAAGTTCGGGCCGAAGTAGGTTGTGAAGTTCGGGCCGAAGTCTGTTGTGAAGTTCGGGCCGAAGTTCGTTGTGAAGTTCGGGCCGAAGTTCGTTGTGAAGTTCGGGCCGAAGTTCGTTGTGAAGTTCGGGCCGAAGTTTGAACGAAGTTCGGGTCAAAGTTCGGGCCGAAGACTTTCTTGACAGTAACGAACGAACACAGCTATATTTTTCACTAAATCGATCCTAGAATGCTCAATACTTAACCAAATCGAGTTATTCAAATCACAAAATGCTCGAAAATTGATTTCGCACGTAATGGTATAATAAAATCGATTAAAACACAACAAATCAGATGGTAATTTCGATTTAACAGAGGAAAAATGTGTTTTAATGGTTTTCTTTAAAATCAACGAATTAGGATCAATTCTTGATGGATTTAATCGAAACTTGATGCTAAAATGCTTAGAATTACAATATGAATGTAATGAACAAAGAATATAGACGATTTAATACCTCAAATTCCGATTTTGATTCTTGAGTTTTTCACCAAAAACTTCAAAAACTTGCTTAATCTTCACTGAAATGGATCGAATCAAAGAAGATTTATGCTCTTCACAGTGGCGGGAAAATTTTCAAAGGTGGGCGAAATTTTAAAGTGGAAGTCATGTTCTTAAGTGATATTTTTTAAGGTTAAATCGTAAATAAAATCAAGTAATCAATTTTAGTTTAAAGAAAATCTAATTATAAATTAAATCACTCAAAATTAAAATTTGTTTGTTAGTTAATTCAACAATTAAATCAGTCTAATCATAAAAAAAATTATAACGTTGAAGAAATTCTTTAAAGTGTTTATATATGAATGATGTGGATTAATATGTCACTAGTTAAAATACATATGAAATCAAATACATTGCAAACATAATATTTTTAAACTAAGAAAAAAAAAGGGAAATTAGTTAAATGAAAAGAAAATTTTAGTGGAAAATACAGTAAAAAAACATTTAAAAAAACATTTAAAAAAACAAGGAATTTTTTTTTTTAAAAACAATATGCATATGAAAGAGACTTGAACTTAATGTTATATGTTTAAGATATATGAGTTAACCACTAAGCTAATACACGACGTGAACTAATTATCGCTCATACATTATAAGCAAAATCCAAAAATAAGTTGATACATAAAAAAATTTATACTAATCGAAAAACTTTTAGGGTGGGCAGATACCCTGCCCATCCTTTGGAATCGCCACTGATTCTAATTACCGATACGATCCTTACACTTAAAGACTTGATAACACTTAGGAAAAACTAAACTTTATACGTTTTATATTCAATGCCGTAGACTAACTTATACAATATGCACGTTGAGTCTAAATTTAAATAAGAGGAAAGCGAGAAATGAACCTTCTACTACTTTTTGGCGAGATGTTTAGGTTGGAGGTTGTAACTTGACCTTATTATATCCTAGACTTCGAAGGCTTGATCTAAATCGAAATAACAAGGTCCGAGAAAGTTCGGTGATTTGGACTTGGCGTAGGCCTATTAGAATGGGAGAAGAAAGCGAGCAACTATCCGACACTAGTAAAAAATTATAGATATGTTATCTTTTAAATTATAGATAGGTCAACCCAGAACCCGACAAAGGTAAGAAATTCTAACCCGAAATCCGACCCGCTAACGAATCGGGTTGGTCGGTCGGGTTTAAAAAACCCGATAATAACATGGAACCCGAATAGACCCGAACCGTTTAGCATAATCGGGTCCGGGTTTAAGTCAGATCGGGTCAACCCTTTGGATACCCCTACTTCACTCCATGCTTGCATTGTTTGTTTAAAGTATTTAACTTAACCTCCTATAAATAAACAAATGAAAAGGAAAGAAAAAAAAGTTGCATGTGCATTGCTATGACCAACTTCTATACAACGCATTTAAAGCATACAAGTGCATGTCACACAATAATTAATAGTTTAATAATCTTTTTTAAACGGCCAGTTAGTAGTTATTTAGTTGTTTAAATGACATGCACAATGAGTAATATATTTTTCCTTTAATCTTCTGCCTATTGGGAATAAACCACACCACGTATTCTCGACAGAGAAAAAACATTCAGCAATACTTAAACCTAAGATCTTATAAAAAAAACCTCTCAAATTTTCTCTCAATGCCCGTTGATTTAGACCAACTAATACCAATACGCCACTTCGCTTAATATATGCTGCCATCAAAGTGCATCCATATTGTTTCATTTAATTTTATAGCTCCATGATTAATTAAGGATATGATTAGTTGGAATTTGCTTGGTGTGATTTATAACACTTTATATGGTACTATTTGTTTCTAATGGCAAACGGAAGAGAAAAAGGGTTTATCATTGTAAATGCCCCAAATTTAGTTCTAAAATGAATTGAACGTTTTTTATATGCAAGTAATATCAAATAAAATGATTTGTATAACTTGCTAATTTTATGTTATTTGTATTCTTTAGAAATACTTTCTAAATATGTGTAAAGTCAACCATATACAGATACTTTTTCCTACTATTTTCAAGTGTTTATCTATTTTAGTTTGTCATAAAGTAAGTGTCAACTTTTATATTTGAACTAATCAAAAAATTTTAAATAATCAAGATAATATTTTATTGGTGCATACTACAATGGTCACAAGCAAAACTTAATACAGTATAACTCAGGTGAATCGATCCGAAAATTTTGTTCGGTATTATGATTTGCTCACAAGCAAAACTTTTGAGTATAATAATTAAAAACCCAAAATCAAGAAGTATTAGCCGTGTATATATCCATTCAAAAAAATTAGCCACGTATATAGGTCAGTCATTTTATTATTGGATAATACACGAAGCCCTCTTAGAAAAGTTCATTGGCCCATAAACTCAAATCAAATTATCAAAATCGACACCAACTAGACAATTACGTAAGGCCCAAATAAAGTAGTATATGGGACCTAAAGCAAATCTAGCCTAACTCCATAAAATGATCTTTTGTTGTGCATCACTTTATTACGAGTACTTTAAACTTTACACTTTTGAACTGTACGTTACGAGTCAACGAGTATATGCCCACACTTCGAGACAGACTTGCAAAAGTTCACATCATATTTATAAGGGTAATTTACAGTTTTTGTCCCTGAGGTTTTCCCGATTCGGGGTTTTTGTCCCTAAACTTTTTTTCTGTTTTTTTATCCTTGAGATTTTTAAAATTTTGCATATTTGTCCTTCCGTCTATTTTTGGCCGTTAACTGACGGTTTTTTGTCTATTTACCCAAATTACCATTGCATCATCTTCCTCATTTATTTGTTCTTCCCCAATTAAACCCTAATTCTAAAATCACTTATACAAGCTTCCATAATTGATGGTGAAGATCGCCGGAGAAGAATCAGAATCAGCAGGTCTCGTTTTTCATTTTGGGGATTTCGTTTTTCATATCTGGAGGGTCGCAGATGTCGTTTTTCATTTTGGGGATTTCGTATTGTGTGGAGGGGTTTGAATGTTTGAATGTGTGATGATGAAGCTCGAGGATGGTGAAGATCGCCGGAGAAGAATCAGAATCAGACGATGGTGAAAATTAGGGGTGTTCACTATTCGGATAAATACGGATTGTCCAAATGGACAATTTGGATTGGATCGTTTGGATTGGTTTTTGGATCGGTTTGGACTTGATCCAAATTAATAGTTTGGTTTTCGGATTGGATTTGGTATTCATTGTAAAATCCGGATTATCCAAACAATCCAAATATTAATATATATAATATAAATATATAAAATATAAATATATAAAACAATTCTAGCCCATTTCTAGAAAACGAAATATAAGGACTATGGAAATTAACGAAATATCATATGACCCAAAATAATTCTAAAGCTATTAACTTCTTAATTGACCCATTCTAAATTCATTTCCAAAAAATAAAATACATGACCTGTGATTTCATCGACTATCCAGTTTCCACACACAATTTTAACCCTATCAATTCTTCCTTTAATCCCAATATGTCCCTTCCCATTTGATACACGAATCGCCCACACCCTATTAATTCTTCCTTTAAGAAAAAATGGTTTGGTTCGGACAAATCCAAACCATACAAATTGTAATTTGGTTCGGATCGGTTTGGATTTAAATTAGTTTGGACGGTTCGGTTTGAACATTTAAAATCCAAAATCCATTTGGATTCACCTATTTGGTTCGGATAAATCCAAATTATCCAAACGAACACCCCTAGTGAAGATGCCTAGTAAAAAATCAGAATCGGACGATGGTGAAACCCAAATCAAAACCCAGATCTACAAATCGCAACCCAAATCTATAAGTCGAAACCCAGATCTATAAATCGAACCCCGGATCTATCAAACGTCACCTTCTCTCTGACGGTGGTGAAGCTCGAGGAAGACGAAACAGCAACACTCACGTCTCTCATGGAAAAGAAGATTCGATTTTGATTTTACAAAATCTTGTCTCAATTTTGATTTTTCAAAATCTTGTCTCGAGTTTGATCTATCAAACAGGTTAGTGATGAAGAATTGAATTTGGGGTATTAGGATTTATTCAAGCAAGAGGATGAAGATGAAGAAATTTTGTATTTGTTTGAATGTTCATTCGTAGATATCGTTTTGATTTTGCCAAGCTTCAATCGCATATGTTGTTGCTTTAATGGATTTTTATGAAGAGATGTTGAAGAAGATGAAGAATGGTGAAAAGGATCAAAATGCTCTCATATGCCTTGCATTTTTCGTTAGTTAACAGCCAAAAATAGACGGAAGGACAAATATGCAGAATTTTAAAAACCTCAAGGACAAAAAAATAGAAAAAAAAGTTTAGGGACAAAAACCTCGAATCGGGAAAACCTCAGGAACAAAAACTGTAATTTACCCTATTTATAAATTAAATATATGTATAGTACTACATTTTTTTAAAGAAAAGAAGAAGAAAACACCATTCAATATTCATAAATAGCAGTATCTTTTTCTCATGAGAAATGTTATTACAAGTAAAAAATCAAGTTTGGTGTTTTTAAACAATTTATTCTACTTTTTAATTAAAAAAAAGAAGAAAGAATATATCTAACGTGAAGAAAGATCCAAAGTAGATGTTATCAATTATCATGGTCTATATTTGGGAAGAATTTATTCATGTTTATATTATTAACATGTGCATTCCTTCAATCTTAAAGAAAGTAATTAGATATTGGTTGGGTTTTGTTTTTATGTATGGTTAAATATTGTTGTCATATAAAAAGCTTATACATTCTAATTAGTGTATGTATACGTATGTGTGTAAATTTTCTATGCAAATTCACCAAGGGTTCAAACCTTTTATAGTATAAAATTTGAATATTTCTGTTTAATGTAATTTGTACGATTGTTCAATAACCAAAAACTTCCGGATCTTTGTTTCACTCCGTCATTGAGTTGACTAGTAGTACAGTCAACCCCTAGCTATAATGTCATCGAAACATTTTTAACAAAAATCATTAATACCGTAATTATACTTGGCTTTCATCTTCTACAATAATAAGACTAAATTAATGACTACAAAAGTATTATTATTTTTAAATAGTACAAAGAGTCAAAGAATAGGAAGATGGATTATGTAACATTGTTACATTTTTAGGTTATAAATTGATATTCAAAAGAATAACTAGTTGTTGTTTTTTTTACACAAACCAACAAGAGTGATTAAGATGATGACATCTTTAATATTGATGTGAGGACAAAATAGCATGTTAAGTTAGGTTTAAGCAAATTCTTATCTACACCAAACCTAAAGCAAAATAAAGGACAAGAAAGGACAAATTTGCTACAAGAAGTCCATGATCCTTGGTTTAGACCAAAACCCTAATAAATCTAAGTTTAAAATGACTAAATCCTAACTTGGGTCTCTTTAATTTCAATCAAGACTTTGTTGCCAACCA
The DNA here is from genome assembly GCA_963853835.1 of Calendula officinalis. Taxonomy (NCBI): domain Eukaryota; kingdom Viridiplantae; phylum Streptophyta; class Magnoliopsida; order Asterales; family Asteraceae; genus Calendula; species Calendula officinalis. The sequence goes on along the minus strand of OY970821.1, from coordinate 6,252,384 downwards.
CTCATGATCCTTCTTTATGTTTATGATTGTGATGTTTTTGGATTAAGAACCCCTAATTTGTCTTCTTGCACACTCACTAGTGGACAATTTTACTATCGATGCAATGTGAATACATCATCACCTCTTAGGCAAGGCTAGTTAGAGTTTAGATCAGCTTCGACTTTATAGTTTAATTGTGTAGTCGTGATTTGAAGTAAATAAGAGCCATAGGAAAACCATTTTTAGGACGAACCTATAAAATGACATATTTATAGGTAAAAGCTCAATATATATAGACTTGGATAGACTCTAGGCATGTTTCATGTTGAAAGAAGTAATAGGACATCCATATTTCAAGATCGATACTCCTCGAAATAATGAGTAAATGCAAAAAATATAGGTGTATTGTAGAGAAGACACATCTCATAATGCTAGCACACAAAGACAATGTTAGGTTCCTAAGTAACTCTTGATCTTAGACCCGTGCCAACAAGTTGTCGGCAGCCACGTCGTGGGTTTTTTTTGCCGTCGCCCCACGACGCCTGTCAGGATCGATTAACTATAGATCAGTTAATAGACACCTTTAGATCTAATTGATTATAGGAGTTGCAGCGGATCAACACTATATCAATATATTAAGAACAATGAAATGTAAACAATAAACGAAAATATTAAGAACACAGTTTCACAAAAAGCTTCAATGTATATTATCGATTAACAATACACACGTACGTTTACAATTCGTAAGGAACTATTTATAATAGTCCTTGAAGCTAAACTATTTACCCTAGTTATTCTAGGACTTGAATTACATTCGAATTATAAAGATATACATTGAAATACATTCTATAACTATCTCTACGAAGATCTCGGACTTGATATATTCCATATACGCTCATCAGTAGTAAAACTTAATCACCAGTAGTAAATATGTAACGTCAGTAGTATATCTGGTGATCAGTAGTAAGTCCAGATACATCGTCAGTAGTAACTACTAATGATCAGTAGTATCTTCAATATGCCTTGATCAGTAGTAATTAAGTTATAGTCTTCACCAGTATCAATTTCATCAGTACTAAGTAATTCTGCCCCATCAGTACTAAGCAACATCAGTACTAACTGCAGCATCAGTATTAAGTTGATCTGTGATTTTATTCCAACAATCTCCCCCTAAACTTATTGATTCTCTTTCAATCACATAAGTTTCTTTTGTTCATCTTCTTCTTTCTTTCTTTTCTCCAACGTCCTTTGATTCTGTTGAAGTCTTTGCTCAATGATGTATTTGCTGTTTCTTTTTGTGAAATAATTCAATTTGTTTTGGAACATAACAGCATCATATGGCTTCATCATTGTATTTGTGAATATCTGATACATAGTCTTTTCAGAATGAGGATATTCTTTTTCATACAAATATAGCTCACAGACTTTGCCAGATTTTTCAAAGAAGTACATTTGTGCAGTTGGAATCACATTCCAAGCATAAACATTTCCTGGATCTGTAAATTGTTCTGGGTAGTTGTCTGGATAAAAAGCAGCATCAATCATTCTTGTTAAGTATCCAGCACCAGAATCTTTCCATGATTTCTTTGACATTCTTGGTTTTCCAATGATCAGTAGTTTAATGACATCACTTCTTGAACAGGACATGATCAAAGGTAACCATCCAGTGAATCTTTGTACAACTTTGTCTTCCCTTATGATCTCTATGACATTGTTCTGCATAACCCTCCAATTGATGATTGGATTGTTCTGCAAGGGAGCAACAGGCACTTCAAGAACAGGAATGATTTGTGTTTTTGACTTCTTTTGAGTGCTCTGTTCTTTAGTAACAGCTTTTCTCTTCTTTGATTGGGGAGTTGAAGAATCACCAGTAGTTGATATACTACCAGCTTTGATTAATGTTGGACTGATTGGAATTAGGGCTTTAGATTTCTTTGCTTCTTTTTCTTCTTGTTCAGCCAAATCCTTCTTCTTGGCGGCACAATATTTTTCAATAATTGTCATCATCTTCATTCTGCCAAAGGACTTTGCACTATGCCCTTTTGTTTTCAAATAATCAATCATATTGGTCTTCTGTTCAAATACATCATCAGTTAGCTCACTTTTTGTTCTTTTGCATTCAGAAACTAATTCTTCAAGACATTGTATATGTTCTTCTTCAACTTTTCTGAGTCTTTTGAATTCTGCCTTCTGAGCTTCTATCTGAATGTCTTCTGCTTGAACAGGTATTTGAACAGGGATTGCACTTTGAGCCTTCTTTTTATTCTCCTCAAGAGCTTGATACATTTCCACTTTCTCCAAGAATTTCCTATGTTTTATTCTCCATCTAGATTTCTTTTCTGATCTGACATGATTAATTTTGTTTACCATGTGGTGACCTAATGCTCTATTGGGATAATCATCATCATAAACTTCTTTTCCTTTTCCAATGCAAGCAGATGGTGGAGGTGGAGTGTATTTCATATCAGGGATACCAGGAAGTAGTAATTTTGGATAAAACAGTTTAAGTTGGTATTCCGGTAGTATCTTGGGATGTGGAGGAAGTGTACATTCATCTACCTCAAACCAATTCACATTATCATCAATGTCAGGTATGATAAGTGGTTGATCAGGTGTTGGTGGTTTGGAGATGATGACATGTTTTTCTCTTTCAATTTACTCTGGTAAAATCAATTCTTCCTCTTCAGTAGTAACCAAGGTGGTTATTACTGGTGTGACTTCAGGAGTTACTACTGATAGGTCATCAGTAGTATTTGTTGCTTTTACTTCCTCTTCCTGACTTACTACTGCTATGATATCAGTAGTAGGAGTTACTACTGATACTTCTTTTTCAGCTTGTTCTTCCATGGGAGCAGTAGTCATTGGAGCATCATCAACAACCATCTTTTCTGGGCCTTCATCATTATTTGTTTCTTTGAGATTGAGGAGAGAAGTTGCTGCTGCTGCAATTGATTCATCAATCATATTCTGAATGTTGTCCTTCTCCCCCTTAGTGAGCTCAACTGGTGGAGCCTCACTATCATCAATCTTCTTTTTCAATCTTCTTATAATCTTTTTTTGTTGAAGAAGTCTGTGTTCATAAAACCTCATTCGTTTGTTGATGGTATTTACATGTCTTTTCATGACTGCAATTGTTTTTCCCTGATTTGTGAGATACTTAAGACAATCTTGTATAGTGGATTCAAGAGAATCCACTTTATCCGTCAATTGTTTAGTTTTAATACTGCCCTCACTCCATCTAGCAAAATCATCGGGCTCACTAACAGGTACATTGGTTTGAAGGTTTTCCATCCTTTCCATCAAATCCACAGATCTGCCCTCATCACTACTTGGTGATTCATTGGGTCTTTTAGACATCCTCTTCTTCCTAGAAGAAGCAGAGATGCCCCCCTTGTGGTTTCTTGGCACCGGGGTCCTTTAAGTAATTCCTCAAATGAGTCATCACTTAAAGTTGCCGAGGTCTGGGTCTTAGTGATGTTTTCACTGTCCTGTGCACCCACCTTTGGGGCATCAGTAGTGAAAGCCCTCGCCTCATGTCCTCTCTCCTCCTTGGAGGACAACTCTTTGAGTCTGGGGTTTGACTCGATTTATCCCCTGGTGTCCTTGAAAGAAGATTTCTTTCTTTTATAAGTTGTGGAAATATTTTGGGTTTTGTTTGGTAGGTCTTCCACAGAGTGAAGAGTAGCACTCTGCAGATTTATTTCAAGTTCCTGGGACACATTCAGGACTTCTGTATTAGGAGGTAATTGAGTGACTATTTGGGGTGGTGTTTGGGCTGTATTTGGGGGTGATGGAGTGGGTTGAGGTTCAATTTGGGTTGTATCTATGATTGAACCCTCTCCAATTTGTGTTTGATCTTTGATCATATTAGGAAACAAAGGGGTTTCCTTGCCCGAAAATTTAAATTGTTTTCTCATATTTGAGAAAACTTTCTTGTTCAACTCAGGAATGATATAAATATTTTTGGGAGTTGACAAGTTTTGTAATTCACAGTTTATGATATGTTGGAGAAATCTGGGATACATTAAAAATTTTGAGGAACTAAGATTTCCCAACATACCTTCAAAAATCATATATGAAAAATTAAATACTTGGTCTATGCATAAACAGACAACAGCAGAGGCTATTGCCTTATTAAACTCATTCCAAGTACTTCGTTTTGGAGAAATACAATGCTGAATAGTATGTACAAGAAACTTCCATTGTGGGGAGAGAAGACCTTTTTGAAAAGTTACTATGTTAAGTCTTCCCTCATAACCCATTTTATTTAAAATTTCAGCAATGAATTCCTTAGGAAGTGTAAACATACCTGCATCATCGTGTAGTTGTAGATGGTGTCGAATTGATTGCTCAGTGATTGTGATTGTCTTTCCATCCACTGATGATTTTATCATAGGTACAGTTGCACCTTCTGTTCTTTCAGCATTGGTCCAGAAATCCACCAAGTGCTGTTGGTATGCTTTCGGTTTTACAGTTAGAGCAAACTTGATATATGAGTTCTTCAAGAATTGTACGATTGGTCGAAAGTCTTTTGTACCGTCTGGATTGCGTAGAAACGCACACATGTTATGGAACTCTGAATATTTGAGATCTGTTTGAACATTGAGAGATTGTAGAGTTGTCATTGTTGTTGATTTGAGAGAAAAACGTAAGAATTTTGTTACTGATGAAGGGTTTTTGATCGAAAGCTAGGGTTTATCGAGAGGATTTAGTAAATCGAGGTAAGGATAATGCTAAACTAATCGACTGTCGCCTTTTATATCTTTCGATTTAACCTGCAACAAGACTAAATTGCCCTTCGAATCATAACATAACGGTTATTTTCACTGGGGTTAGTTTGGTAATTTTGATTATGAAAGACCAGTAGTAAATTTTATACCAGTAAGAGAACGTCAGTAGTATCTACTAACGTCAGTAGTAACTAAGGATTTTGACATCAGTAGAAACTATAGACATCAGTAGTAACCACCCACACATAAGACCAGTAGTATATGTGAATATCAGTAGTACTGACTGACCAGTAGTATTTATGTAAACCTAATACACACCAGTAGTATTGATGTACCAGTAGTATTTTGTGCACATTCCTACACACCAGTAATACAGATCTACCGGTAGTAAAACACTTAAACAAATAAATAACTTTTTACAACAAAACTTTACACATGATATTAAGAGAGATTTTAATTTATTAAAATCATCCCAATACTGCTAACCAAGAAGTTGAATCTTCCTACATCAAATGCTTTTGTAAAAAGATCTGCTAATTGATCATCAGTATGGATTTTAACTCTTATAAAGTGAAATCTTATTTCAATGTGTTTAGTTTTAGAGTGTTTTACTGGATTGTTCACAATACTAATAGCACTTTGATTATCAATAAAAATAGGAGTTTTAAGGATAGAGATACCAAAGTCTAGAAGCTGGTTTTGAATCCAGAGTACTTGAGCACAACAAGCAGATGCAGCTACATACTCTGCTTCAGCAGTTGATGTTGATACATTTGTTTGCTTCTTACATTGCCATGACACCAGTCTTGATCCAAAGAATTGACATCCACCTGTAGTGGACTTTCTATCTTGACATTCACCTTCATAGTCACTATCTGTGTAGGCTATGAGTTCAAAGGGTGAATCATGTGGATACCATAGACCCAGTGATGGGTTGCCTTTCAAGTATCTGAAAATTCTTTTGACAGCCTGTAAGTGTAGTTCTTTAGGTCTTGCTTGATATCTTGCACACACACACACACTATACATAATGTCAGGTCTTGATGCAGTTAGGTACATCAAAGAGCCTATCATTGACCTATATAAGTGTTCATCTACATCCTCCCCCTCAACATCAGGATGTAGGTGTTTGTGTGTTTCCATTGGTGTGCTTGCACTCTTGCAGTCTTTCAAATCAAACATCTCCAAGATGTCTTTAACATATTTTGATTGGTTTATTAAAATACCATCTGTTCTTTGACTGACCTGAAGTCCAAGGAAGAAGTTCATTGGACCCATAGAGCTCATCTTGAATTTAATCTGCATCAGTTCTTCAAATTCTTTGCACAATAAATCATTGGTTGAACCAAAGATGATATCATCTACATAGATTTGTACCAGTAGTATATCATCTTTGACTTTCTTTGTAAACAAAGTTTTGTCAATGGCTCCTCTTTTAAAGTTATTCTTTAATAGATATGATGATAATGTATCATACCATGCTCTTGGTGCCTGATGTAGGCCATACAGAGCTTTATCCAGTTTGAACACATAATCACCATGTTTTGGATCTTCAAAACCTGGAGGTTGGCAGACATAGACCTCTTCTTCAATCTTCCCATATAGGATTGCACTCTTCACATCCATTTGATAGACTTTGAACTTTTTGAATGAAGCATATGCTAGGAATATTCTTATTGCTTCAATTCTAGCAACAGGAGCATATACTTCATCATAGTCTATTCCTTCTTCTTGAGTGTATCCTTGGGCTACAAGTCTGGCTTTGTTCTTGATTACTATACCTCTTTCATCCTTTTTGTTTCTAAAGATCCATCTTGTTCCAATGGCTCTTTTTTCTTTGGGTAGAGGTACAAGTGTCCAAACAGCTTGTAACTTGAATTGAAGGAGTTCTTCTTGCATTGCCTCAATCCAGTTTGAGTCCTTCATTGCTTGTTGGATCTTCTTTGGTTCATCCTGAGACAGAAAGCATTCAAACATACATTCATTAGCAATTAAACTTATGTTACACATGTTTGCAGTTAAGCTTTTGTTTAATTTGCTTCTTGTTTGCAGTGGTGAATTGACATCACTTAGAACAAGGTCTAATGGATGGTTCTTCTGAGTCCTTGTTGTTGTAGCTTTATCAACCACTAGATGATTTTCAAGATTGGACTCATTTGTCTCAGGCATTTGTTCCTCTAGGGATCCTTCATTGTCATTGATGTTTGGATCATCATCATCTTGGTCAGAGTTACTACTGCTATTGTCTTTGTTGAGATCAGTAGTATCATTGTTGTTACTGGGATCAGTAGTATCTTGAGAATCTAGGTTATTGCTAGGACCAGTAGTATTTTGAGTACTATTACTGGTGCCAGTAGTATTTGAATTACTACTGTCCTCATTCTCAGAGTTACTACTGCTTCCAGAATTTGAGTTATTACTGTCCTCAGTATTAACTGTGGGAGCAGTATTAACTACTATGTATCTCATCTCTTCTTGACCAGTATTAACAGATGATGTTCCTTCCTTTTGAGTATGACAATTCGAATCACCTGCATTTAAATTCATGTTAAAATTAAAGGATTTGGTTAGATTGTCTATGTTAAATAGCCAATCTGGACCATTTCCTTGTTCATTAGGAAAATTTTCATTAAAGGATACATTGATGCTTTCTTTAATTATCCTTAATCTTTTGTTGAACACTCTGTATGATTTGCTTTTAGTAGAGTATCCCATAAAGATTCCATCATCAGCTTTGCAGTCAAACTTACCAATTTGTTCTCTTGTAATCAGAATGGTACAAGGACAACCAAATGATTTTAAAAAACTTATAAAAGGTTTTCTTTTATTAAAAAGTTCATATGGTGTTTTAAAATGTGGCTTCACTATTAATACTCTGTTCTGAACATAACAGGCAGTATTAACAGCTTCAGCCCAAAAAGTGATTGGTAACTTTGAATCTGCTAGCATTGATCTTGCTGCTTCAATGATGGTTCTATTTCATCTTTCAGCTACACCATTTTGTTGAGGAGTTCTAGGTGAGCTGTATTGCCTGTCAATACCTTTAAGATCACAAAAGTTAATTAAGTTATCATTTTTAAATTCTGTGTCATTATCACATCTTATGGCTTTAACTTTTTGATCAGATGTGTTCTCCAGTTTGACAATTAAGTTCTTTATGAGTTCACTTGTTTCATCCTTTGTCCTGAGAAAGAAAACCCATGTATATCTGGAAAAGTCATCAGTAATAACAAGACAATATTGTTTCTTTCCAATACTCATTACATTTGTAGGTCCAAAAAGGTCCATATGTAAAAGTTGTAAAGGAACAAAAATAGAATTCACAGATTTGGACTTATGAGAAGTTTTGTGTTGTTTGCCTTTTAGGCATGCAACACAATGATGATCACACATGAACTGTTTTTGAGGTAGTCCAATGACCAAATTTCTTTTTACTAAATTGTTCATGTTTTTGAAATTAGTGTGACACATCCTTCTATCCCATAGTTCTGATTCAGTGGTGTTTGCCTTGGATATAAAACAGTTGACCTCATTTGAAGAAATGAGTTCTCCCCCTATATCCAGGCAATACACATTATTTCTCCCTGGAGTTCTTAAAACAACATATTTTTCATCTAAAATAAAGTCAGGAGAAAGAATGATGCACTCAATGTCTGTGAAAATAATTTTGTTCTTTTTATCACAAACTTGAGACACACTGACTAGATTGTATTTTAGTTCAGCTACATAAAATACATCATCAAAGGTAATTTTGCCATTAGTAACAGTACCTTTACCTGTAATCTTACCTCCCTTTGGGTTCTCACCAAAGGCCACATATCCTCCATCAAATAACTTGAAATCTTTAAGAATTTGCAGATTTCCAGTCATGTGCCTTGAGCATCCACTATCAATATGCCATGTTCTTCCTTCTTCTGGGATCTGAATGCTCTGCACAAGTGAGTAAAGGATCAGTTAAGTTTGGGAACCCAAGCTTTATATGTCTTGGGTTCATCCTTTGAGAAATCAGATTTAGAACAGTTAACCTTAAACATTTTTGGTACCCATACCTCTTTAGTACTGGTGTTCTGTTTTACTACTGCCCTTTTGGATTTTTAGAGTTTACTACTGATCTTGGTCTATATCCATTGTTTTTAGCTTTTGAATACTTTACTACTGATGGACCAGTAGTATTTGGGTACTTATTATATTTAAAATGACCAGTAGTGTTTTGAAAGTTTGGTGTGGTAGCAGTAGTATTTTTGAAATTAGGGTTTTTACCAGTAGTGTTTTTGTACTGGTACCAGACAGCATTATAATTAGGGTTAACACCAGTAGTAAAATTGTTACAGTTTTTACTGATGTTGGAAAATTTAAAATATTATTTATGTTGATTTGATTTTCCATTGTTCTTGAAGTAATAGCTGTTCTTTGGGCTTCCAACTCTTCTGTTTTGCACAAATCTTGGTGCACTTCTTCCAAATCTTGGTGTTTCAACAATTGGAGTTTTATTTTTATTCACTACTGAAGGACCAGTAGTATCTTTTAATTTCTGTGTTTTTGCCTTTTCTTTGAAAGTTTTAAATTCTTTGAATTCTTTACAATTAATTGGATTGAAGTGACAATCCTTTGCTAAATGATTCATTTTGTTGCATATAACACATCTTAATTTCTTACTTTTAGCACCTTCAGGTATTCTTTGATCTAAGAGTTGATTTTTATTTCTTTCATTTCCCCTTTTTAAAATTTTTGGTACATTTTCTGCATCATATTTAGGAGATTCATTTGGACTTTGTGCTGTGTGAAAACTTGTATCAATTGATTTTGGAGATTCAGTTTGAGAGATTATAAATTCAATTGAGTTTGTAGTTCTATCATCATCAGAAAAATCATTTGATTCAGATGTTTCAGTATTGGATTCAGTTTGATTTTCATTTTTTAATTCATTAATTATTCTTTCTGAACTGTTCTTAAGTGGAGGAATGAATTTATATGGAGGTGGTACAGCATGATATCCCACCCCATGTACAACTTTTTCTGTAGTTTGATTGTTAGTTAGTTCATCAAGAATTTTAGTACTTCTTTCAAATTTTTTAATTGTCAATTTATTTTGTTCAATTTCAAGTTGACATTCTTCTAATTTACTTGTTAATTCTTTATTTTTTTAATTCATAAAACTCTTTCTCATCTACAGCTTGAAGTAATTCTTCCTTTATCCTTTGATCAATCATCTGGTACACCTTTATCTGATGTTCTTGATCAGTAATCACACCATCAAATTCATGATTTCTTCTTACTGCTTTTGCTAAATCTTCATTTAATTTAGTGTTTTCTTTTTCTAAATTTTTAACAATTTTAATACATTCAGAAGTACAAGGTTTAGGTTTTACCTCAGATTTGCTGTCAGTAAAGGCCATGAGAGCTTGATTTTGAGCATGCTCTTCTGCTTGGAAGCTCCAGTCATAGCCTTGTCCTTGTTGTGAAACAAGAGCAGTTGAGTTTGATCTTTTGTCTGGCTGAGGACATTCTTTTGCAAAGTGACCAAGGTTGTTACAGTTGTAACATTTGACTTTAGTTTTGTCAAATCCTGCTTTGTCACCTTTGTTGTAGTTGAGACTTGTCCTACCAGTCCTCTTTAAGAACCTTTTGGTTCTTAGGCTTAGCATAGTCATCTGCCATTTAAGATCCATCTCCTCAAGATCATCTGGATTCAATTGTTCCAAATCATCACTGATCAGTGAAGTATGCACATGACTAGTGAAAAAGGATTCTCTTGCAGCATCTTCAGAATCTGCAGCCTTTCCTGTGGAGATTTCTTGACCTTGACCTGTACTAGATACAAATGCAGCATTATTAGAAGAAATAGAAGGGTTCTTTTGATTTACCTCAGTTTCAAATACTCTGAGATCATTGTAGAGTTCATCCAACTCCTTTTCTTCTAGTGCATTTCTTTGTCTATATACCACTGTATACATGGCCCATTCTTCACTAAGAGACCTTAGGAACTTCATGTTGACATCTTCTTGATCCATCTTAACCCCAACTTGGTTAAGTTCACCAATTAGCTTGTTGAATCTGTCAAACACTTGAGTGAGTGTCTCATTGGGCTTTCCTTTGAAGTTTTCAAAGTCTTGTTTGAGAACAGACTTCATGTTCCTCTTGGTGCTCTTGGTCCCAACGAATCTCTTCTCCAGTGCTTCCCACAGCACCTTTGCATCATCATACTCAACGAAGAGATGTTGATAGTCGTTAGGAATGGCTAGAAGGAGAGTGCTTAGAGTTTTAAGTTCGATTCCTTTGTCTTTCTTCTCCTTCTCACATTTAAGTTTGTCTGCTTCAGTTGCAGAGCTGCTTGCTTGACCAGGACCAGTTTTGTTTCCTTCAAGTACAACTTCCCACATGGAATAATCCGTAATAAGCATGTATTGCTTAATACGATTCTTCCACATCCCAAAGTTATTGGGAGTGAGTATAGGGATTTTGTTGGCTTGAGTGCTTTCATTATTATCAGTCATGATTAATAATGTGTGTGTTTTAAAAATTAAAACTTTTTGTTGTTCTTAACAATCGTAGATCTAGAACCAACGCTCTGATACCACTTGTCAGGATCGATTAACTATAGATCAGTTAATAAACACCTTTAGATCTAATTGATTATAGAAGTTGCAGCGGATCAACACTATATCAATATATTAAGAACAATGAACTGTAAACAATAAACGAAAATATTAAGAACACAGTTTCACAAAAAGCTTCAATGTATATTATCGATTAACAATACACACGTACGTTTACAATTCGTAAGGAACTATTTATAATAGTCCTTGAAGCTAAACTATTTACCCTAGTTATTCTAGGACTTGATTTACATTCGAATTATAAAGATATACATTGAAATACATTCTATAACTATCTCTACGAAGATCTCGGACTTGATATATTCCATAAACGCTCATCAGTAGTAAAACTTAATCACCAGTAGTAAATATGTAACGTCAGTAGTATATCTGGTGATCAGTAGTAAGTCCAGATACATCGTCAGTAGTAACTACTAATGATCAGTAGTATCTTCAATATGCCTTGATCAGTAGTAATTAAGTTATAGTCTTCACCAGTATCAACTTCATCAGTACTAAGTAATTCTGCCCCATCAGTACTAAGCAACATCAGTACTAACTGCAGCATCAGTATTAAGTTGATCTGTGATTTTGTTCCAACAACGCCGTTGGCACGGCCGCGTCGTGGGTGACGTCGCCGGAGCTACGTCGGGGTGAGGACGCGGAGGAGAGAGCCGTCGTGGGAGGAGGTGGGGGTAGACGAAACTAGGAGGGAAGAGGAAGAGGGGAAAAGGGGGGTTTGGGTGTTGTACTTCCTGCTTCATAACTTGTACTATTTTAATTTTTTTAATAAAAAAACGTTTTTTCTCTATTTTTTTTTAATTTTTTTTAATTTTAAATGTTTTAATATATTTGTATTAACAATAAAAATATATTACTTTTTTTTCAAAAAAATAAGTTTCTTTTTTGTTTTTTAAATTTTAATAAATGTAATTTTTTAATTTAATATCTTTAAAACAAAAAAATTAAAAATGTATTTTTAAATTAATGTAATGTAATTTTTTTATAATTATTTAATTTAATAAAAAATGATGATGTGGAAAGGATGAGTTTAGTGATTGGTTAGTGATGGGTAGGGTTGGCACGACCGTGTCAGTAGCGTGTCAGTAAGGATGTGCTGACATGGCGCTACTGACGGGTTTACTGACGCCCAACTGTTGGGAGAGGCCTTACCAAGCAACCTAAGAGGTGTTTCAAATGTACATATGAATATGACCAACCAAAATAAGGATCTCAATATGTTTTTAATTGACTCGGGTAATATTATGTTAAATTGTTTATAGCAGGATTAATACAGCTGCACACAGTGACACAACTACAAATGAAACATTACTTTTTTATTTGAATATAATTTTCAATCATTTAAGTTTGAAAATGTTTTGGGCCTCTATAAGCTCTGGCTCGACCCTGTTACAAGTCCTAACGCATATTGGAGTCACATTTAACATATCCCATTAGAAATGCGAACAATACTATGACTCGTTAATCCCAAAATTTAAAAGCCCCATAATAGGATTAGCAGTTTACAAAGAAGATTAGCCACAACCATATCTTAAACTAAAGTGTTGGTCCCTACTGAGATTAGCTTAAGCAAAATGACAATTAAAGCAACTTCTTTATTTACAATATGATATCTCAATTATAACACACAAATAATTTTCAATAATTAAGATTATATTAACAAATAAATTTGAATGCACTATAGAGAGTGTGAAATACACGTTTGGAACAAAACATAACCTATTGTTTTCTAATAAAACTGGTAGGTTAGGATCCGGTGAGTACTCAAAAATTGGTAAGGATTGTGAGGATAATTTTCAACCAATCATTTTAAAAAAATTTGATCATTGTCAGAAATTTTGGATCTTTATGAGGAAACATTTTTTGACAATAATCCAAAATTTCTGAAAATGATCTACATTTTTTAAAATGATTGATTAAAAATTATCCTTACAGTCCTTACTAAAATTTTAATTCTCATCCAATCTCACTTCTAAGACTAGTAGTAAATAAGTTGCATTTACTCTTTTATTTATAATGTCAATTAATCTTCCTTTAGTGTTTCTAACTCAACATATAATTGTGTGGTTTTTTTTTTTTTTTTTGAACGGCAAATCTAATCTACTCCTAAATAACCACCTATGTTCACTATGGGACTCGAACCCTCAACCACTAAGTTAGAGGGCAAACACCTTACCGCTAGGTCATTGACGCTTTGGTAACATATAATTGTGTGGTAGTTGAGCATTATTTATTTGTTTCGGCGGAAGTGAACTTTTATCTTTAACTATTCGTACGCATTTTTTTGTATATGTATCAATTTGTTCTGTGTAAAAATATTATAAAATTTAATATTGAACTATAAAAAGGTAAATCATTAGGTTGAAGTACGTAAGGATAGATAGTTCCTCTCTTTTTTTATACTCCCTCCGTCCCTAAATAAAGTTCCCATTTGTGTGGAACATTTTAGGAGATAGTTAGTGGTGGGGTATTTGGTATTACTTTTGATTAAAATATAAGGTTTGATTGGAGAGAAAGTGTTTTAAGAGATAGTTAGTGGTGAAAGTATTGGTAATAATATTATTATATTAAGTGGGCCCCTTATGTTTGAGAAATGGGAACTTTATTTAGGGACAAAACTTGAAGGGCAAATGGGAACTTTATTTAGGGACGGAGGGAGTATGTTTTAATAACATGGTCGGTTACAATCCCTACACATTTTCGTACTTAAAAATGACTACTCCAAGATTAAGGGCCCAATGCACATGTGCATTCACAAAAAGGATAGATTACTTTTTCGCTAAGTTTCTAACTAAAATGATTAGTGGTTTTGTCAAAGACTAAAAGAAATATTGATATGAACATATTGAGTTGTGAACCACTTAAAAGTGCCCATGACCCTTTTGCGTAAAGTTTGCTTTGTTTGTTTTCTTGCTAAACTAGACAAGATGCACAAAGTGAATAGCTTATGGCCAATCATATCATTATGTTAATCAATGCTTGTCATTATCTTCAATGTTTACTCATGTGTACGTTGTTTTCTAGCTAAACTAAACAAGCTTAGTAAACTTGAAAATAGATGCGGATTCTAAGGGGTATCACCGATTACACATTTTTTACTTAAGGATATCATCTACACTAACGAAAATTAATTTTTTTAAGCATTAATCCAAAAAAATAATTAAAAATTGCACGGGTTACCTCGTGCTATACTGTAGTCTGTAAATGCGCCCATGCTTGACGATAGGTGTGCCCGTGCTTTTAAAGTGATAATAGCAAACTGACTTACTAATGTTGTAAGAAATAAAAATTGTTTTACTTAACTTATTAATTAATTAATATTGACAAACTGATAAGTTGTTTTTTTAAAGAATCTGGACAACTTTTTGGTGTAAAATGTCAAACTTACTTATGAAAGTCAAAAGTCATTTTGAATTTTTTTTTGAAAATGATTACTTGAAAGGTTTGGAAAAGTAACTTGTTTGAAGGTCCTAAGTTCAAATTTCACTGGGAGCAAAAAAAAAAATACTCCTTGTAGCAACGGAAGTTCACCTGCGTCGACTTCAGACTACCCGCAAAACGAATGGTCGCCCTGATATTAGGCGGCTCGCAAAGCGAGTTAGAACTCGGGATACAAGAAAAAAAAAAGTAAGGAAAAGTTGTTTTTTAAAAGTATTTTTAGATTAACTATTATTTTTTTAATTATTAGCTTTTTAAAAAGTCAATAATCACTTTTATCCATATACCCTATTAGTTTCTTAAATTAAAAAAAAAACATAAACTCGTAAAAGTCAATGGTGAGTTCAAAACATATTCGATTCCCACTAGCTTCATATACTTGAGTGACATTCCATTTCCAAAGAAGTAAAAAGGAAAAGTTTTCGGTGTGATCTATCTTAAATGATACAACTTTTATGCACACGTTTTTTGATCCATGATGCACAATTTATTCCAAAAAAACGTAATTTTACAAAGTGGTGAACAATTGCAATATGCACAAAAATATTTTCTACACGTTTAATGACTACTAGTTCTTTGTTACCGGGTCATTTACAAAGTATGTGACGTATAAATGTATAATCACATGAAAATTGGGGGGTGGGGTGGGGGTTGGGGGGCGGGGTTAAGTGTCCTGATGCACACCGCACACCCGCTAAAAATGAATGTACATATTTTTGAATAGGGATATAGAATTAAAAATTCAAACTTGTATCCGTATCGAATTGGAACCATAACCTGATTATTATAAATCGGTTCAGGTATCGGATCCAACAATTTCATGAAATTGGGTTTTGGGTCTTAAGACCCGGAACCAAATTTTAATTAGGTATAAATTTGTTTTGGTAATACTATTGTAGTGATCGATTTATGTTTATTACACAATTGTTATCTCTAAATTATTTTAATATTACATGTATAGACTAACAAATATGGTACAAATAACTGAAACCACCTCCAATTACTATTTATGTTTCAATCGGGTCTATACCCAATTTACCCTCATCGAACCCGGAACCGAACTGCAACCGTATCCAGTAAAACAGTTTGTTTGTCATGTCTACTAATCCTCTGAAATTGGGTCTTGGTTATTTCAGATCCGAGTCCATCCGGACAGTTCTCGACCCGATCCCTTCCCTATGTGTGAATGCATGTAAATGCCCTACATTGGTGGTTCAGGTACACACATATATGTAGGTTCAGACAATCGATTTTTCAACGATCAATAAAGCGTATTAATCGTATGTTAGATTTGTAGATTTCTAAGACAACGTACTTCTAGGTTCTGTATGAATTTACTTATATATAAGTCACACAAGTATTATATGTTCGGTGTAAAAAGTAGGAATCCTAAGATGATAGTTTTGTAGCAAAATAGCTTAAACCATGATTCCTACTTTTTACACCGAACAAATATATACAATAAATTGTTTAATAACTCGAAGATGTTGACTTCAAATATTAATTTTTAAAATCCTACAAAACTATAGATAACTTTAACACTTATACCACGAAATTTACTAAATTTCTATGCAATATGCAAATATTGGATTCGAATTCACAACCGCTATGACGACAAAAAACGATCTTGATCTTCTAAGCAAACCTAAATTAATTGGGTTTTGTCTTATGTGTTAAGTGCAAGAAGACAAAAGAAACCAACCCTAACCACAAGTGGTCTTAGTGACTAAGAAACACTCTTTATTAATTATGTCTTGCAACCACAAATTTGGAACTTAATTTGAGTGGTTTTCTAAAATATAAAGCCAGCCCACAATATTAAAGGAGGTCATTAGGCTTTCACTAATATTTCACATGGAGAAGATTATTCTTTGTCTCTTATCTCTTAAAAAAAATGGTGATGCCAAACCACATGCTCGATCTTCATTTTCTTGATGTCTTCCTCTTGGTGTACAACTTCGCTATGCAACCGTTGAGTATGTTGTAAAGCTGCTTTGTACGTTTGTACGATTGGTTTATATGCATTCGGGGCGGGTTTATGCTTATACATTTCGAGGTACTTTCTTTTAATCGTATTGTTTTCCTTTTCTGTTTTCATGGTAATCGAAGTATTAGTATCATTATTGTTTCTACTTCTAATATATATGATTGGTATATGGTAACTAATATATATATGATTGTCTAATAAAATATTGGTGCATAGAAACAAAGCCTTTGGAATATCGAGCTAAAATCCTTCTTGCCTCAATTTCTTTTTTATGTTAATGATCCTGAAAGTCATCTGTCTACCTCCGGATAGAATATGACAACTACATTTACCTTTCAATATCCCTCATTTGAAGGGATTGAGTATTATTGTTCTTATTGATCGTTTTGGGTTCAAATATTTTTTTTCTTTTAAAAAATACAATCTACTAATGTTTTCGTAACTTCCGAGCATTAAAGAACCATTTTCTACTGCTAAAAAAAATAAATACTATATATGATATTTTGGAGTTCAACATTTGACAAATTTGTGGTCACTAATCATCAAACTTGTTATTATTAACTGCAAATAATTGGTTTGTTAAGATATTTGTAATGTTTGTTAAGATAAGATACATTGCATTTACTTTGAGACCAATAGGAATCATCTATCGAAATAATTGATGTAAACACACAACTCAGAATTCAAATTACTTAAAAGTATAAAACATAATCAAATTCAAATTCAAAGTCATACAACACGGTTTCCATCTAAAGTAATACCAAATCGAAGCACAAAAAATGTTCAAAACAACATGAGTTTAATACGTTTCCTTGGAACCAACCACTTTACCTACAAAGCTGCTAATGAAACTGCATGCAATGTCTACCATTAAAATTCCACCACCAACCAAAACCTTGTGTTCTCTCATGCCTGCAAAAAGAAACAGAAAAAAAGTTGGGATAACATAATATAAAGTCGAATTTTGACCCATTTACAACTCTTAACGCATAGAACCTACTAATTTAACACACATAATATTTATATTATTTTAAAAGAAAATTTGTTAAAAAAATGTTTGGGTATAACTTGCCTTGTTAGCAATGTTGTTGGAGAGCCAATCGAGGCCTTCATAAAGTCCCTCACCAGATGTTGCACATGTGCTCTGAATGTACCTGAGGATGGGAAAACCAAATCAATCTCAACCGCACAATTTCATCTATATATTTGAAGAAAACGGAAATCCCTATTTTTGGAAATTTATTTTACAAAACTTTTTATATTAAAAGGTGTAATTTTGTAGAGATTATGTGTTGTGATGTAATTTAATTTACCAGTGGCGTTGACGGAGTGATTGAAGGCCAAGTTTGTCGGTGATTTCAGCAGCATTCATGGCATTTGGCAGATCTTGTTTGTTAGCAAACACCAACAAAACTGCATCCCTAAGTTCATCCTGCAAATGGGTCAAATGTCACCCAAATTGTATATTTTTTAATGCATAAAGCCTCCTAAATCATTTTATTCATACATATTGATTAATATTGGAATGTCACACTAATATGAAATTTTTGGACCAAAAAATCTGGCTTGTTACGACATGTATCAAAATTCAAAATCGCTTGTTTTACCCGAACTCATTTTGACACGTTACTCAACCTGCCCATTTTGCACACCTCTACATGAACAAGGAACATGGTCCGAGGCGGTTATTTGATTTTTTTTAAAAAATACCTTTTGAAATTTTGCAAAAAATACTTTGCTTAAAGAAAAAAGGGTGTCCAATTTTATCCACAACCATCAATGAGTATTGAGTTTGACAAAAAAAAATGATCTTTTTGTGGATATAACATTAACCATAGTTACACGGAAACGCTATCACCCCCACGAACCACGATCCGGATTTTGCGTTCCCGAAACGGGTACATTTGCGTTCCGATCGCTGCTCGATACGCGAACCAATTAGTCTCTGTGGCGTTCCCGATTGCAGTCGTTTACGAGCCCTAGCTATTTGGGAACGCGATTGCAATCGATCGGATACACAAATTTCAAACCCAAATCTTACTGGAATCAATTTCGGAAGGTAAATCGCTGATTTTTGGTAACAGAATCACGAAGAATTTGGCGATTTGGAAGCTCATACGGCGAATCAAGGGTAAATTAGTCACGATATTCTTCTTTTTATACCACATGCTCGCAAAGTTTCTCTATTTTTTTTGCTGAAAGTTAAATTTCTTTTATATTTATAATTTTAACCCTTCACTATTGGTAATTTACACCTTTCAAATATTCCCTTCTTTACATAATATGCACATAATTTTTTTATTTTTGATATTTAGTATAGTTATATATTATATATTTTAAATTTTAATAATTTATGGTATATTGTACCACATTACATGGTACAACGTTCCGCGTACCAATATAGCGTTCCGGAGAAGACTACCCCTCCCCGTACCTAATTTTAAAGACTACCGATCCCCGTTCCCGTTTTCGTTCCACGTACCAGAGCGATCCCGTTCCCGTGTAACTATGACATTAACTATGACCTTTTAAACTTTGATATTTAGGTTATATAATATTTTGTATTGTTTTTAACGAGTTATATAATATTTTAGAATTTTCTTTTCCGCCTCAAGGCGCAATTCCGTATATTAAAAACTTGACAAGGATTACTAGACTACTAGTTCTATGGTCAACGGGAGTGGAAATTATATGATCATCAAAGAAATAACATTTGATCTTAAGCAGCATTTTAAATTATGGTAGCAAATAGAGCATCATTTACCATCTTGAAGTAGTTTAGAATTTTTTTTATCTAATTTAGTTGTAAAACCAAAGTAGTGATTGCATACCTCATTCAACATTCTATGCAATTCGTCTCTTGCTTCAACAACTCGATCCCTGTCATTGCTATCCACCACAAAGATAAGTCCTTGTGTGTTCTGGAAGTAATGCCTCCACAATGGACGAATCTGCAACCAAATGGTATCTTTTCTTTAGTCTTTACAAATATTATTTAACTTTTTTTTTTTACTTTTACCATTTATGGAAACAGAAATACAAGTAAAGAATTTTAAATTAAAAAGGTAAATCAAACCTTGTCTTGGCCTCCAACATCCCAAACAGTGAAACTGATGTTCTTATATTCAACGGTCTCAACATTGAATCCTGGGAGAAATTATTGATATCAGAAAGACTATCATTACTTATTTTGAACAGTATTTACATCAACCATAAGCAAACCTTTGCAACCGTAACATAATTATAAAAGAAACAACTTCAAACTTTGTTTGTCACTCCAGTTGTATGTTAGATTGTTAGATAAGATCAAATGTATATACTTCGTATGTTTCGTTAAGTCATGTCAATATACAATTTTTTAAAAGTGTGTTAAGTTATATACATCATTCTAACAAATGAATCTTTTAGGCATACACAATCCATCAGTAACTATCAAGCTAGTGACAAATACACTAATACTGCACTCTTTTTCAAATTCCCATTAAAGATCCTCGGATGTTCAAATAACGTAGTGATGTCATCCAACAATACAGGTTTAAATATATAAAAATAGTTGAAAACGAAAATAGCAACAAGGACTCACCAATGGTAGGAATTGTGGTCACAATTTCTCCAAGCTTCAATTTGTATAATATAGTAGTCTTACCAGCAGCATCGAGACCTACCATCAGAATGCGCATCTCTTTCTTGGCAAATAGCCGGCTAAACAGCTTGGTGAATGTCAACCCCATCTTGGTATTGCTTTTTACTGGACACTACACATAAATACTCATCATTAGAATTCCAAATCCATTCGGTTATAGTCATGTTTATCACAAGATGGATTTCTAATATGAATTACTTGCAGCTTTTAGGGCAACAAATTCGAAAGTATTGAAGTTATTTCATGTGTTACGGATACCAATAATTTGATGTCAAGCTACAAATTCATGCCTATTTTTACTGTAATTGTAACATCAAAAGTGTGAGCTCGAGAATCTAGTCGTCTACCTAGATAATAATAATAGATCCAAGCAAAACAATATTGGATGCTCAATATTCAACTAAGGTAACATACAACAAGAGGATCGCATTATAAATCATCATGCAGAAGGACTTCATGTGAGCATATAATTGATTTTTATCGTGAAAAAATAATGACATGAAACGATTACCTCCACCGATTATTTATTTACTCTGCAACATCAATTATGAACTATAAGCGGAAATAAACACGGATCCATTTGAATCGGCGCAAACAGATGTAAATTCAAGAGGTAATGAGATCAAATTATTGAACGATCGAACAAATTGACGGCATAACAATATGATCTATGATTCATCAGAAGAAATGACGTAAATTAACGCTTTCAAAGCTGGAATTGGATGCAAACCTGCGAAGGGGAAAAAGTATCGAAGAATTACCTCTCGCAAATTTCCTGAAGAGAATCCAGTGGGCAAATTTCAGATTTGAAAGGGGATCGGTGTTTTTTATGCTAGTGGGTGTGGGGCACACATGTACACCACCACCTCATAACATCATTTGGTGGAAATACTCATCACACCACACCACACCATTTTATTTTTCAACTCATCATTTCATTTCTATTTATTTTTCACACAAATAATATTTTATATAATTTAAAATTACATTACATTAAATAAA
This sequence comes from Calendula officinalis, assembly GCA_963853835.1. Taxonomy (NCBI): domain Eukaryota; kingdom Viridiplantae; phylum Streptophyta; class Magnoliopsida; order Asterales; family Asteraceae; genus Calendula; species Calendula officinalis. Next base: position 6,230,988 of record OY970821.1, on the reverse strand, counting down.
ATTAAAATAACAATACTTTAAATTAAAATGAAAATACTAGAAATTAAACATTAAAATAGTAGAAATTAAAAATTACAATAACTAAAATAAATTATTACTCTTCATCGTCTTCATCGTCGGCGTCTTCATCGTCGGCATGTGCGTTGTTGTAGAGATGGTCCGCCAAGTCCTGTCGAAGTCGTTCGTGTGTTGTTCCGTCTCGAATGTCGACAACCCTGTGCAAATATTCTGCACTTCCCGGTACATACAAAGCATGTCGGGGACCGTCCGGCACATATGGAGAAATCATCCGACCAGTATCTTCGACAATCATATTATGCATTATAACACATGCATACAAAATATATCTTAATCTTTCAAGGTCATATGAACGGGCCGCGTTTTTGACAATGTGTCACTTCGCCTTTAAAACTCCAAAAGCCCGTTCCACATCCTTACGTGTGGATTCTTGCTTTTTGGTAAACAAGACCTCTTTTGGATCAACTGGATGTCGGTAGGCTTTGACAAACGTCGCATGACGAGGATATATACCATCGGTAAGGTAGTAACCGAATCTATATGGATTGCCATTCACCGTGAAAGGCCCATCGGGTGCCTTTCCTGATAACAAGTCGTTGAATATTGGTGAATGATCAAGCACGTTAATATCATTATTAGAACCCGCAACCCCAAAGTAAGCATGCCAAAACCATAAATCTTGGGAAGCAACAGCTTCTAATATCAACGACGGTACTCCATGATGTCCACCGGTGTACTCACCTCTCCACGATTGTGGACAGTTCCTCCAATCCCAGTGCATACAATCAATGCTACCAAGCATTCCAGGAAAACCATGTCTCTCTTCGTGTGCCTCATATAATTTTTGCACATCGGTTACTGTTGGTTTTCGCAAATAAATAGGTCCGAATATTTCCAAAACCCCTTGTGAAAATCTATACATACTTTCCCTAGCAGTTCTTTCAGACATGCGTAGGTACTCGTCAAGAGAATCAGGGGATGACCCGTAAGCCATAGATCGAATTGCTGCAGTACATTTTTGCAAAGCAGTGAATCCCCGCCTACCTCTAGCATCGTATCTCAATTGAAAAAAAGGATACCTGTTTTCTAATGCGGTACATATGCGCATAAATAAATGTCTGGACAGACGAAACCTTCGTTAGAAATTGTTGTCGTCATAAACAGGATCATCCGCAAAATAATCTCGGTATAGCATGTCGTGTCCATCTTCTCGATTTCTATTTAGCTTCACGGTTCTAGTGTCAAACAGTTCTTCACTTTCATCGGAGGATATATCATCGGGGAGTTCTGAGTATATTGTTAGCATAAACAAGTCATCGTCGTCAGATGATGAACCAAGATAATTCATTATTTGTGAGTTGGGGTATTTTGGTAGAGTTGTGGTGTGTTTTGGTAGTGTTTTGGTAGTGTTTTGAGTGTGTTTATATAGGAAATAAATAAATTAAATTAATTAATTAATTATTTATTTTTTTTAAACTTCCAACGGCTCAAAAAATAGCCGTTCAACGGCTACATTTCGCTTCCCACGCCCGTGCTCCGCCGTGGAGTTCATGCCGGATCCGCCACGCCGGCCCCCCACGCCGTTGTGGGGGGCGGTGTTCCTCTTCTTCGCCACGCCGTGGCCGTCTAGTCACACCCCACGCTGGTTTGGGCGTTGGCCCGTACCATGTAGTCTTAGGGACTTTGTTCTCGATTTTCCTCCCTACATAAATCTAAAATTGCAGAATAAACCGTGATGATTGTATCCATTTGTAAAAAAAGCCCCTCTATGTTATAGATTGATTAGATCCACATGAATCACTAAAGTAGTAAAGTACATAAGATTTTTTAATACCCGAAGCGGAACTGGTGATTAATTAGATCCAGTTCTCGACTTTCCAGATTTTCGGTCTTCGGGTTTACTGGTTTCGGAATCAAACGCATCCCTACTTTATACAGAGCATTTGCATCATTTAGATATCTACAATACTCATGTATTATTTATCTAGATACTGTCAAACAGTCCTTTAGTATAGTTCATACGAGTATAAAGGTAAATTTTATTGTACTAATGATTTATGAAAAGTTAGACGGAATGTTATGGACTTTATATAATTTATAGAAATAGTCTAAGATAGTCTAAAGTTCTCTTGGCATGATGAGTGAATGAGTGATGATGATTATTATATATGAATAGAAAACAAAGATGGTTCAAAGTTCAAACTAGGTACACGACCTACTAACGTTAAGAGTCGCACAAATTACGGGATGCACTATCCTACCATGTGAGTAAATATATCACAGTTCATAAATAATGCAGGGAATATAATCATCTATCTATTTTATAGTAAATACATATCATCAAAATATATAATAATGTCGTACGTAATTTGTTTTTTATTTATTAAAAACGCCCATTGTTAAAAGGCATATGCATTGGAAACTAAAAGAGTTACAACAAAAGCGAAACAAAAACAATCCATCGGGAATGAACCAGCGAACAACGAGGAAACATGGAAACAAAATACTCCGCTAGGCAGATAACATTGCGAGCTAGCTATACAACATAAGATAACAAACAACTAGAACCCTATAAACCTACAACAATAATGTCCATTTGTTTAAATCATATGCAAGTTTTGATTTTACTAGAAGATGGTGCGATGACCTATTCAACGTAGAGAAAAAAAAGATGTCATTAATATAATGTGCATGTGTGATTTTGTATGCTAGCATGTTAGTCACTAAAACGACGATGAATATTTTCTGGGGGGGTTTTGCGTATATTTTGTTTTGGTTCTTGTAGTTCAAGGAGATGTCGAAGATAGTTCGGTTGTTAGTCTTGACATTTTGACAAAAATTTAGAAATTTTGAAATTGGATTATATGTGCAATATTGTTGTATTAATAATGTTAGTTGTTGTAGTAACTCATGAATTGATTAAGTATCACATGCATGTATAATAATTGGGGATGAGATATAGAAGAAATTTGAACTGTACTTGTATTAAACATGAATTAGATGAAACGGGATTACTAAAAAATCGATTTGGGTATCATGTTCAATTTTATTTTGTGGAATAGTGTATTGCGTTCAGGTATAGCATAGATTGGGTCCAAAACCTGAAATCGAAATTGTACTTGTACATCAAGTATAGTATAGAATCTATACTATACTTGATGTACAAATACAATTTCGATTTCAGGTCTTGGACCCAATCTATACAATACCTGAACGCGATACGCGGTACACTATAGATTGGGTCCAACACCTTGAATTGAAATTTAATTAACTTTTGGTTTGTAACCTTAATTAATAATAGGGATTTGCTAACCATTACCCTTAGAGCAATGGTTAAGGATGTATAAAATGGTGATATTGGCAGATTTTGTAGGAAAACCTCGTAGGATTCACATGGCGGAACTTGAATCCCACATTACTGGATCTCTACTAAACAATGAGATCACAAGAAGAAGGAGATGATGAACATTACCTTTAGATTGCTAAAGAATTATCCACCTCTACTGCACCACATGGACACGCTGCAAGACCGCGTTGTACCAACAAAGTAATACACAAGACTTGTGTATGTGTGTGTGTGTGTTTCGACGAACAAGCAAACACCGAAACCCTTTGGGGTTTCGGTCGACTTCGATCGGCCGAGAGGGAGGGAGAGGGGGTTTGGGGTTTTGAGTGTGTTGCAAGTGATTAACACTAAAACCTTAACCTTAAGCCTTTATTTATAATGACTTAAGTTACAGTTAAGTCATTGGAGTTTAATTATGATTAATCTTATAATTAAACTTCCTATTAACACTTTAAACCCTTGGACTTTTACTAGTTAATTAATAGACTATTAATTAACTGTCCGTTAAATACTTAACCTAATATTTAATCATCCTCACAAATAATAATTAACTTATTATTATTTATTCTCTTCTTTATAATTAACTTAACTAGTTAATTATTCCACACAACTTACTTTATTCGGTTATTCATTATTGGGTGTGTAGTGGTGTGACCAGTTAGTGCCTTATAACATTGGACACGATGACACATGTACTTATCTGTGCACATAAATCCTTCAGACTCCCACTTGTGCAAGTTAAGAATCACTTTCTGATCATCGTTGGCCTAAAGCGGTCCTTAGCCGGACATTTAAGATAACCAGGTTATAAGAACTCTTACATCCAGAGATAATATTCATAAAATGAATAAGACTAACAGATTTTCCTTTCGCATCATGATATTTCTTAATTTGAGTAATAGACATGGAGCAGGGATCTTGTTCTATATACTCGAATTTTCTCGACATTGATTTCGACTTTCTGCAGTAACGGATTACCGAATGATCTAATCATTCTCCGAGCGCGGCCACACATTTCAGTAGTCTTAATCGTCGAGCGGCCATGAAATATCTCTTCTAATTAAAGAAGGTGCAAATTTCATCTTGACATTTGCGTTATAACTAGGTTTTACACATCAAATGGTTTATGTACAATTAAGCATGCATAACTCTTAAAGGTGGTTAATGAAATTTAAGGGGGTGGTTTTTAATTAGTTAATGTATAATGATTTTAAGCTAGCAAATTTTTTTTTAACTGATGAGGTTAGTAGGGATTACCCTATGTATATATAGGTAATTCCCCCAAAACCTAAATGATGATGGGCTTTTATGCTCACGAGCCCACGTCACAATTGGATCCGCTACTAATGATGGCCCACGTCACAATTGGATCCGCTACTAATGATGGCCCACGTCACAGATCCGCTACTTATGAGCGCCTGTCAAGTCATGACCGCCTGTCAAATTATCAGCCTGTCATGTTATCACCGCCCTGTCAGGATTGTCAGCGCCTGTCATTGGAAGCGCGAGTCTTATTGGCTTACGTCCCGTCATAATGGCGCTTCATGACTGCTTTATTGTCGTCATAATAGTAAGGCGTTGCACGGTCATCAAGGTAGCTCAAGCGATCATCGTTAATGGGCCAACGTTCCATATACTTGAGACTAGCCATATAAATACATGGCCTAATTCATTGTCGAAGGACACACACTGAGACAGACTAAAAAAGAGCCTAAAACCCAGAGTTAGTATACTCTCACCTTCACCTTCGTACTCAACCTTGATCACCCTAGGTTCGCCAAGAACTTGTTGGGTCTGCACTGTGATCATCACAGGAGATCCAAGGTTGACGTCATCTAGTCTTTGTGTTTGACAATCGTTGCTCGAACATTAACCATTACCTTTAGAGCAATGTTTAACATTTTCCTTAATAATATATACCCTCGTGTGTGCATGCAAGGCCAAATAGACAATCAGAATGGAAAATGGTGAATGACGGTAGAGATCGAGTAGCTCCTTAAAATGTTTCTTGGACGCTTACAAAGGTTATCACCAGATCCACATGAAGCGCAGTGACGAGGATAAGACAGCTTTCCATACAGACCAGGGCATCTACTGTTTCCAAAAAATGACATTTGGTCTAAAAAATGCAGGTGCAACCTACCAGCGCTTGATTGACCAGGTATCTACTGTTTCAAAAAAAATGCCATTTGGTTTGGTCTAAAAAATGCAGGTGTCACTTACCAGTGCTTGATTGACCAGGCGTTCAAGGATCAGATTGGACGAAATGTGGAAGCTTATGTGGATGACATTGTCATCAAAAGCAAAGTGGAGGATATCATGTTGGCAGATATAAAAGAAACTTTTGAGGCACTGCGGAGGATCAACATGAAGCATAACCCCTCCAAATGCAGCTTTGGCATGGAAGAGAGCAAATTCCTAGGGCACATCATCACGCCGAGAGGCATTAAAGCAAATCCCAAGAAAATACACGCTGTTTTAGACATGGTCTCCCTATCCACCAAAAAGCAGGTGCAAAGTTTGAATGGTAAGCTGGCAGCACTCAGCCGCTTCCTCTCAAAAGCAGCTGATCGGTCTCTACCATTTTTCCACACTTTGAAAAGCTGCATAAAGAAGCAAGATTTTTCATGGACACCTGAAGCCGAATCAGCCTTTCAAGAGTTAAAGCAGTTTTTGGCCACCCTTCCTACGTTCACAGCTCCTGTACCAGGAGAAACATTGGTGGTATACCTGGCTGCTTCTATGGAATGTGTTAGCGCAGTTATGATGGCGCAGCGTGGGTCTACCCAAATGCCAGTTTATTTTGTTAGCCGGGTATTGAAAGGTCCAGAAATAAATTACCCGTGCTTGGAAAAATTAGCCCTTGCTTTGGTACACGCAACTAGGCGTTTGAGGCGTTACTTCCAGGCTCACCCTATTCATGTCTTAACAGACAAACCAATTAAGCACGTCCTAGGAAAGCCTGAGGTGTCAGGACGGTTGGCTAAGTGGGCAGTGGAATTGGGGGAGCATGAAATTTCCTTTCATCCAAGAAATTCTATGAAAGGTCAGTTCTTGGCCGATTTCCTTACCGAGATAGACGAAAAAGATAAGGAAAAGCACGTGCAGGGGGGAAGATATCCCATGGACAGTTTTCACTGATGGTGCCTCTAACTTGGAAGGTTCTGGGGCGGATTTCATTCTTACAGACCCCAATAAAAATGAGTATATGTATGCCCTTAAGTTCGAGTTTCCCACAACTAATAATGAAGCGGGGTATGAAGCTTTGTTAGCAGGTTTGAAAATTGCCAGGAGAATGGGTGTGCAAAGCATATCTGTATTTGTAGATTCACAGCTTTTGCCAACCAAGTCAGTGGAGCATTCGTTGCGAACCAACCCTCCATGCAAGCTATACTTAGAAGAAGCTAAAAAGGTGATCTCAGAATTCACGAAATTTACCACTGAGCAAGTGCCCAGGAATCGCAACAAGTTAGCTGACGCCCTAAGCAAGTTGGCTTCGTCCGCCTTTACCCATCTTAAAAAAGAATTACTAGTGGAGATCTTGACAGAAAAGTCCATTGCGCGACCAAAGGAGGTTGCCACTGTTGCAGAGGAAGAATGTTGGATGACTCCGATCTTAAATTTCCTCAAACATGATGTACTACCGGCTGATCCACAGCTAGCAAGGAAAATTCGTATGAAGTCACCAATGTACACGTTGGTGGACAACTGCCTGTTTCGCAAATCTTATCCGGGGCCACACCTGCGTTGTGTTGGCCCAACACAGGCTAAAAGTATCATTGAAGCTGTACATAGCGGCACATGCTCCCTCCACGCGGGACCACGCTCTGTCACTGGTAAAATCATGAGATCGGGGTACTTTTGGCCAACGATGCATCAAGATGCAAGGGAGGAAATCGAAAAGTGCACAACCTTTCAACAAAATGCTTCTGTCGCCAAATTGCCAAAGCAGGATTTTATACCTGTTACCACTGCATGGCTATTTTACAAGTGGGGGATCGACATTGTTGGGCCATTTCCACCCGGCGTTGGCAATGTCAAGTTTCTCATTGTTGCTGTTGACTACTTTACAAAGTGGATAGAGGCAAAGCCCTTGGCAACTATCACTGGGAAGCGATTTATAAATTTTGTCTGGGAACACATAGTTTGCAGGTTTGGGGTACCGCATGTCATGGTAAGCGATAATGGCAAACAGTTTGCAGAAGGTCCATTTAAGGCTTGGTGCTCTGACATGAACATACAACAGAGGTTCACGTCAGTGGCAAATCCTCAAGCCAATGGCCAGGTCGAGGTCATGAACAAAGCCATCGTGAAAGCAATCAAAGCCAAATTGGGCCAGCGCAAAACTGCATGGGTGGATCTATTACCAGGTATCCTTTGGGCTCATCGAACCACCCCCAGTACAACTACATCTGAAACACCTTTCAGCTTGGTTTATGGCACGGAAGAAGTCATTCCTCCAGAAATTACTCATCCAACTCAAAGGGTTATGGACTTCAACCCTGAAGAGAATGAAGACGCACTACGAGAAAACTTAAACATTGTAGAAGAGCGTAGGGAGATCGCTCTCATCAAACAGGCCGCCAGTCACATGCAGATGGCAAAATATTACAATCAGCGAGTCCGTCCTCTTTCTTTTCAGCCAGGCGATCTGGTATGGAGGAAGAATGAAGCCAGCAGGGTAGAAAGTCAAGGCAAGCTGGGCCCTGCATGGGAAGGCCCTTATCAAGTACTTCATGCTAATGGCAATGGGTCTTACACCTTGTCAGACATGGACGGACAGACTATTCCCAGGACATGGAATGTCATGAACCTGAAGAAGTGTTACATTTAATTTGGTTTGATCATGTATCCCAATTTTATTCAATAAACTCAATCAGATAACACTTTTTATTATGTACGATGTTACAACACATGCATGCACAAGTGACATAGTCAAGAACATAGTTCAATATCAATTATACCAGGTCAATCAAACAAACGTTGCTTCGTCTCTACACATGCATTCAATTTCATCTTTTGATCGACTTGATAAAAGATAAGCACTTCCTATTCGGAAGCGACATCCTCGCGAGTAAACAAAAAAAAATTTCACCGGTACACCAACAAACACATACATAATTTCTATAGCAAAGTACACGCATAGAAAGAAACCAAGTAATTTCAAACATAGAAATTCCACAAAATTATTCAAAGGCTACAAAGCAATAATCCAATCACAAAATAAAACCAAGTCACAAAGTCATAACATGCATAAACAAGCTAAGGTTGTGGCTGTGCCGACAATAAGGCAATAATAGCTGGAAGTGACAGCTCCAAATCTTGCACCAGGGTAGTCATAATGGGAAAAGCCCTGTCTGCAAATTTCTCACTTGCACGCGTCATGTTACCATGCGTCGCAGGGTCCAAAAAAGGCAAGCTCTCGGGAGAAATATTGGGGAGTGCATCTTTCACTTTTTTGCTAGCAAGATGTCTCCCAAACATATGAGAGGCACGGTTAAAGTCGTTCAGCACATTAGCAACATCAGGATGTTTAAGCATCAAATCAAATAGCTGAGGCAATGCAGCAACTAAATCTTTCCTCATCTGCAGGGCAGCATCGCGTTCTTCACGCATCTTGACCATCGCTTGCCTCATAGTCTCCAGCTCAACCTGTAGTATGTTTGGTTTAAAGCAACCCAGTTAACCCTGCAATACATACAATTACAGTTAGTAAGGAGTTAATGGTTTAAAGCCTGCAAAATAGTCTAGCCGCCGGTCAGCCCCTAAACCGCCGGCCCATAGCACCCTAAATCGCCCGACCCGTAAACCCGTAAAACCCGCCGGTCCAATCTAGCCGGTCCAACTAGACCGCCGGTTCAATTGACCGGTCCAAACCATAAAACCACAACCGGTCCAAACCCTAAAGCTGCCGGTCCCGCCAAATCTGACCGCCGGTTCAATTGACCGGTCCAAACGATAAAACCACAACCGGTCCAAACCCTAAATCTGCCGGTCCCGCCAAATCTGGCCGTCGGTCACCTTGCCGCCGCCGGTCTCCCCTAACCGCCGGTTTAAACGATCATTGCCTGCCCGAATTATCCAATTTGACAGCCGGTTCAATGGATCGAGCAGCCGGTCCAACCCATAAAACCGCCGTCGGTCCACCAAGATTAAACCCTAAACTGCCGCTAAACCCTAAACCGGCTGGTCCGCCAAAACTCTAAAACGCCGGTCCGCATAAACCGCCGGTACACTGCCCACCGCCGGCTGCCTTCTTGCGCCAGGCTGCCTCCTTGCGACGGACCGCCTTGCACAGCCGGTACAAACAAAAAAAAGAGAAGAGAAAAACCGGAAGAAGACTTACGTGATAGTTACGACTCGCAAACCGTTGTTTCGGAAAATCCTAACTCGGTGGCATGATGAGGTTAGTAGGGATTACCCTATGTATATATAGGTAATTCCCCCAAAACCTAAATGATGATGGGCTTTTATGCTCACGAGCCCACGTCACAATTGGATCCACTACTAATGATGGCCCACGTCACAATTGGATCCGCTACTAATGATGGCCCACGTCACAGATCCGCTACTAATGAGCGCCTGTCAAGTCATGACCGCCTGTCAAATTATCAGCCTGTCATGTTATCACCGCCCTGTCAGGATTGTCAGCGCCTGTCATTGGAAGCGCGAGTCTTATTGGCTTACGTCCCGTCATAATGGCGCTTCATGACTGCTTTATTGTCGTCATAATAGTAAGGCGTTGCACGGTCATCAAGGTAGCTCAAGCGATCATCGTTAATGGGCCAACGTTCCATATATTTGAGACTAGCCATATAAATACATGACCTAATTCATTGTCGAAGGACACACACTGAGACAGACTAAAAAAGAGCCTAAAACCCAGAGTTGGTATACTCTCACCTTCACCTTCGTACTCAACCTTGATCACCCTAGGTTCGCCAAGAACTTGTTGGGTCTGCACTGTGATCATCACAGGAGATCCAAGGTTGACGTCATCTAGTCTTTGTGTTTGACAATCGTTGCTCGAACATTAACCATTACTTTTAGAGCAATGTTTAACATTTTCCTTAATAATATATACCCTCGTGTGTGCATGCAAGGCCAAATAGACAATCAGAATGGAAAATGGTGAATGACGGTAGAGATCGAGTAGCTACTTGATTTCACGGGAAATGGTTATTGAGTTGGTTATTGAGTTTGTAAGTGATTATTATTTTAGTTGGTATTTGGTTATTTAGTTAACGTTTACTTTTTATTTGAACAAGTTGTAATTTGATTTGTTATGTGAAAAACTATGTATTTAAAATTTGTTTTAGTATAATGCTATTGGTAGTGTTTGGTTCTACACAATTGTTATTTATAGATTAGTCTGATATTACATGTATAAACTAATAAATATGATACAAATACCTTAAATCAGTTCTAATCACTATGTCAGTTCCAACATGATATATATACTCGTTTTACCCGAACTGAACCGGAACCATTTTCTGTAAAATGGTCCAGTTACCAAGTCTACTAGTCATCTGAAATTAGGTCTCATGTATTTTTAATCTGGGCCCATCTTCGATTATGGACCTTACAGTATCGTATCCCTAAATATAATAACTATAGGCAGGTGAAGGTAGCCACTAAAAGGAGGAACGAATAGTTGATATGTAGGATAAAGAAAGTAATACAATAATAATTCGATTATGATTTAATATCGACTTAAAATTAAGTTTTTAAAAATAAGTATGAAAGAGAGGTCTAAATGAATTATAAGGATGGTCTAAATGAATTATTGCACACCCTCGGTATGACGATGGTCGTTTGTGAAGATGTATTAAACTACTTGTAGAGTCACCCATATTTTTGGTCATAATTACAACCAGTTTCGTTCATGTGACAAACATTTCATAAATTTAAATATGAAATTTTCTAATATATGCTTTAAAAGAATATCATAATAATGTAAATGTTTTCTATGGTTTTTCATATAATTTTATACTCCCTCCGTCCCACAAAAAACTTCCCATTTGAGTTTGTCACAAGTTTTAAGGTGATAGTTAGTGGTGGGGTCATTGGTAATAATTTTGATTAAAATATAGAATTGGTTTGGAGAGAGAAAGATAGTTAGTGGATAGTAAGTGGTGGAGTCCTTAATAATAATAGTATTTTATTATGTGGAGCCCATCAAATGTATGAAATGGGAAGTTTTTTGTGGGACAAAAATTTAGGGTGAAATGAGAAGTTTTTGTGGGACGGAGGGAGTATAAAATATTCATTTTCAATTAATGATTCATAAATATTATTTTAATATAATTAAAGATACCACCTCCGTATCAAAATAAGTGATACACTTTCCTAAAAGGGGTGGAACAAAATAAGTGATACACTTTAAAATCTTTCCTTATTTGGCAAAAAAGTGGGACCCCTTCTCCACTAACTATCTACTTTAATAAAGTAAAATTAATCTTTTACCCTTACTTTTACTTTTAAACATCATTAATTTCACTACATCCAAAAGAAGTGAGTCCCATTATCCACTAACTATCCACTTTATACTATTTTAATTCACTTTCCAATTTTTTGCCTCAAAAATCACAATTTACTAAATGTATCACTTATTTTGATACGGAGGTAGTATTTTAGTTTATTAAACGTTTATTATCTAATAAACAGTATTCTCATAGCCTCATAGGGTACATATTAGCAAAAACTTTTAATTGTTATTGTTAATAATGTTCAAAGATAGCTAATAATACGGCAATACCGTATTCGGCCGCCTATTTGTTTTCTTTCCATCGGGTCAAAATTAGGGAACATTTTATATAGGCCGCATAAAGACTACCAAATGTCAAAGTTTTTTACTTTCAGCAAGATCAACGGCTATAACGCCTTTACCAGCTGTCAATGTTATCTTTACACTGCACCTCCCCATACGTACACAAAACTCCTCACCCTGTATTTAAGTATTAACGTAGCAGTATTACTTGATCGTTATAATTATTTTCACGTTAGTTGTGTGTACGGATCTATAAACTACTACCAGACAAAAAACTTCACAAAACCATCGAAATCCGCCCTGTAAAATTAAATCAAAATAAAATTCAACCTAGAGAGAGAGAGAGGAGGGTCGCACATGGTCAAATCCTGCTAGAAAGAAGATCTCTGCAACATCATAGGTTCTCTACTTGCTTTATCTTCTCTCTATAACAATTTCAGTTGTTCTTGAGGTTTTTTCGGTGTTTAATTTGATCAGCGTTTAGCTGATTTTAGGTAATTACTGTTTTTTTTTTTTTTTAAGTTGTGTTTGCTGTTGCTTTTGTTCGATAGTTGTTTTGATTAGAAGTTTTGAGTTGGATTTGTGTATGAAGAAAGTAAGAGGATAATGATACTTTAAGTTTTGATTGATTAATTTTGGAACCTCGAACAGGCAGGAAGCGATTATTTGCCCTAATTTTTTGCATTTTGTGTTTAGAGATCTCGTGTGGTTATTGCAATCATATAGATTAACTTTTGTATGGTTGCTGATACTAAGATGAGCTACATGGCGGATGTAGACCCTAGAATAATGAAACTTAAAGGTTTGATTGAGATCAGAAATGTTAAAATTTCTAAATTTGTAGGAAATTATTCGAGCTTAATTTGTTGAATTTGGTGTTGGAGATCTCATATGGTTGTTGGTAGGCTATAAATTCCTTTTAGTTAGTCAATTTAGGATGAACCAAATGTTCGAATTGGGGATTTGTCAGCCAGTTGCACCAGCTAGCTTATCATTGAAGATACATGAAAGAGGAGAAAGTATTTGATTAGGAGAAAGTATTTAGAAAGTGTATAATGTGTTTTGGAACCTGCTACAACACCATAGTTTAGCAAATCATTATCCTATATCTACCCACTGCTCTTATGTAAACATTCTTGATTATTGTTGGTGAATCTTTTTTAATATATATTGTTGACTTGATGCTAAATTGACGTCTTGTATAATTTTTTTGTCATGCAGATGCTTTATCATCTTAGTGGTGTCTAAGTGTAATAACGTATACTTTGTTGACTTGGTTTGACTCAAAATGGCTTCTGGTGGAATGGCTCCTGCACCAGTTGGTGAAGTTACTGGCAACTCTATATTTGTTGATAAACTGCCAAAGGAAATCAATGACATGAAAATTGGAGATGACAAGGTGGAAAAGGTTGCTATTTGTCGACTTTGGAAAATAATTATAGAATTTAGGGATAATATATTATTAAGGCCACTAAAATTTATCAAAATGGTTTTAACAGCCACCCAATTATGCGTTTTTTTTTTCATTTACATCAATTGATAAATTATGCAACTATATAAAGGAACCTAACTTTAACATCTAAAAATAAAAGACGTGAAAGTTTAAGCGTGAAATACTAGATATAGCATTTTAAATCACTTGCAACAAAATAAAGATTAACTTAAAATAAGGGTAAAAATGATATATTACATGTAAATTGTAATATGTATCATTTTAATCTGTTATATTTATATTCAACTTTTTTCATCTTATATATATCTGATGCATATGTTACATAATTGCTGTTTTGTTTTAGGAAATGGAGGCAACAGTGGTGGATGGAAATGGTACTGAAACTGGACATATTATTGTTACTACTATTGGTGGCAGAAATGGTCAACCAAAACAGGTATTTTTTTATCACTTATCAAGATCTTACCATGTATTTTTGGTCTAACTAAGAAAATTGACTGAAATTTTTATTACATCATCTGACATTGCATGTTATTATGCAAATATTTTTGTATTCTATTTTTATTAATTATTTTCTCTAATTGGTAATTCAGACAATAAGCTATATGGCAGAGCGTGTAGTTGGCCAAGGTTCTTTTGGAATTGTATTTCAGGTAAAACTGGTAAATTACATTTTCTTAATTGTCAATATTCTTCCCAATAAATGATAATATTTTATAATAAATTTACAGGCGAAATGCTTAGAATCTGGAGAAGCTGTTGCAATTAAGAAAGTATTGCAAGATAAACGATACAAAAACCGTGAATTACAGACAATGCGACTGCTTGATCATCCCAACATTGTTTCACTCAAACACTGCTTCTTCTCAACAACAGACAAAGATGAACTTTATCTTAATTTAGTTCTTGAATATGTTCCAGAAACAGCTTATCGGGTCACTAGGCATTACACTAAGGCAAACCAGAGGATGCCCATGATTTATGTCAAACTGTACACCTACCAGGTTTCTACTTTTTCTCAACATTAAAAAAAAAAAAAGTAAATAAACTAATGTGATATTCTTAAAATTTTCAGATATTTAGATCGCTAGCATATATTCATGCAATTGGTGTTTGTCACCGAGACATTAAGCCACAAAATCTTCTGGTACACTTTTTCTCTCCTTTAAACCACCAAAACCCTAAGGTTTTCTGTTGCAATTTAACTATTTTAACAAACTGTTTTGCTTTTTAGGTCAATCCTCATACTCATCAGCTCAAACTATGCGACTTTGGTAGTGCAAAAGTTCTGGTAATTTTTTTATATTTATAATTATTTTTTTAATTTGTAATGATAAATTGGTATTAATGGATAATGTTGTGTATGTGTAACAGGTGAAAGGGGAACCAAATATATCCTACATCTGTTCTCGTTATTACCGTGCACCTGAACTCATATTTGGTGCAACTGAATACACTTCTGCAATCGATGTGTGGTCAGTTGGTTGTGTTTTGGCAGAATTTCTTCTTGGACAGGTTCTTTTCAACACCATATTTTCATACGGGTCGATCCGAGTTATGTTTTATCTATAACGGGTCAAATCGGTAAATATTGCATAAAAGGAAATCGGTCAAATGGGTCGAAATCCGTTCAAAGTGTATGTCGGTGCATAAAACCTGCTAAATCATTTTATTCAAAAATCAAATCATTAATGGAAAAATATAATTAGTCATATTTGACACACACATTATTTTGTAAGGATTGATAATGTTGGACAAAAATTGTTTTTGGGTCAACCCGACCTGTTTTGACCAATACCAAATTTGACCCTCCCACCTGCTATAGTTTTTGGGGTTTCGTTTTTTGAATTTGTTTTACTGTCATTGTGTATTTTTAGCCTCTTTTCCCAGGTGAAAGTGGAGTTGACCAACTTGTAGAAATCATCAAGGCAAGTTCATTGACCTGAATTGTTTATTTTATTTAATTTAATTTTCCAAAATGAATAATGTTTTGTGTTGTTTATTACTTAATGAATGTAGGTCCTTGGCACCCCAACTCGTGAAGAAATCAAATGCATGAATCCAAACTACACTGAGTTTAAGTTCCCACAAATCAAAGCGCACCCATGGCACAAAGTGAGCACATTTTCTATTTTTTGTTGCTATTTTGTGATACTAATCTAATACTTTAGATTTAATTAAAATATAAATTTGTTAACATATATCTGTGTTAAATAAATAGATTTTCCACAAGCGCATGCCCCCAGAGGCTGTAGATCTTGTTTCAAGACTCCTTCAGTATTCTCCTAACCTGAGGTGCACAGCTGTAAGTACATCCCTAAGTTTCTTCAAGGATTAAATATGCAATACTTAATACTTGAGGGTATCTTTTCAAATTCACTTCATTTTCAAAGTTGTTAAATTCCTTTTTAGTTTCCATTGCAAACGAAGATGTTTTAACAAAAACAATGTTATGAATAAGTAAAAAACCAAACATAATGATTATTAAAAAAGTCAGTTAATGATTTATGATTATTTAATAAACAGTTGGAGGCGTGCATCCACCCCTTCTTTGATGAACTCCGTGATCCAAACACCCGTCTTCCTAATGGCCGCCCATTACCACCACTTTTCAATTTCAAGTCTCAAGGTCTAAACTTTACACTATTCTTTTAATTTTAATATTTCATTTATTCATTTTTTTTTTGTTTTTTTTTTTATAAAAGCAGAGTTGAAAGGTGCATCTGCAGAACTCCTGGTTAAATTGATACCAGAACATGCTCGAAAGCAGTGTCCCTCTCTTGGGATTTAGGTTGTAACCTTGTTGATGTCAATGACTTAATTTATGTTTAGTTCTAAAATATGTGTTGCTTGTTTCTCAAAAGATGACTGTTGACTGTTTGACTTTGGCTGGTTGTTTAAAAACTTGGTATCTCTAGACACGACTATTGTTTAATATATCCAACGACTTATGTTATGTTACGTTGTTTCCAGAATTCAACAACTTATCAAGTAGGAATGATATTAACAACTTTCTAAGTTCTATCCTTATTAGTTATTCTGTCCTTTACCCTTGTAGTCATTTGTATAGTGATTTTCAGTTGTTTTGAAAGATGTGTAACTGCGCATGACCTCTAAATTATTGACACATCAAAATTTACTTATCTATATTACTTCCTCCGATTCAAAATAAGTGATACAGTCTGAGTTTCATGCTTTTTGAGACAAAAGATTATAATGAGGGTTATATTAGATGGTTAGTGGAGAATGAGTCTCACATTTTTTGAATAAAGTAAGGTTAATGATGTTTAAAAGTAAAAGTAAGGGTAAAGAGATCATTTCACTTTATTAAAGTAGTAGTTAGTGGGTGTGGGGTTCACTACTTTTTACCAAATAAGGTAAATTTTCAAAGTGTATCACTTATTTTGATACACCCAAATATGAAAAGTGTATCACTTATTTTGAATCGGAGGAAGTAATATATTTTAATAAAGAAGGGAAATACTCTTTTGTACTAACTTATATGCGGAACAACCATATACTTTTACTTGCACTGTGTTTCTGAGTTTTATTTTCAAAAGAAAGAAGAGAAACGGAAAGAAATAAAAAAAATTATTGTGTTCTACAATTTTAATTTTAAAAGAAATGAAAAGAAGAGAGAAATTTAGTCCATTTTTCTCTCCTAATCTTCCTCCTAAAAGTAAGAAGATTTGGAGAGAAAAAAACTTTCAATTAATTAAAAATATTTGCAATTACCAAATTACTCTTCACATTACCTAATTTATTCAACGTGATGATAAGGAACGGGGAGGGAAATGAGCTACCCTAACGTGGGATGCACGTGATACAACGCAACCACCTCATTAACAAAACCCTAAACATTTAAGTCTTGTAGCTAGTGATATTGAATTATTAAGAGGTGGTTACGTGCATAAATCGTTTGTACTTTCAGTGGTGGGGGTCGATTCCTAAAATACAGGGGGCGGTTATTGATTATTGTACAAGTTTTTTTTGCATGTCTTGACTTCTTAGTGACAGTCCTTAGGGCTGTCATTATCATTCTCCAAATGTTTAATTTTAATTTATTTGCATTTTTAAAAATTTATCATGGAAAGTGTAATTATTACAAGTTTGAATTGGTCTTTGATAATAAACGTACAATAATAATTGATGAGAGAAAGAGAATCAGTGTGTGAGAGATAATATGTAGAAAAAGAGTTGGTGCCAAACATAGTTTCATATTAAAGTTTTTATTTTCTTTTAAATTTTTTTCTCAAATAAAATTCTAATTTTCTTAAATTTAATGAGTTTCATTTAATAAAATAATATATTTTATATCAAGAACTCACCATGAATTATCTTTTTCTCTTTAAACTAACTTTATATTTTAATTAAACTATTACAAATAACCACAACTACTATCTTTAAAAATGTGTGCAAAATAAAAACATAAACTTTATTACTTCCTCCGTATCAAAATAAGTGACACACTTTCCTTTTTGGGGTGTATCAAAATAAGTGACACACTTTGAAAACTTTCCTTTTTTGGTAAAAATAGTGGGACCCATACCCACTAACTATCCACTTTAATAAAGTGAAATCACCCTTATACCCTTACTTTTACTTTTAAAACTCATTAATATCACTTTATTCAAGAAAAGTGGGACCCATTCTCCACTAACTATGTACTTTAATCTATTTTAACCTCTACTTTAATCTTTTACCTCAAAAAACGTGTAAGCCAATTTGTGTCACTTATTTTGATACGGAGGAAGTATATGATGAAGCAAGTATTTAATAACAGGTAATTTAGATAAAAGTTAAATTGGTATTTGATAATGAGAAGTTATATTTGTTCCTACTATGTGTTCTCTAATATTCTTACCTAATTGATAAAATGATATGTGTAATTTACTAATTAT